>JAHLSL010011421.1:0-15529 GCA_025920805.1 Petroica traversi
CCCGGGGCCGCGGCGGGGCCGAGCCGGGGATGCCGTGCGTGTGCAGGAGGGCCGGGGGCACCGGTGCCCCTCGTGGTGGAGACCCCACAGGCTGTGAATGCCGTGTTCTGCTGTTCTGACATTAAACACGGATGCTGCCTTGATGTCTGCGGCTGGAAGAGGAACGTCTGGGTCCCTCCCCTGCTCCTGGGCACTGTGGCTGGGTGCCACCCCGGCGTGGAGCCTGCTGGAGGCTGGCAGAGCGCCCGGAACATCGTGGGGCAGCCCCCTCTCCCTACCCAGCCCCTGCCCCTCTGCCCACCTCAGCTCCCCGTGGGGCTCAGCCTGCTGAGAGATGCTCCAGGCATGAATCTGCTCCTAGTTCCAAGCAGGTGCTGCCTGGCTGGGGCTGAGCAGAGCCCGGGTGAGCTCCTGCTGCCTTTGGGGACAGGTTTTAGGAGCAAGTGGCTCAGTGTTCACCCTGAATGCAGATGCTGTGGGTGCTGCATGAGGAGCAGGGACAAAGCTTGGACACCCCATGATGGACGGGCTGAGCAGGGATTGTGGCCAAGCTTTAGCTTTCTGTGCTTTTCCTGCAGCCTGATGTCAGGCCAGGGGCTGTGTGGGTCATGTCTCTCCCAGACCAAGGCCCTGAGGCCAGGGCTGGGGGCAGAACCAGCTCCAGGAGTCTCCAGCATGAGGTCTCAGGGTCCCAGCCAGCTCTGACTGAGGTCAGGGCAGTGCCAGCTGCTCCTGGGGACAGGGAGCCTGGCCAGGCTCACAGCCCTGCCTGGAGCTGTGTTCCCTATGGGGGCTGAGCCGAGGGGTCCATACAGGGGCTGAGCCAAGGGGTCCCCACTGGGGTGAGGAGGGTGGGGGTGCACAGGGGCTCAGCACCCACCACAGAGCTGGGCTGGCTTGAGCAAGCAGGGAAAGGCCGGGAGTGGGTGCTGAGTGTGGGCGCACCCAGGAAGGAGGGAGGGAGGTGGCAGGGCGTGGGAGCAGCGGATTAGGACAGGGAGGTCACGATTTCAGGGCGAGGAGGGCGGCCGGGCCCCTGGGCTGATCCGCGCAGGTGGGACGTGCCCGGGGGTGCTGTCAGGACTGACAGCCCCGATGCTGCGTGGGCTGAGCTCAGCCCAGGCGCGGTCAGTGAGTGACGGTGTCACCCTGGGACACTGGCACGCCACGGAGCCGCAGGGATGCTGCTCCTGCGACCCCGCAGCTCCGGGGTTGCCGCCAGAGTCCTGGGACGAGCGCCCTGCTCCTGCCCCGAGGCTGTTTGTGTTTGTCCACAAGAGGGAAATGTTTCTCCAGGATCATAACTACAGCGAGTCCCACTCCCAGCGCCCTGCTGCCATCACCCTGCTGCCAGCATCCCACTCCCGGTGCAGGGCTGCTCCTCCACCTGTTCCTTCCTTACCTGCCCCGGTGCTGGTGGCCGGGTGCTGAATCACCCTGGTCCACGTGCCCTCGTCCCTGCGCTCAGCTCGGCGCTGAAGGACCGACAGGCTCTGGGATAAACGTAGCGGGGGCGAAGCCTCCGACGTCGCTGGGCTTGGCTCATTAATTCTTGTGCAAAGCCTTGGCTCGTTTGGGGCTCGCAGTGGCTGGTGGGGTCCTGGAGCAGCTGGAGCCGGTGATCACCCCGAAGATGTGTCCCCACCTGCTCTGGGCTGGGGTCCCGCTGCTGGGGAGGAGTTGCTGTGATGCCACTCTGAGGCTCTTTGGCATCGGTGATGCCCATAAAGGTGACTCAGCCCAGCTCCACGTCCCCTGGGTCCCCATCCACACTGTCCTGGCTTAGGGACAAAATTCACCCCCCGGCTCCTCCGACAGCTCCTTTGACCCCACATCCTTGACCCCATTCTGGAATGAACCCACCTGTGCACTGCAAAGGGCGGTCACACGATGCCACGAGGCCCCTGTGACCCCCACGAGCTCCTCATATTTGGATATTGGCCACAAGAAGCGGCTCTGGGGGCTCTTGGTTGGGCTGCCCGGTATCTGCTGTGCCAGCCACTCCATGGGAGGCGTTGCCCGGCCCCTGGGTCTCACTTTTCCTGCTCAGCAGGACACTCTTATCAGCTGCTGTTGATAAGGATGAGCTCCAGCAGCCCCCGCAGTGTTTTGCTTCCAGGAGCTGTGGGCCCTGAGCCGGCTGGGGGGCTGTGGCTGATGGGGGGCAGGAAGAACTGGACCTTGGAATGGGAGAGGGTCAGCGGGGGCATCCTGGATGGCTGGAAGTGAGCTTGGAGGTGGCTGATTGCCTTAGGAGCTATTAATCCCTCCCCAAAATTGGGGCTCATTAGCCTGGGTGTGGCAGGCTGGTGCCACCTTAATCACACTGGGAGGTGGGAGATCCACGGTGCAGCGGGACAAGGACAGGAGCTCCCTCCTGGGGCACCTGTTTGCCCCGTGAGATGTAACCAGGGGCTACCTGGCCCCATCTGCCCTGGCCCCAGTGGCAGCTGGCACGGGTGTCCCTTGGCTCAGCTCCCAGCAGAGGTGTGGAACCAGGGCAGGGCCCATAGCAAGGCAGTGCTGGGGGTAGGAGGAACTTTGATGAATTGAGTTGCCCCAGAGCCGCATCTGATATGCCAGAAATGGAGAAAATTAGTCATGAAGTGCTGCTCCACCCGTGGAGGGAAAGCTAACGGAGCAGTTTAACCCTGTGCAGGGGAGCCCTGAGCTGGTGATTGATGCCTCAGGCCAGCAGAGCTGTGGCTGGGAGCTGTGGCTGGGACCTGGCCACTCTCCATGCCCTGGGCCACCCCTCTGTGGAGATGCCAAGGATGTCCCTGCAGTGATGGGTATGGGAGTGATGGGACCAGGGTCTCTGTGCCCAGGTGAGCTGGCCCAGCTCAGCCTTGGCTCTCTGGGCTCACTCTTGTTGGAGCAGGGAGAATTCCCAAAGCTCTAGAGCTGGAATTTGCTCCTGGTGTGGTGTTGGGACAGCAGGGTCCCCTTTGAGGGTCTGGCTGATGGTGTTGACAGGCAGAGTGCCCTGCTTGTCCAGGAGCTGGGGGATTGCCTGCTTGTCACTGCTGCCACTGCTGTCACTGCTGCCACCTTCCCCAGCACGTTCTGAGTGGGGCTGAGTGATGCCAAAGGCTTGGGCTGGGAATGGCAACAGCCCCAGCTCCCATGTGGCCACCCCTGCTGTGTCCTTATGCTGCCCTGGGCCACTCAGCCGAGTTCACTGGGTGTCCTGTACCCTGCTGAGTGCACAGTGGGGGACAGTGGGGACAGCAGGGTGGTGGGCAGGGGTAAATGGGTGTCCCCAGAAGGACAGGCAGAGGTGCCACGAGCCTGCCCTTGGCTCTGCTGGGCCAGGGGCTCACCCAGACCTTCCCTGACAAAACAAAGGAATCAGCTCTTCCTTCAGGGACAGCAGAGGGGTCTCAGAGCTGCCCTGTGCTGCTTGGACCTTTCACGGCAGCACCGTGTCCCTGTCCCTCCTTGGCACGGCAGCAGAGGGGACCCGGTGCTCCCCAGCCCCACGGCCAGGAGATGCACGGCGGGCTGGAAGGAGAGCAAGGAGGAGCTGTGGGGGTGGGAGAGGGTGTGCTGCGGAGGGAGGTCTCCGAGCAGCTCCCGGTAAAGTTGAGGTGGGGAGGCTGGAGCTGCTGAGGAGGAGGAGGGCTGGCGGCCGCGCGGGTCGGGAGCAGCTGGGGTGAAGGTGAGCAGGGTGGGGCACCTGGGAGGGATGGACCCTCCCCAATCTACCTGCAAGATCAGAGTGTTTGGGGGAAATGGGGTGTGGGGAAGGAGCTCCAAGGCACTGAAAGGAGGAACAGGGGCTGAGGAGATGGGGCTGATCCCTCCACCCCCCGCCTCGACTGAGGGTGTCCCCGCCGCAGGTGCTGCTCCCTGGGACCTGCCGGAGCTCGGGGAACGCCATGGGAAGGGCCATGGGGGCTGTCGGCATCCTGGGCTGGCTGCTGCTGCTGCTGCCAGTGCCCCAGGTGAGAGGTGAGCGCGGGGACATCGCGGGGGTGGCAGCGGGGCTTGGGCACCCCAGGGCAGGGACAGGAGCCCAGGGACAGCGCTGGGTGCTCGGGAGGTGCCGGGTTGCGGAGCACGGGGACAATGGCATCGCCCCGGGACAGGCGGGAGAGCAGCCGGGGACACGTCCCTGAGCCGGCAGCCACCCCCAGCACCCTCCCGTGCCTCCCAGGCGCCCGACCCTGCATCCCCAAGGATTTTGGGCACGGCTCGGTGGTCTGCGTCTGCAACGCCACGTACTGTGACACGCTGGACCCCCTGGTCCTGCCGGCCGTGGGCTCCTACGCCAAGTACGAGAGCAGCAAGGCCGGCAAGCGGCTGGAGCGGAGCGAGGGGAGGTTCCAGAGCAGCCTGCCCAGCCCAGGTAGCGCCGCGGGTGGGTGGCGGTGCCCCCGCGGGACCCCCAGGCACCAGGGACCGAGCCGGGCTCTTCCCGCAGGGCTGTTGCTGACGCTCAACCTCTCCACGCTGTACCAGCACATGAAGGGCTTCGGCGGGTCCCTCTCCGATGCCGCTGCCGTGAACATCCTGAAGCTGTCCCAGCCGGCCCAGGACAACCTGCTGCGCTCGTACTTCTCTGAGTGCGGTGAGCGGTGAGGGCACGGCAGCGTGAGCAGCCCGCGGGGTCACCGGAGGTGGCTGTGCCTGTCCCCGCTGCAGGGACACCGTCGCCTGGGTGCCTGCTCCGCTGCCGTTTGATGCTTTTCCCGCTCCGCAGGGATCGAATACAACTTCGTTCGGGTGCCCATGGCTTGCAGCGACTTCTCCGTGCGCCCCTACAGCTACGATGATGTCCCCGACGACTACGAGCTGAAGCACTTCAGGCTGGCGGACGAGGACGTGAAGATGAAGGTGGGAGGCTGAAGTCGCTGCCATCAGCGCCTTGTCCCCTCCCACGCCGGAGCTTCTGCGTGTGCTGGGACCCCCGGGACCAGGTGCTGCCGAGCCCTGCACAGCGTGGCAGGGTGCATGGGGACAGCCTGTGGGAGCTGGCACCTCCTCCGGGGCACGTCCTGGCGCATCCCAGCTGGCAGTGGCAGGGTGAGGAGCCAGGGCGCTCTGCCGTGGGGCGGTGCTTGCCAGCTGCCAGTCCCTGCTGAGGTCCCTTGAGTTCTCCCCTTCCTGTCATGCCGGGCTCTGTGGTTTTGGGGAGCTGCAGCCGGAGCTGACCGTGTCCCTCTGCCCCATCCCACAGATTCCCCTCCTGCGCCGAGCTCTGGCCGTGAGCAAGCGGCCGCTGTTGCTGTTTGCCAGCCCCTGGACCGCCCCAGCCTGGATGAGGAGCAACGGGGACGTCCGTGGGAAAGGGACTCTGAAGGGCAAGGCAGGGGACAAATACCACAAGACCTGGGCCAACTACTTCATCAAGTACTGTCTCTGGAACCAGGCTGGGATGTACAGGGGGGCACTGGGGTGGGGAGCAGGGCAGGCACCACGGCTGATTCTGCCCCCCCTTCTCTGCACCAGGTTCCTGGATGAGTACACCAAACACAATGTGACATTCTGGGCAGTGACAGCGCAGAACGAGCCTCTGGCAGGGCTCTTCACGCCCCCCCAGGCCCCCACCATCGCCTTCACGGCCGCCCAGCAGCGGGACTTCATCGCCCAGGACCTGGGTCCCGCGCTGGCCCGCAGCCCCTACCGCACACGGCTCCTCATGCTGGACGACCAGCGCATCTACCTCCCGCACTGGGCCAAAGTGGTGAAGAGCAGAGCCCCTTCCTTCCCCTCCGCCTCACGCCCCAGCCCCAGGCTTTATTAGAGATGGAGCCTCTCCCAGCCCTGGAGAGTGGGAGCAAACCGGGTCTGCCGGAGTGAGAGCCGGAGCGGCTCCTTCCGCAGCTGCCGGCTCCGCCTGCGCCCGGCGGGAGTGAGGACAGGAGGTGGCACCCCCGTCCTGGATCCCTGGCAGCGCTGCTGGGCATCAGCACCTTTTCTGGGCAGAGTTTCGGCTGATTTGGCTTCCCTCCGCAATGCTGCAAGGGCTGTTTGGGGGAATTAGCTTAAATTAGGAGGAAAGAGAGTAAAATGTGCTCCTGCTCCTGAAGCCAGGCAGCACTCGCCGCCTTTGCCTCCAGCTACGGCGCGGCCGCAGGGCTGGACCACCCCGGGGGGATGTGGAGGGAGGACCAGGCAGCAGCACAGGAGGCTGGGGGCAAGGGGCTCACCGAGGGGCAAATCTGTGCCCCACACCCTTAGCACCACACCAGCGAGGTGCCAAAGCCACGTTGACACGGTGTTGGGGTGCCAGATTCGTGCTGGGATGCAGCTCAAAGGGGTGCAGCGCTGCAGGGAGGGGGCTGCAGGTGGGGTGCCCATGGGAGGGGACAAGGGGTGACCCTGGGAGACCACCCTGGCACATGGAGTCCATCCCCATGGGTTTCAGGCATGGGTATCCTCAGTGTGAGGCTTCTCCTTTGCTCCCCAGGTCCTGGGGAATGCCACAGCTGCCCGGTACGTGGCTGGCCTGGCAGTCCACTGGTACCTGGATGCCATCGTCCCACCCGGCTGCAGCCTGGAGGCCACCCACAAGCTCTTCCCTGACCATTTCCTCCTCTACACCGAGGCGTGCACTGGCTTCTTCATGTTCCGCTTCGCCGTGTCCCTGGGCTGCTGGGAGCGAGGGGACCACTACAGCTACAGCATCCTCACGGTACGGCCCCCTCCGTGCCCGCCCGGGGCTGGGCGGAGCCCCGCTCAGCCCCTTCCCTGCCCCCCCAGGTCATGAACCACTTCGTGTCCGGCTGGACCGACTGGAACCTGGCCCTGGACCTGCAGGGAGGCCCCAACTGGGTCAAGAACTTTGTGGACAGCCCAGTTATTGTGGACGGCAGCAAGGACGTTTTCTACAAGCAGCCCATGTTCTACCACATGGGGCACTTCAGGTGGGTCAGCGGGGCTCAGGTGCTGCCGCCAGCCCCGGAGCAGTGGCAGAAGCCCTCTCCTGGTCCTCTCCCCACAGCAAGTTCATCCCCGAGGGCTCCCGACGGGTGGGGCTGCACAGCAGCCGCCGCTGCCTCCTCTGCCAGCTGGAGCACGTGGCTGTCCTGCGTCCCGATGGTGCCCTTGTCCTGGTGGTCCTCAACAGGTCAGCCCAGGCAGGGGACAGAGGGTGATGCTCAGCCCCGGCTGTGCCGACCTGCTCAGCCCCTCTCGTTCCCAGGTTTGGCCGGGATGTGCCATTTGGAATCCGGGACCCTGCCATGGGCTTCATTGAGACTGTGGCTCCAGCCCACTCCATCCAGACCTACCTGTGGCGCCAGCAGTGACGGCCACGGGAGTGCTGGGGGGCTCTGGGGGGCTCTGGGGGGCTCTGGGGGTCAGATCTTCCTCCACCCTTTGCAGCATCCCCCAAGGGTGGAGGCAGATGGTGACCCATTGCTGCAGGAGGATCCGGCCAGGGCTGCTGCTTCCCAGCCTCCCCTCCCTCCCGGCACTTCCCATCCCCCTGGAGGTTCCCTCTGCACGGTCTCCTGGACCGCACTTCCACACGTGGCCCCCTTGAAACCTTCGCGTGTGTCGCGGGCGCCAAGTAAAGCCATGACGCGCTCCCTCCGGAATGCGCCGTTCTCGTCAGTGTTTCCTCTACGCGCTCGGAAATCGCTCGGTTTTCCTCGGCGGGGCGGCGCGGGGCCAGGGGTGCCCCGGGGGCTCCGGCCCCCGTGGCCTGCGGGTGGCTCCTTGTTTATCCCTGCAGCTGGAGCCTCCGCCGCTGCCAGCCCTTGATTCGTTCCATATGTGCTGTTGGTTTTCCCCAGCCTACTTTTTCGGGGGAATTTTTTTTTTAAAAATCCAAATGTCAGGCGCTGTCGGAAAGGCAGAGTAAATGATATCAGTGTCCCCATCCACCAAACCTTATGGACAAATGAGGCTGGTGCCACCTCTCCAGGGTGGTCTCTGCACAGACTCCCCTCTATTCTGGCTGTGGCCAATGCCGGCCGCAGCCCACAATGACCTCCCCGTCCTGTTTGCTTTCCCTAAATACCAGTTGCAGTATTCCCTGTGCCTTTGGGAACATTACCAGCATCTTTGAAGTACAGGAATGAGAAAGCCAGAGTGCTCCTTGGCCAATGCCCCTGTGTGAGAGCCACGGAACTGCTGAGGTTGGGGAAAACGAAAAACCCGGAGGTTTTCCAGCTGGTTTATTGGAGTGTGGTGGGAAGGTGGCACCGGCCTCCATCCCAGCCATGTTCATGGAGCTCACCAGCCTGTCCTGTGCTTTTATCTGCGTTCCTGGGGAATGCTGGTCAAGCTGCCTGTGCTTGGAATCGTAGAATAGAATCATGGAATCCCTGAGGCTGCAAAAGGCCTCGAAGATCATCAAGTCCAACCATTCCCCCAGCACTGCCAAGGCCAGCCCTCAATCATGTCCCCAAGTGCTCCATACACATCTGTTAAATCCCTCCAGGGATGGTGACTCCACCACTGCCCCTGGCAGCTGATGCCAGGGCTGGACATTCCTTTCCACGAAGAAATTTTCTTTAATATTCAACCTAAACCTCTCGTTATGCAACTTGTGGGCATTTCCTTTTGTCTGGTCTCTTGTTCCCTGGGAGCAAAGCCTGTCCCCCATCTGACTGCAGCCTCCTGTCAGGGAGTTGTGGTGAAGGGAGAAGGTCCTCCCTGAGCCTCCTTTTCTCCAGGATGAGCCCCCCCAGCCCCCTCAACCTCTCCTGGTGCTCCAGCCCCTTCCCCAGCTCAGTTCCCTTCCCTGGACACGCTCCAGCCCCTCAATGTTCCTCTTGTCATGAGCAGCCCAGAACTGACCCTCAGGCTCTTGGGTGTGAGCTCATCAGTGCCCAGGACAGGCTCCATGCCCTGGTCCTGCTGCCACACTATTCCTGACACCTTGGGAATGTCCCCAGGGACATCGGAGCTCTGGCTGTGCCGGGTTGGCACTCATGGAGCCCTCAGCCCCGGTGTTCAGCAGTGCTCAGGGACAGGAGTGCAGGGAAAGGTTTTGCCCCATCCCCTCTGGGCTGGGTCCCTGCTCCAGCCTGCTCAGAATTGCTGCTGCTGCAGGACAGTGCCTTCCCTCCTATTGAAAAGCCAGCCAGAAAACAGGGGGTGTGACATCCCGGGCAATGGGTGCCAGAGAAACCATCCCAATCATCCCCACCACTGGCAGCCTGTGCTGGGAGACCCCTTCTCTGGTGGCAGCAGGAGGAGCAGGGACTTGGGTGGGGGCTGTGATCTCCAGCGAGGGGCTGTGACCCTGGCTCAGGGCCTGTGGTTCCTACCTGGGGGGTTGTGACACTGAGTGAGGGGCTGTGGTCACTGTGGGGGGGACTGAGGTCCCTGGGTTGGGGACTGAGGTCCCTGGGTTGGGGTCTGAGGTCCCTGGGTTGGGGTCTGCCTCCCTGGCCACCCTCAGCAGCCGCCCCAAGAGGACCCCGGGGCAGATGCCACTCCCCCCGTGTCTCTGCCCGCCTCCTGTTTCTCCTGCGGAGCAGATGCCTGCAATTAGGAAGGATCCCAAATTAGACGGTGTGGAGCCCAGGCTTGTTTTGCAGATGATAAACGGCTGCAGCCGGCTCCACCCAAGCCACTGCAGCGTGGGGCTCCGGCCTGGGGGTGAGGGGACCTCGGTGGGCAGCGCCTGCAGCCCCCGCTGTGCCCATGGCAGGAGGGTCGGGGGTCCCTGCCATCACCGGCTGCTGCCTCTGCCCGTGCCAGGAAAGGTCCTGGAGCAGCCACAAACGGGACACGGCGGTGGCACTGGCCATGGCAAAGCTGAACTGCTGGTGGGTGGGGTGAGCAGGGACCCCGGGTGGGCACAGCCAGCGCTGCCCTGTTCGAGGGGTCCCAGGGACACCGGGCTGCTCCCGTGGGGCTCTTCCCGAGGGGATCAGGGCAGGCCTGGATGTGGGGGGTGGCGGAGGCACCTGGGGGGCTGGCGGGCATCCTCCACTCCCCTGCTTCCCTCTGGCCACTGGAACAGGTTTCAGGAGAGCTTTGCAAATGCTGCGGTGTGTGGAAAGGAAAGCTCATTGGAGCCAGGTTGCAAAATCATCCCCAGGCTCCTCTTCAAACACAGAGTCCCATGAGCTGTCCCATTCCAAACTCACCTTTCCTGCTCCGCCAGACGCGTCACCTCCCACCAGGCAAGGTCCTGCCGCTGCCACAGAGACACAGCAAGAGGTGCTTTGGCAGCAGGTGAGTCCCCTGGATCTGGGGTGGCTTCAGCAGGTGGGAATGGGGATAGGGATGGGGACGGGACAGCCCTGGGCAGCAGGACCGTGCTGAGGCCCTGCCCTCGCCATGCTGGGCATCGTTCCCAGGCAGGGAGAGGGGAGAAATGGAGGCGGGACAGTATCCTGGCCCCACTCCTCATCCCACCAGGTTTTGGGGAACAACAAGGTGGCACCATCCCACCCTGGTGGAGGTCCCCAGGTGACCTCAGCCTGGCACCAGGGTCCCGAGGCCAGGAGATGGCTCTCCATGTCAGGGGCTTGAGCCCCAAACCACGCCAGCAGGGAAAGCTCCAGCTGCCACGCATGTGGAATTGGGAGTGTGGAGCTGTTGCTCCTGGCTGTGGCTCGGGAGGCACTGGGGATACGTGGGGTGATGTAGCATGGCATGACATGGCACGGCACAGCTGTGGGACAAGCGAGGAGGGAGAAGGAGTGGGAGGGAGTTGATGGGAGTGAACAAAGTTGCTGGGTACGGCCAGCATGGGTGGCTGGGAGCAGCGGGCTGGTGGGGAGGCTCACATGAGGGGGCTGTGCACACCTGGGGGCTGCTCCTACACCTGGGACATAGCCAGAAATATTGGTGGGTCTGGTGGGTGCTGGGCTGGAGCAGTGGGCAGAGTGCAGGCTTAGCCCTGGCAGGGGTCAGTGGTCCCCGAAGTCCATGGGCAGGGGAATGAGGGGAAGATGGTGGGATTCTCCCTGCCCTGTGTCTCTGTTCCTATGTGGGGCTGGGTCAGGGAGAAGAGCTGGATGCTGACTCCTCACCTTTTTTCCAGCTCCAGAGTGTCCATCAGCATCGTCTGAGCCGCTGCAGCAGAGGTGCCATGGGGCCAGGCTGTGCCGGTGTCCTGGGCTGGCTCCTGCTGGCACAGGCGGCCCTGCAGGCCACAGGTACATCTGGCACTGATGCCGGAATGATTCTTGTCTTTTCTTTTATATACCTTTTACACAGCTCTCTGTACCCACAAGTATTAAATGCACACTTGCAACCTTTTACTGAGTTCAGTGCTCAGTGTTCTGTAAGTGTTCTGCAGGCCTGAGACTGAACAGCCCAGAGCTGCAGAGCCAGGGACACCAAACATTCCACTGGCTCAGGAACCCAAGGGCTCCTGGCAGGAGGATTCTGGAAACTCGAGTTTAGCCCAGCCCAGCCCCAGCATTGGGCTCCCTTGTTAGATATGCTAATGTGTAAAGTCTATAACTGGTGTGAGTGATTGATGGTGGGTGTGCATTTTGCCACATTTCACCTGGGTGAAATGGATGCACTGAACAGGATCCTGATTAAAACACTGAGGTAAAGACCCCAACCCTCTTAACCGTGTCTTGCTTCATTTTCCTAACACCAGGAAAAAGGCATCACTGGGACCAGAGGGGACTGGACTGGCCGTGCCACCCCCGCCTAAGGCCAGCTCGAGGACAGATGGGCACACTCTGCCCTTACCTCTGTGTGCTTCACTGTCTCCTCCAGCTCGGCAATCTGGGTCTGCACCGTGTCCTGGCTGCTCAGGATGTAGGCGAGGCTCTTCGTCAGCTTCTCCTGCAGGGAGGTGATGAGAAGTGGTGCTGGCAGCCCCTGCCCCACACCCCCCATCTGCACCGGGGCTCTGCGGTGCCCCCAGTTCCCCACAGAGCCCCAGCAGCCCTTACCCTGAGGGCCTGGTAGGCGCTGAGCACCGGGGTGATCTTGTGGCTGGTGTGGGTGCGGCGCACGCGGCAGAGCTGGCACACCAGCCTCTGGCAGGTCTTGCAGTAGTGAGTCACCTCCTCCTTGTGCTCCGGGCACATCAGCCCCTGCACGGGCACAGTGGGGCTCAGCACCCCCCTCCACCCCTGCAGAGTCCCACCCCTGCGCCCCCAAATCTTAGAATCATAGAACAGCTGGGTTTGGAAGGGGACCTTGAAGTTCATCTTGCTCCAACCCTCCTGACATGAGCAGGGACATCCTCAAGTAACCCCTTTGCTCAGAGCCTCATCCTGGCCTTGAACACTCACAGGGATGGGGCATTCACAACTTGCATGGGCAACTTGTTCCACTGCCACACCACACCCACTATCAGAATTTTTTTCCTAATATCTAATCTAAACTTCCTCTCTTTCAATTTGAACACACTCCCCTTTGTCCTGTCATTCCAGGCTCTTGGAAATAGTCTTGCCCCATCTTTCCAAAAGTTCCTGTCAGACACTAGAAGGCCACAATTCAGTAACCCCAAAGCTTCTCCTCTCCATGCTGATCAATCCCAACTCTCTCATCCTTAATCCCCCATCAGGGCAGGAGGAGCCACCACAGGGAGGCCGTACCTTGGGGCGGAAGGTGAGGGTGGGGGGCGTGGGCTCATGCTGGGCTTTCTGGGTGCCCCAGGGGTGGTAGAGCTTGAAGCACTCATTGCAGAAGCTGGACTTGCACTCCGTGCAGCCCTTGGTGGCCTCCAGCTGCGGGGGCTTGCAGAACTGGCACATGATGGCTGCACTGATGTTGATGGTCTGCCGGTACCGCTCCACCACCCGCTCCAGCGTCAGGTTCCGAAAGAGGCTGCCCAGGCCCCGCTCGCCCAGGTCCACGTCCCTCTGGCAGGCAGGGCATGGGAAGCTCACAGTCTGGGTGTGCACAGCTCCTCGCTTGCGCCCTGGGTAGGTGCCAAAGCCTGTGGGAGGGAGGGGGTCAGCAGGGTATGGAGCCCCAGAGTCCCTCAGCCCTCCTGTGGGGGAGCCCAGGGTTCTGTCCTCATCCCCATCTCCATCCCTTCCAGCTGACCTTTTTCCCATCCTCTCCAGCCATCCCTGTCCCCGTCCTCTCCAGCCATCCTCATCCATTCTGTTGCTTCTATTCCCTCTGGCATCCCCTCTGTCCATCCATCCCTGTCCCCTCCAGCCATCTCTGTCCTCATCCACTCCAGCCACCCCAGTCCCTCCAGCCATCGCTGTCCCCTCTGCTTTCCCCATTTCCTCCAACTGTTTCCATCCCCTCCAACCATCCCTGTCCCCTTCAGCCAACCCTGTCCTCATCCCATCCAGCCATCCCTGTCCTCATCTCCTCCAGCTGTCCCCAATCCCTCCAGCCATCCCTGTCCCCATCCACTCAGCCTCCCCTGACATCTCCAGCCATCCCTGTCCCCATCCTCTCCAGCCATCCTCATCCCTTCTGTTGTTCCTATTCCCTCTGCCATCCCCTCCATCCATCCCTGTCCCCTCCAGCCATCCCTGTCCTCATCCACTCCAGCATCCCCATCCCCTCCAGCATCCCCATCCCCTCCAGCCATCCCTGTCCTCAACCCTTCCAGCTGCCCCCAATCCCTCCAGCGTTCCCTGTCCCCATACCCTCAGCCACCCGTCATCTCCAGCCATCCCCATCCCTTCAGCCACCCCTGCCATCTCCAGCCACCCCTGGCCCCATTCCCTCAGCCTCCCCAATCCCTCCAGCCACCCCTGTCCCCATCCCCTCAGCCACCCCTGTCATCTCCAGCCATCCCTGTCCCTTGTTCCCCTGTCCCTTCTGCCAGCCCCACCTGACTTGAGGAGGCGGTCGAGCCGGTCGGGTTTGGGGACAGCCCGGCGGCCCAGGCGGGGGCTGCGGGTGGACGGGGTGGCTGCAGGTGAGGTGGGCTCGGAGGTGGGGTCACAGCAGAGGTGGCCGTGCTGCAGCAGCACCTCGCTGGCACACACGTGGCACACGTTGTGGGTACAGGGCAGTGCCAGCGGCTGCTTGTACATCTCCTTGCACACCGGGCACACCAGCTCCCGCTCCATGTTCTTCATGCTGGTCTGCGGAGAGAGCGGGAGCGTCACCCGCTGGGGGCACAACAGGGCTGAGACCAGATGGGACCAGCACCTGGGTCAGGATCAGCACCTGGGCTGGGATTAGCATTAGGGCTGGGATCAGCACCTGGGCTGGGATTAGCATTAGGGCTGGGATCAGCACCTGGGCTGGGATTAGCATTAGGGCTGGGATCAGCACCTGGGCTGGGATCAGCACCTGGGCTGGGACCAGGGTCAGGATCAGAACCAAGGCCAGGATCAGCACCTGGGCCGGGATCAGCACCAGGGCTGGGATTAGCACCAGGGCCAGGATCAGCACCAGGGTCAGGATTAGCATCAGGGCTGGGACCATCAGTAGGGCCGGGATCAGGGCCTGGGATCAGCACCAAGGCCAGGATCAGCACCAGGGCCTGGATTAGCACCTGGGCCGGGATCAGCACCTGGGCTGGGATCAGCACCTGGGCTGGGATTAGCACCAGGGCCAGGATCAGGGCCAGAACCTGCACTAGTGACAGGACCAGTGACAGGATCAGCACTAGGGCTGGGATCAGGGCCTGGTATCAGCACCAGGGCTAGGATCGGCACGAGGGCCAGGATCAGGGCCAGGACCTTCACCAGTGACTGGGATCAGCACCAGTGACAGGATCAGCATCAGGGCCAGGATCAGCACTAAGGTCAGGATTAGCATCAGGGCTGGGACCATCACTAGGGCTGGGATCAGGGCCAGGACCAAGATCAGGGCCAGTACCGTAATCTGGGATGGGATGGACTGGGACCATCATCAGGGCAACAATGAGGCCTGGGACCAGCAACAGGAACAGGATGAGGACAAACACTAGGACCAGCACTAGGATGAGGATGAGGGCTGCAACTGGGATGAAGAATGGAGCTGGAATCAGCAGCAGGGACAGGATCAGGGTCAGCATTGGACCAGGACCAGGGCCAGTGTCAGGACCAGCACTGGGATAGGGATGAGGACTGGGATCAGCATCGTGGCCAGGATCAGGCCAAGGACCAGCAGCATGGTCAGGATCAGGATCAGCACTGGGACCAGCACTGGAATAGGGCTGGGGGCTGAGGCTGGGATCACAGCAGGGTCAGGATCAGGCCTGGGAACAGCACCAGGACCAGTATCAGGACCATGGCTGGGGGGGATGATGAGGATCAGGGCCAGCATCAGAGCCAGGATCAGGCCTGGGACCAACAGCTTGGTCAGAATCAGAGCCAGCACTGGGATCAGAACCTGGGTGGGACTCGGGCCTGGTATGGGTTTGGGATTGGGGCTGGGCCCAGAGCAGGGCCAGGATCAGGACTGGCAGTGGAATGGGGATGGGGGCCACCACTGGGATTAGCACCGGCATGGGAGCCAGGGCTGGGATGGGGATGGTGGCTGGGATGGGGATGAGGACCAGCACTGGGAATAGTGCCAGGATGAGCCCCAGGGCTGGAAAGGGGATGGGGACTGGGATGGGTGCTGGGATTGCAATTAGGATGGAAAGGGAGATGGGAGCCAGGATGGGGATGGGGCTGGACCCACAGCAGGGCCCGGATTGGGCCCGGCACCGGGACCAGCGCCAGGTCCGGGCTGGGCACCA
>JAHLSL010011431.1:0-18140 GCA_025920805.1 Petroica traversi
TCTTGGAGTGCTAAAGCCCTCCTAAAAACTGACAGCATGAGACTGGGCTACTGATCTCTCTTTCCCAGGGTAAAGGGCCATGGTTGGTGTGCGCGGCCCTGGGGCTTAGAGGGGGTCTTGTGCACCAAAAATTCCGCAAGATGAAGGATTTCTTCAAGGTGGAAAATACCACCCACTAGGACTCTTGCTGCTCTTGGAGTGCTAAAGCCCTCCTACAAACTGACAGGGAGAGACTGGGCTGCTGACCATTCTTTCCCAGGGAAAAGGGCCACGGTTTGTGTGCAAGGATCTGAGCCTTAATCGGGGACAGGGCACGTAGAATTCCGCAAGGTGGAGCATTTCTTACCGGTGGAAAATACCACCCACTGGGACTCTTGCTGCTCTTGTAGTGCTAAAGCCCTCATACAAACTGAAAACAAGAACCTGGGATGCTGAGCTTTCTTTCCCAGACAAAAGAGCCCCGGTTCGTGTACAGGGCCCTTGGGCTTCAAGAGGGCTCTAGGCACCTTAATGTCCACAAGGTGAATGATTTCTCCTAGACGGAAAATTCCACCCATCAGGACTCTTGCTGCTCTTGGAGTCCTAAAGCCCTCCTAAAAATTGACGGCAAGAGACTGGGCTGCTGAGCTTTCTTTCCCATGGAAAAGGGCCATGGTTTTTGTGCGGGGATCTGAGGCTGTGAGTGGGCCTTGGGAACCTAAAATTCAGCAAGGTGGAGGATTTCTCTCAGATGGAAAATAATGCCCACTAGGAGTCTTGCTGCTCTTGTAGTGGTAAAGCCCTCCTACAAACTGACAGGAAGAGACTGGGCTTCTGAGCTTTCTTTCCCAGGGAAAAGTGCCATGGCTGGTGAGCAGTGCCCTGGGGCCGGGAAGGAATCTTGGGCACCTAAAATTCCGCATGGTGGAGGATTTCTCCCAGGTGAAACATACCACCCAGTAGGACTCTTGCTGCTCTTGGAGTGCTAAAGCCCTCCAACAAACAGACAGCAAGAGATTCGGCTGCTGATCTTTCTTTCCCAGGGAAAAGGGCCACGGTTGGTGTGCAAGGATCTGAGCCTTAATCGGGGTCCCGGGCCTGTAAAATTTCGCAAGTTGGAGGATTTCTCCCAGGTGGAACATACCACCCA
This sequence comes from Petroica traversi, assembly GCA_025920805.1. Taxonomy (NCBI): domain Eukaryota; kingdom Metazoa; phylum Chordata; class Aves; order Passeriformes; family Petroicidae; genus Petroica; species Petroica traversi. The sequence continues at coordinate 1,130 of JAHLSL010011431.1, forward strand.
CTAAAACTCTTGCTGCTCTTGAAGTGCTAAAGCCCTCCTACAAACTGACAGAAAGAGACTGGGCTGCTGAGCTTTCTTTCCCAGAGAAAAAGGCCATGGTTGGTGTGGAAAGCCCTGAGGCTTACAGGGGGTCTTGATCACCTTAAATTCCTCAAGGTGAAGGATTTCTCACAGGTGGAATATATCAGCCACTAGGACTCTTGCTGATCTTGGAGTGCAAAAGCGCTCCTCTAAACTGACGGCAAGAGACTGGGCTGCTGAGCTTTCTTTCCCAGGGAAAAGGGCCCTGGCTGGTGGGCAGGGGCCGAGGACTGGGAGAGAACTTTGGACACCAGAAATTCTGCATGGTGGAAGATTTCCCTGTGATGGAATATACCAACCACTTGGACTCTTGTTGCTCTACGAGTGCTAAAGCCCTCCTAAAAACTGACGGAAAGAGATTGGGCTGCTGAGCTTTCTTTCCCAGGGAAAAGGGCCATGGTTGGTGTGCAGGGAACTGAGGCTTAGAGGGGGCTTGGGAACCTAACATTCCGCAAGGTGGAGGATTTCTCCCAGATGGAAAGCACAGCCTTCTAGGACTCTTGCTTCTCTTGGAGTACTAAAGCCCTCCTAAAAACTGACAGCATGAGACTGGGATGGTGAGCTTTCTTGACCAGGGAAAATGGCCATGGTTTGTGTGCAGGGCCCAGAGGCTGAAAGCGGGCCTCAGGCATTTTAAATTTCGCAAGGTGGAGGATTTCTCTCTGATGGAAAATACCACCCACTAGGACTCTTGCTGCTCTTGGAGTGCTAAAGCCCTCATACAAACTGAAAACAAGAACCTGGTTTGCTGAGCTTTCTTTCCCAGACAAAAGAGCCTCGGTTTGTGTACAGGGCCCTTGGGCTTCAAGAGGGCTATAGGCACCTTAATGTCCACAAGGTGAAGGATTTCTCCTAGACGGAAAATACCACCCATCAGGAATCTTGCTGCTCTTGGAGCGCTAAAGCCCTCCTAAAAACTGACAGGAAGAGACTGGGCTTCTGAGCTTTCTTTCCTAGGGAAAAGGGCCATGGTTTTTGTGCGGGGATCTGAAGCTGTGAGTGGGCCTTCGGAACCTAAAATTCAGCAGGGTGGAAGATTTCTCTCAGATGGAAAATAATGCCCACTAGGACTCTTGCTGCTCTTGTAGTGCTAAAGCCCTCCTACAAACTGACAGGAAGAGACTGGGCTTCTGAGCTTTCTTTCCCAGGGAAAAGGGTCATGGCTGTTGATCAGTGCCCTGGGGCCGGGAAGGAATCTTGGGCACCTAAAATTCCGCAAGGTGGAGGATTTCTCCCCGGTGGAAAATACCACCTACTAGGACTCTTGCTGCTCTTGGAGTGCTAAAGCCTTCCTAAAAACTGACGGCAAGAGACTGGGCTGCTGAGCTTTCTTTCCCATGGAAAAGGGCCATGGTTGTAGTGCGGGGATCTGAGGCTGTGAGTGAGCCTTGGGAACCTAAAATTCCGCAAGGAGGAAGCTTTCTCTCAGATGGAAAATAATGCCCACTAGGACTCTTGTTGCTCTTGCAGTGCTAAAGCCCTCCTACAAACTGACAGCAAGAGACTGGGCTACTGATCTCTCTGTCCCAGGGTAAAGGGCCATGGTTGGTGTGCGCGGCCCTGAGGCTTCGAGGGGGTCTTGTGCACCAAACATTCTGCAAGGTGGAGGATTTCTCCCCAGTGGAAAATACCACCCAGGAGGACTCTTGCTGCTCTTGGAGTGCTAAAGCCCTCATACAAACTGAAAACAAGAACCTGGGTTGCTGAGCTTTCTTTCCCAGGCAAAAGAGCCCCGGTTGGTGTACAGGGCCCTTGTGCTTCAAGAGGGCTATAGGCACCTTAATGTCCACAAGGTGAAGGATTTCTCCTAGACGGAAAATTCCACCCATCAGGAATCTTGCTGCTCTTGGAGTGCTAAAGCCCTCCTACAAACTGACAGGAAGAGACTGGGCTTCTGAGCTTTCTTTCCCAGGGAAAAGGGCCATGGCTGGTGAGCAGTGCCCTGGGGCCGGGAAGGAATCTTGGGCACCTAAAATTCTGCATGCTGAAGGATTTCTCCCAGGTGGAACATACCACCCAGTAGGACTCTTGCTGCTGTTATAGTGCTAAAGCCCTCCGACAAACTGACAGCAAGAGACTCGGCTGGTGATCTTTCTTTCCCAGGGAAAAGGGCCACGGTTGGTGTCCAAGGATCTGAGCCTTAATCGGGGCCCCAGGCACCTTAAATTTTGCATGGTTGAGGATTTCTCGCAGATGGAAGGTACCACCCACTAAAACTCTTGCTGCTCTTGGAGTGCTAAAGCCCTCCTACAAACTGACAGCACGAGACTGAGCTGCTGACCTTTCTTTCCCAGGGAAAAGGGCCACGGTTTCTGTGCAAGGATCTGAGCCTTAATCGGGGACCAAGGCACGTATAGTTCCGCAAGGTGGAGGATTTCTCCCCGGTGGAAAATACCACCTACTAGGACTCTTGCTGCTCTTGGAGTGCTAAAGCCCTCCTAAAAACTGACGGCAAGAGACTGGGCTGCTGAGCTTTCTTTCCCATGGAAAAGGGCCATGGTTTTTGTGCGGGGATCTGAGGCTGTGAGTGGGCCTTGGAAACTAAAATTCCGCAAGGAGGAAGATTTCTCTCAGATGGAAAATAATGCCCACTTGGACTCTTGTTGCTCTTGCAGTGCTAAAGCCCTCCAACAAACTGACAGCAAGAGACTGGGCTACTGATCTCTCTTTCCCAGGGTAAAGGGCCATGGTTTGTGTGCGCGGCCCTGAGGCTTAGAGGGGGTCTTCTGCACCAAAAATTTTGCAAGGTGAAGGATTTCTCCCAGGTGGAAAATACCACCCACTAGGACTCTTGCTCCTCTTGGAGTTCTAAAGCCCTCCTACAAACTGACAGCAAGAGACTGGGCTGCTGAGCTTTCATTCCCAGGGAAAAGGGCCACGGTTGGTGTGCAAGGATCCGAGCCTTAATCAGGGCCCTGGGCACATAAAATTCCGGATGGTGGAGGATTTCTCGCAGACAGAAAATATCAGCCACTACAACTCTTGCTGCTCCTGGAGTGCAAAAGCCCTCCTAAAAACTGACACCAAGAGACTGGGCTGCTGAGCTTTCTTTCCATGGGAAAAGTGCCATGGTTAGTGTGCAGGGCTCTGGCGCTTTGAGGGAGGCTCCGGCACGTAAAACTCCTCATTGTGAAGGATTTTTCTCAGATGGAAAATACCAGCCACTAGGACTCTTGCTGCTCCTGGAGTGCTAAAAGGCTTCTATAAACTGACAGCAAGAACCTGGGCTGCTGAGCATTCTTTCCCAGCGAAAAGGGCCATGGTTGGTATGCATCGCTCCGCGGCTGAGATTGGGCCTCGGGCTCCCAAAATTCCGCAAGGTGAAAGATTTCTCCCAGACGGAAAATACCACCCACTAGGACTCTTGCTGCTCTTGGAGTGGTAAAACCCTTCTACAAACTGCACGCAAGAACCTAGGCTGCAGAGCTTTCTTTCCCAGGGAAAAGGGCCATGGTTGGTGTGCAGGACCCTGAGGCTGGGCGGGGTCCTTAATCACCTTAAAATCTACAAGGTGGAGGATTTCTCCCAGATGGAAAATACCACCGAGTAGGACTCTTGCTGCTCTTGAAGATCTAAAGCCCTCCTAAAAACTGACAGCAAGAACGTGGGCTGCTCAGCTTTCTTCTCCAGGGAAAAGGGCCATGGTTTGTGTTCAGGGTCCTGATGCGGGGAGGGTCCCTCGGGCACCGAAATTTCCGCACGGTGGAGGATTTCTCTCTGGTGGCAAATTAGACCAAGGAGGACTTCTGCTGCTCTTGGAGTGCAAAAGCTTTCCTACAAACTGACAGCAAGAGACTGGGCTTCTGAGCTTTCTTTCTTAGGGAAAAGGGCAATGGTTTTTGTGCAGGACCCTGAGGCGGTGGGGTGGACTTAGGCACCTTAATTTCCTAAAGGTGAAGGATTTCTCTTGAATGGAAAATAGCACCCACTAGGACTCTTGCTGCTCTTGTAGTGCTAAAAGCCTTCTACAAACTGATAGGAAGAACCTGGGCTTCTGAGTTTTCATTCCCAGAGGAAAGGGCCATGGTTAGTAAGCTGGACTGCGAGGCTTAGAGGGGATCTCTGGCACCTAAAATTTCTCAAGGTGGAGAAATTCTCTTAGGTGGAAAATACCACCCACTGGGACTCTTGCTGCCCTTGGAGTGCTAAAGCCTTCCTAAAAAGTAACAGCAAGCGACTTGGCTTCTTAGCTTTCCTTCCCAAGGAAAAAGGCCATGGTTAGTGTGCGGGACTCTGGGGCTTTGAGGGGACCTTAGGTACGTTAAAATCTGCAAGATGGAGGATTTCTCCCAGATGGAAAATACCACCCACTAGGACTCTTGATGCTCTCTGAGTGCTAAAGCCCTCCTACCAACTGACAGCAAGAGACTGGTCCCCTGAACTTTCTTTCCCAGAGGAAACGGCCATGGTTGGCGTGCATGGCTCTAAGGCTTAGAGGGGGCCTCAGGCACCTAACACTCTGCAAGGTGGAGGATTTCGCTCAGATGGAAAATACCACCCACTAGGACTCTTGCTGCTCTTGGAGTGCTAAAGCCCTCCTAAAAACTGACAGCAGCTAACTGGAATGCTGAGTTGTCTTTCCAAGGGTAAAGGGACATGGTTTGTTTGAAGGGCCCTTTGGCTTGGAGGGGTCCTTAGGCACCTAAAATTCCGCAAGGCGGAGGTTTACTCTCAGATGGAAAATACCACCGACAAGGACTCTTTCTGCTCTTGGAGTGCAAATGCCCTCCTACGCACTGACAACAAGAGACTGGTCCGCTGAGCTTTCTTTCCCAGAGGGAACGGTCATGGTTGCCGTGCATGGCTCTAAGGCTTAGAGGGGGCCTCAGGCTGCTAACACTCTGCAAGGTGGAGGATTTCTCTCAGATGGAAAATACAACCCACTAGGACTCTTGCTGCTCTTGGAGTGCTAGAAGCCTTCTACAAAATGAACGCAATAACCTGGACAGCTGAGCTGTCTTTCCCAATGAAAAGGGCCATGGTTAGTGTGCAGGGCTTAGAGCCTGAGAGGGGGTCTCTGGCACCTAAAATTCCGCAAGGTGGAGGATTTCTCTTTGGTGGAAAATACTACCCGCTAGGACTCTTGCTGCTCTTGAATTGCTAAAGCCCTTGTACAATCTGACAGCAAGAGACTGGGCTGCTGAGATTTCTTTCCCAGGGAAACGGGCCATGGTTTGTGTGCAGGGCCCAGAGGCTGCGATGGGGCTTTAGGCACCTAAAATTTAAAAAGGTAGAGAATTTCTCCCAAATGAAACATATCATCCACTAGGATTCTTTCTGCTATGGGAGGGCTAAAGCCCTCCTACAATCTGACAGCAAGAGACTGGGCTGCTGAGCTTTCTTTCCCAGGGAAAAGGGCCATGGTTTGTGTGAAGGGCCCTGAGGCTGGAAGGGGGTCTCGGGAACCTAAAATTCCTCATGGTGAAGGATTTCTCCCAGATGAAAAATACCACCCACTAGGACTCTTGCTGCTCTTGGAGTGCAAAAGCCTTCCTAAATGCTGACAGCAACAGACAGGGCTGCTTAGCTTCCTTTCCCAGGGAAAAGGGCCATGGTTGGTGTACTGGGCTCAGAGGCTGGGTGGGGTTCTCTGGAACCTAAAATTCCTCAAGGTGAAGGATTTCTCTCAGATGGAAAATACCACCCACTAGGACTCTTGCTGCACTTGGAGTGCTAAAGCCCTGCTACAAACTGACAGCAAGAGACTGGGCTGCTGAGCTTTCTTACCCAGAGAAACTGGCCATGGTTTATATGCAGGGCTATGAGGCTTAGAGGGGGCCGCAGGAACATAAAATTCCACAAGGTGAAATATTTCTCCCAGATGGAAAATACAACCCACAAGGACTTCTGCTACTCTTGGAGTGCTAAAAGCCTTCTACAAACGGAATGGAAGAACCTGGGCTGCTGAGTTTTCATTCCCAGAGGAAAGGGCCATGGTTAGTAAGCTGGACTGCGAGGCTTAGAGGGGATCTCTGGCACCTAAAATTCCTCAAGGTGGAGAAATTCTCTTCGGTGGAAAATACCACCCACTTGGGCTCTTGCTGCCCTTGGAGTGCTAAAGCCCTCCTACAAACTGACAGGAAGAGACTTGGCTGCTTTGCTTTCCTTCCCAAGGAAAAAGGCCATGGTTAGTGTGCGGGACCCTGGGGCTTTGAGGGGACCTTAGGAACGTTAAAATCTGCAAGATGGAGGATTTCTCCCAGATGGAAAATACCACACACTAGGACTCTTGATGCTCTCTGAGTGCTAAAGCCCTCCTACCAACTGACAGCAAGAGACTGGGCTGCTGAGCTTACTTCCCCAGGGTAAAGGGCCACGGTTGGTGTGCAAGGATCTGAGCCTTAATCGGGGCCCCGGGCACGTAAAATTCCGCAAGGTGGAGGATTTCTCTCAGGTGGAAAATACCACCCACTACGACTCTTGCTGCACTTGTAGTGCTAAAGCCCTACTACAAACTGACAGGAAGAGACTGGGCTTCTGAGCTTTCTCTCCCAGGGAAAAGGGTCATGGCTGGTGAGCAGTGCCCTGGGGCCGGGAAGGAATCTTGGGCACCTAAAATTCTGCAAGGTAAAGGATTTCTCCCAGATGGAAAATACCACCCACTAGGAGTCTTGCCGCCCTTGGAGTGCTCAAGCCCTCCTACAAACTGATATCAAGAGACTGGGCTGCTGAGCTTTCTTTCCCAGAGAAAAGGGCCATGGTTGGTGTGCCGGGCTCTGAGCCAGAGACAGGGGGCCTCGGGCACCTAAAATTCCGCAAGGTCGAGGATTTCTCCCAGATGGAAAATACCACCCACTAGGATTCTTGCTGCTCTTGGACTTCTAAAGCCCTTATACCAACTTAGAATACGAGATTGCCCTGCTGAGCTTTCTTTTCCAGAGAAAAGGGCCATGGTTGATATATACGGCTAATAGGATTAGAGGAGGTCACAAGAACCAAAAATTTTGCTATTTGAAGGATTTCTCCCAGATGGAAAATACCACCCACTAGGACTCTTGCTGCTCTTGCAGTGCAAAAAGCCCTCTATAAACTGACAGCAAGAACCTGGGCTGCTGAGTATTTTTTCGCATAGAAAAGGGCCATGGATTTTGTGCAGGGCCCTGAGGCATAGAGAGGAGGCCTCGGGCACCTAAAATTCTTAAAGGTGGAGGATTTCTCCCAGATGGAAAACACCACCCACTAGGACACTTTCTGCTCTTGGAGTGCTAAAACCTCCTACAAACTGACAGCAAAACCCAGGGGTGCTGGGCTATCCTTCCCAAAGAAAAGGGCCATGTTTGGGGTGCAGGGCCCTGAGGCATAGAGTAGGGGCCACGGGAACCTAAATTTCTGCAAGGTGGAGGATTTCTCTAAGATGGAAAATACCACCCACTAGGACTCTTGCTGCTCTTGGAGTGCTAAAGCCCTCCTACAAACTTACAGCAATAGACTGGGCTGCTGAGCTTTCTTTCCCTGGGAAAATGGCCATGGTTTGTGTGCAGGGGACTGGGGCTTTGAGGGGGCCGTAGGCAACTAAAATTACTCAAGGTGAAGTATTTCTCCCAGGTGGAAAATACCACCCCTTCGGACTCTTGCTTCTCTTGGAGTGCTAAAGCTCTCCTACAAACTTCCAGCAAGAGACGGGACTGCTGAGCTTTCTTTACCAGGAAAAGTGGACATGGTTGGTGTGCAGGGCGCTGAGGCTTAGAGGGGAGCTTAGGCACCGTAAATTCTACAAGGTGGAGGAATTTTCCCAGGTTGAAAATACCACCCACTAGGACTCTTGCTGCTCTTGAAGTGCTAAAGCCCTCCTACAATCTAACAGCAAGAGACTGGGCTTCTGAGCATTCTTTCCCTGGGAAAATGGCCATGGTTTGTGTGCAGGGCACTAGGGCAATGACGGGGTCTTGCGCACCTTAAATTCCTCAAGGTGAAGGATTTCTCTCAGGTGGAAAATACCACCCACTAGGACTCTTGCTGCCCTTGGAGTGCGAAAGCCCTCCAAAAAACTGAGAGCAAGAGACTGGGCTCCTGAGCTTTCATTCCCTGGGGAAATCGCCATGGTTTGTGTGCAGGGCACTAAAGCTATGAGGGGGCCATAGGCAGCTAAAATTCCTCAAGGTGAAGGATTTCTCTCTGATGGAAAATACAACCCTCTAGGACTCTTGCTGCTCTTGGAGTGCTAAAGCCCTCCTACAAACTTACAGCAAGAGACTGGGCTGCTGAGCTTTCTTTGCCAGGGAAAAGGGTCATGGCTTGTGTGCCGGGCCCAGAGGCTTTGAGTGGGACGTAGGCAACGCCAATTACTCAAGGTGAAAGATTTCTCCCAGGTGGAAAATACCACCCACTGGGACCCTTGCTGCTCTTGGAGTGCTAAAGCTCTCCTACAAACTGACAGCAAGAGACTGGGCTTCTGAACTTTCTTTCCCTGGGAAAATGGCCATGGTTTGTGTGCAGGGCACTAGGGCAATGAGGGGGTCTTGCGCACCTTAAATTCCTCAAGGTGAAGGATTTCTCCCAGGTGGAAAATACCACCCACTAGGACTCTTGCTGCTCTTGGAGTGCTAAAGCCCTCCTACAAACTGACAGCAAGAGACTGGGCTGCTGAGCTTTCTTTCCCAGGGAAAAGGTCATGGTTGGGGTACAGGGTCTTCAGGCTAAAATGGGACCTTAGGCACCTTAAATTCTACTATGTGGAGGATTTCTTCAAGGTTGAAAATACCACCCACTGGGACTCTTGCTGCTCTTGGAGTGTTAAAGCTCTCCTACAAACTGACAGCAAGAGACTGGGCTGCTGAGCTTTCTATCCCTGTGAAAATGGCCATGGTTTGTGTGCAGGGGACTAGGGCTTTGAGGGGGCGATAGGCAGCTAAAATTCCTCAAGGTGAAGGATTTCTCTCTGATGGAAAATACCACCCTCTAGGACTCTTGCTGCTCTTGGAGTGCTAAAGCCCTCCTACAAACTGACAGCAAGAGACGGGGCTGCTGAGCTTTCTTTGCCAGGGAAAAGGGTCATGGTTTGTGTGCCGGGCCCAGAGGCTTTGAGTGGGCCGTAGGCAACGCCAATTACTCAAGGTGAAAGATTTCTCCAAGGTTGAAAATACCACCCACTGGGACTCTTGCTGCTCTTGGAGTGCTAAAGCTCTCCTACAAACTGACAGCAAGAGACTGTTCTGCTGAGCTTTTTTCCCTGGGAAAATGGCCATGGTTCGTGTGCAGGGGACTGGGGCTTTGAGGGGGCCGTAGGCAACTCAAATTACTCAAGGTAAAAGATTTCTCCAAGATGGAAAATACCACCCACTAGGACTCTTGCTTCCCTTAGAGTGCTAAAGCCCTCCTATAAACTGACAGTATGAGACTGGGCTGCTGAGCTTTCTTTGCCACGGAAAAGGGTCATGGCTTGTGTGCCGGGCCCAGAGGCTTTGAGTGGGCCGTAGGCATCTAAAATTACTCAAGGTGAAGGATTTCTGCCAGGTGGAAAATACCACCACTCGGACTCTTGCTGCTCTTGGTGTGCTAAAGCTCTCCTACAAACTGACAGCAAGAGACTGGGCTGCTGAGCTTTCTTTCTGAGGGAAAATTGTCATGGTTTGTGTGCAGGGCCCTGAGGCTTAGAGGGGACCTTAGGCACCTTAAGTTCTACAAGGTGGCGGATTTCTCCTAGTTTGAAACTACCACCCACTGGGACTCTTGCTGCTCTTGGAGTGTTAAAGCTCTCCTACAAACTGACAGCAAGAGACTGGGCTGCTGAGCTTTCTTTCCCTGGGAAAATGGCCATGGTTGGTGTGCAGGGGACTGGGGCTTTGAGGGGGCCATAGACGGCTAGAATTCCTCAAGGTGAAGGATTTCTCTCTGATGGAAATACCATCCACTAGGACTCTTGCTGCTCTTGAAGTGCTAAAGCCCTCCTACAAACTTACAGCAAGAGACTGGGCTGCTGAGCTTTCTTTCCCTGGAAAAATGCCCATGGTTTGTGTGCAGGGGACTGGGGCTTTGAGGGGGCCGTAGGCAACTAAAATTACTCAAGGTGAAGGATTTCTCCCAGGTGGAAAATACCACCCACTCGGACACTTGCTGCTCTTGGAGTGCTAAAGCTCTCCTACAAACTTCCAGCAAGAGACGGGGCTGCTGAGCTTTCTTTGCCAGGGAAAAGGGTCATGGTTTGTGTGCCGGGAGCAGAGGCCTTGAGTGGGCCGTAGGCAACGCCAATTACTCAAGGTGAAAGATTTCTCCAAGGTTGAAAATACCACCCACTGGGACTCTTGCTGCTCTTGGAGTGCTAAAGCTCTCCTACAAACGGACAGCAAGAGACTGTTCTGCTGAGCTTTCTTTCCGTGGGAAAATGGCCATGGTTTGTGTGCAGGGGACTGGGGCTTTTAGGGGGCCGTAGGCAACTCAAATTACTCAAGGTAAAAGATTTCTCCAAGATGGAAAATACCACCCACTAGGACTCTTGCTTCCCTTAGAGTGCTAAAGCCCTCCTATAAACTGACAGCACGAGACTGGGCTGCTGAGCTTTCTTTCCCAGGGAAAATTGTCATGGTTTGTGTGCAGGGCCCTGAGGCTTAGAGGGGACCTTAGGCACCTTAAATTCTACTGGGTGGAGGATTTCTCCAAGGTTGAAAATACCACCCACTGGGACTCTTGCTGCTCTTGAAGTGCTAAAGCCCTCCTACAAACTTACAGCAAGAGACTGGGCTGCTGAGCTTTCTTTCCCAGGGAAAAGGGTCATGGCTTGTGTGCCGTGCCCAGAGGCTTTGAGTGGGCCGTAGGCATCTAAAATTACTCAAGGTGAAGGATTTCTCCCAGGTGGAAAATACCACCCACTCGGACTCTTGCTGCTCTTGGAGTGCTAAAGCTCTCCTACAAACTTCCAGCAAGAGACGGGGCTGCTGAGCTTTCTTTGCCAGGGAAAACGGCTATGGTTTGTGTGCAGGGAACTAGGGCTTAGAGGGGGCGATAGACAGCTAGAATTCCTCAAGGTGAAGGATTTCTCTCTGATGGAAAATACCACCCTCTAGGACTCTTGCTGCTCTTGGAGTGCTAAAGCCCTCCTACTAACTTCCAGCAAGAGACTGGGCTGCTGAGCTTTCTTTGCCAGGGAAAATGGCCATGGTTTGTGTGCAGGGCACTAGGGCAATGAGGGGGTCTTGCGCACCTGAAATTCCTCAAGGTGAAGGATTTTTCCGAGGTTGAAAATACCACCCACTAGGACACGTGCTGCTCTTGAAGTGCTAAAGCCCTCCTACAAACTTACAGCAAGAGACTGGGATGCTGAGCTTTCTTTCCCTGGGAAAATGGCCATGGTTTGTGTGCCGGGCCCAGAGGCTTTCAGTGGGCCATAGGCAACTCAGATTACTCAAGGTTAAAGATTTCTCCCAGGTGGAAAATACCACCCACTTGGACTCTTGCTTCTCTTGGAGTGCTAAAGCCCTCCTACAAACTGACAGCAAGAGACTGGGCTGCTGAGCTTTCATTCCCTGGGAAAATGGCCATGGTTGGTGTGCAGGGCACTAGGGCAATGAGGGGGCCATAGGCAGCTAAAATTCCTCAAGGTGAAGGATTTCTTCCCGGTGGAAAATACCACCCACTAGGACTCTTGCTGCTCTTGGAGTGCTAAAGCCCTCCTACAAACTGACAGCAAGAGACTGGGCTGCTGAGCCTTCTTTCCCTGGGAAAAGGTCATGGTTGGTGTACAGGGCCCAGAGGCTTAGATGGGACCTTAGGCACCTTAAATTCTACTAGGTGGAGGATTTTCTCCAAGGCTGAAAATACCACCCACTGGGACTCTTGCTGCTCTTGGAGTGTTAAAGCTCTCCTACAAACTGACAGCAAGAGACTGGGCTGCTGAGCTTTCATTCCCTGGGAAAATGGCCATGGTTGGTGTGCAGGGCACTAAAGCTTTGAGGGGGCCATAGGCAACTAAAATTCCTCAAGGTGAAGGATTTCTCCCCGGTGGAATATACCACCCACTCGGACTCTTGCTGCTCTTGGTGTGCTAAAGCTCTCCTACAAACTGACAGCAAGAGACGGAGCTGCTGAGGTTTCATTCCCAGGGAAAATGGTCATGGTTGGTGTGCAGGGCCCTGAGTCTCAGAGGGGACCTTAGGCACCTTAAGTTCTACACGGTGGAGGATTTTTCCCAGGTTGAAAATACCACCCACTAGGACTCTTCCTGCTCTTGAAGTGCTAAAGCTCTCCTACAAACTTCCAGCAAGAGACTGGGCTCCTGAGCTTTCATTCCCTGGGAAAATGGCCATGGTTGGTGTGCAGGGCACTAGGGCAATGAGGGGGCCTTAGGCAGCTAAAATTCCTCAAGGTGAAGGATTTCTTCCAGGTGGAAAATACCACCCACTAGGACTCTTGCTGCTCTTGGAGTGCTAAAGCCCTCCTACAAACTGACAGCAAGAGACTGGGCTGCTGAGCCTTCTTTCCCTGGGAAAAGGTCATGGTTGGTGTACAGGGCCCAGAGGCTGAGAGGGGACCTTAGGCACCTTAAATTCTACTAGGTGGAGGATTTCTCCAAGGTTGAAAATACCACCCACTGGGACTCTTGCTGCTCTTGGAGTGTTAAAGCTCTCCTACAAACTGACAGCAAGAGACTGGGCTGCTGAGCTTTCTTTCCCTGGGAAAATGGCCATGGTTGGTGTGCAGGGGACTGGGGCTTTGAGGGGGCCATAGACAGCTAGAATTCCTCAAGGTGAAGGATTTCTCTCTGATGGAAAATACCACCCTCTAGGACTCTTGCTGCTCTTGGAGTGCTAAAGCCCTCCTACAAACTTCCAGCAAGAGACTGGGCTGCTGAGCTTTCTTTGCCAGGGAAAAGGGTCATGGCTTGTGTGCTGGGCCCAGAGGCTTTGAGTGGGCTGCCGGCAACTAAAATTACTCAAGGTGAAGGATTTCTCCCAGGTGGAAAATACCAACCTCTCGGACTCTTGCTGCTCTTGGGGTGATAAAGCTCTCCTACAAACTGACAGCAAGAGACTGGGCTGCTGAGCTTTCTTTCTGAGGGAAAATGGTCATGGTTGGTGTGCAGGGCCCTGAGGATTAGAGGGGACCTTAGGCACCTTAAATTCTACAAGGTGGCGGATTTTTCCCAGGTTGAAAATACCACCCACTAGGACTCTTGCTGCTCTTGAAGTGCTAAAGCCCTCCTACAAACTGACAGCAAGAGACTGGGCTCCTGGGCTTTCATTCCCTGGGAAAATGGCCATGGTTTGTGTGCAGGGCACTAGGGCAATGAGGGGGTCTTGCGCACCTGAAATTCCTCAAGGTGAAGGATTTCTCTCAGGTGGAAAATACCACCCACTAGGACTCTTGCCGCTCGTGGAGTGCGAACGCTCTCCTACAAACTGACAGCAAGAGACTGGGCTGCTGAGCTTTCATACCCAGTGAAAATGGCCATGGTTGGTGTGCAGGGCACTAAAGTTTTGGGGGGGCCATAGGCAACTAAAATTCCTCAAGGTGAAGGATTTCTCTGTGATGGAAAATACCACCCTCTAGGACTCTTGCTGCTCTTGGAGTGCTAAAGCCCTCCTACAAACTTACAGCAAGAGACTGGGCTGCTGAGCTTTCTTTCCCAGGGAAAAGGGTCATGGCTTGTGTGCCGGGCCCAGAGGCTTTGAGTGCGCCGTAGGCATCTAAAATTACTCAAGGTGAAGGATTTCTCCCAGGTGGAAAATACCACCCACTCGGACTCTTGCTGCTCTTGGTGTACTAAAGCCCTCCTACAAACTGACAGCAAGAGACGGGGCTGCTGAGATTTCTTTCCCAGGGAAAATGGTCATGGTTGGTGTGCAGGGCCCTGAGGCTTAGAGGGGACCTTAGGCACCTTAAATTCTACACGGTGGAGGATTTTTCCCAGGTTGAAAATACCACCCACTAGGACTCTTGCTGCTCTTGGAGTGCTAAAGCTCTCCTACAAACTGACAGCAAGAGACGGGGCTGCTGAGCTTTCTTTGCCTGGGAAAATGGCCATGGTTTGTGTGCAGGGGACTAGGGCTTTGAGGGGGCGATAGAAAGCAAGAATTCCTCAAGGTGAAGGATTTCTCTCTGATGGAAAATACCACCGTCTAGGACTCTTGCTGCTCTTGGAGTGTTAAAGCTCTCCTACAATCTAACAGGGAGAGACTGGGCTCCTGAGCTTTCATTCCCTGGGAAAAGGGCCGTGGTTTGTGTGCAGGGTACTAAAGCTTTGAGGGGGCCATAGGCAACTCAAATTACTCAAGGTGAAAGATTTCTCCCAGGTGGAAAATACCACCCACTAGGACTCTTGCTTCTCTTAGAGTGCTAAAGCCCTCCTACAAACTTACAGCAAGAGACTGGGCTCCTGAGTTTTCTTTGCCAGGGAAAATGATCATGGTTTGTGTGCAGGGCCCTGAGGCTGAGAGGGGACCTTAGGCACCTTAAATTATGCTAGGTGGAGGATTTCTCCAAGGTTGAAAATACCATCCACTGGGACTCTTGCTGCTCTTGGAGTGTGAAAGCTCTCCTAGAAACTGACAGCAAGAGACTGGGCTGCTGAGCTTTCTTTCCCTGTGAAAATGGCCATGGTTTGTGTGCAGGGGACTAGGGCTTTGATGGGGCGATAGGCAGCTAGAATTCCTCAAGGTGAAGGATTTCTCTCTGATGGAAAATACCACCCTCTTGGACTCTTGCTGCTCTTGGAGTGCTAAAGCTCTCCTACAACTGACAGCAAGAGACGGGGCTGCTGGGCTTTCTTTCCGAGGGAAAATGTTCATGGTTGGTGTGCAGGGCCCTGAGGCTTTGAGTGGGCCGTAGGCATCTAAAATTACTCAAGGTGACGGATTTCTCCCAGGTGGAAAATACCACCCACTCAGACTCTTGCTGCTCTTGGAGTCCTAAAGCCCTCATACAAACTTACAGCAAGAGACTGGGCTGCTGAGCTTTCTTTCCCTGGGAAAATGACCATGGTTTTTGTGCAGGGGACTGGGGCTTTGAGGGGGCCGTAGGCAACTCAAATTACCCAAGGTGAAAGATTTCTCCCAGATGGAAAATACCATCCACTAGGACTCATGCTGCTCTTGGAGTGCTAAAGCCCTCCTACAATCTAACAGCAAGGGACTGGGCTTCTGAGCTTTCTTTCCCTGGGAAAATGGCCATGGTTTGTGTGCAGGGCACTAGGGCAATGAGGGGGTCTTGCGCACCTGAAATTCCTCAAGGTGAAGGATTTCTCTCAGGTGGAAAATACCACCCACTAGGACTCTTGCTGCTCTTGGAGTGCGAAAGCCCTCCTACAAACTGACAGCAAGAGACTGGGCTCCTGAGCTTTCATTCCCTGGGAAAATGGCCATGGTTGGTGTGCAGGGCACTAAAGCTTTGAGGGGGCCATAGGCAACTAAAATTCCTCAAGGTGAAGGATTTCTCTCTGATGGAAAATACCACCCACTAGGACTCTTGCTGCTCTTGGAGTGCTAAAGCCCTCCTACAAACTGACAGTACGAGACTGGGCTGCTGAGCTTTCATTCCCTGGGAAAATGGCCATGGTTTCTGTGCAGGGGACTAAAGTTTTGAGGGGGCCATAGGCAGCTAAAATTCCTCAAGGTGAAGGATTTCTCTCAGATGGAAAATATCACCCTCTAGGACTCTTGCTGCTCTTGGAGTGCTAAAGCCCTCCTACAAACTTACAGCAAGAGACTGGGCTGCTGAGCTTTCTTTGCCAGGGAAAAGGGTCATGGTTTGTGTGCCGGGCCCAGAGGCTTTGAGTGGGCCGTAGGCAAGTAAAATTACTCAAGGTTTAGGATTTCCCCCAGGTTGAAAATGCCACCCCCTGGGACTCTTTCTGCCCTTGGAGTGTTAAAGCTCTCCTACAATCTAACAGCAAGAGACTGGGCTGCTGAGCTTCCATTCCCTGGGAAAATGGCCATGGTTGGTGTGCAGGGGACTAGGGCTTTGAGGGGGCCGTAGGCGACTCAAATTACCCAAGGTGAAAGATTTCTCCCAGATGGAAAATACCACCCACTAGGACTCTTGCTGCTCTCGAAGTGGTAAAGCCCCCCTACAATCTAACAGCAAGAGACTGGGCTGCTGAGCTTTCTTTGCCAGGGAAAAGGGTCATGGTTTGTGTGCTGGGTCCACAGTGTTTGAGTGGGCCGTAGGCACCTAAAATTACTCAAAGTGAAGTATTTCTCCCAGGTGGAAATTACCACCCACTCGGACTCTTGCTGCTCTTGGAGTGCTAAAGCTCTCCTACAAACTGACAGCAAGAGACGGTGCTGCTGGGCTTTCTTTCCGAGGGAAAATGGTCATGGTTGGTGTGCAGGGCCCTGAGGCTTTGAGTGGGCCGTAGGCATCTAAAATTACTCAAGGTGACGGATTTCTCCCAGGTGGAAAATACCATCCACTTGGACTCTTGCTGCTCTTGGAGTGCTAAAGCCCTCCTAAAAACTTCCAGCAAGAGACTGGGCTGCTGAGCTTTCTTTGCCAGGGAAAATGGTCATGGTTGGTGTGCAGGGCCCAGAGGCTTTGAGTGGGCCGTAGGCAACTAAAATTACTCAAGCTGAAGGATTTCTCCCAGGTGGAAAATACCACCCACTCGGACTCTTGCTGCTCTTGGAGTGCGAAAGCCCTCCTACAAACTGACAGCAAGAGACTGGGCTGCTGAGCTTTCATTCCCTGGGAAAATGGCCATGGTTGGTGTGCAGGGCACTAAAGCTATGAGGGGGCCATAGGCTGCTAAAATTCCTCAAGGTGAAGGATTTCTCTCTGATGGAAAATATCACCCTCTAGGACTCTTGCTGCTCTTGGAGTGCTAAAGCCCTCCTACAAACTTACAGCAAGAGACTGGGCTGCTGAGCTTTCTTTGCCAGGGAAAAGGGTCATGGTTTGTGTGCCGGGCCCAGAGGCTTTGAGTGGGCCGTAGGCAAGTAAAATTACTCAAGGTGAAGGATTTCCCCCCAGGTTGAAAATACCACCCACTGGGACTCTTGCT
>JAHLSL010011474.1:0-10594 GCA_025920805.1 Petroica traversi
AACCTATTTTGTGTGTTTATAAAGGATAAGATGAATCAGAACAAAATTAGAGCCAAAATTACAGGACCACCAGCCAGGTGTCTTCCCAGTGTGGATAACCAGGAAGGTCTCTGCCCAGCACAGGCCCTCCCACGTGGGATGAAGCGGGAGCAGTGGGTGAAGCTCTTCCCACAGCTGGGGCACTCACAAGGCTTCTATTACTGGTGCCTCTGTTTGTGCTGGGTCAAGTCAGAGCTGCGTGAGAAGCTCTTGCCACACTGGGGACACTCATAGGGCCTCTCCCCGGTGTGGATGCGCCGGTGCCTGATGAGATGGGAGTTTTGCTTGAAGCCCTTCCCACAGTTGGGGCAGCGGAAGGGCTTCTCATCTGTGTGAATCCGCTGGTGCCGGAGGAGATGGGAGCTGGTCTGAAACCTCTTCCCACACTCAGGACACTCAAAGGCTCTCTCCCCAGTGTGGATCCTGAGGTGGCGGATGAGGTAGAAACTCCGCTTGAAGCTCTTTCGACATTCCAAGCACTCGTAGGGTCTCTCCCCATTGTGAACTGTCAGGTGGACAAAAAGTTTGTAGCTGTCTCTGTAGCCCTTCCCACATTCCCCACACCTGTAGGGCCGTTCCCCAGTGTGACTCATCTGGTGGCGGATCAGGTGCGACCTCCGGGGGAAGCTCTTCTTACATTCCCCACACCTGTAGGGCTTGTCCCTGTCATGAAGTTGCTCAGGGGTCACCACCTCTGAGCTCTGAATGAAGCTCTGGCCGCCTTCCTGGCACAGAGTGGGTCTTTCCTCCTCAGAGCACCCTGGGCTGGGCTTGGAGCCCCTCCTCCTATGGGATCTCTGGGGATTGTCCTCCCCGTTGGATTCCTGTGACGTAAAGCTGCTCAAAATGGCCTCTTCCACGAGGTTCTGCTGGGGGGATTTCTCCTCCCTGCTCTCCATCCTCAGCTCCTTGTCTGGGGCAGGAAGGACAAGGAGAGGATGGGATTTGCCTCCGTGCCAGAGGGAAGGGGAAGGAGATCCCCCCAGTGCGTCCCCGGCAGGACGGCATCGGCAGCGGGGTTGTCCAGCAGCCGGGAGCGATGCTCGGCTGGGACATGGAGTGGGACAGAGGGGGAGAGGGGCATTGACTTCCTCCTCTCCTCCCTGCGTGTCCTGGGACATCTTCCTCTTCCTCACAGCCTCCAACTCCATCTGACCAAGGCCTCGGAATGGGAAATCCTGGTTTGGGGAAGAACAAGGGATGAGCAAGTTGCGTTTGAAGGTGCTTCTGCCCAAGTCCATCTCTAGAAGTCACTTGGCATCTGGGGACCATGAAAACCTCCCAAACACCAAGATCCAGCCCCAAAAAATCCTCCCAGGAGATCCCTCTCTCTGGTCCCTCCCCTTTGGTGTTTGGGGGTTCCTGCCTGACCCAGCTGCTGGGGGTCACACTTGTATAGGGGGTCCCCTGTCTATGACCATGCTGAGGGCAACTGGGATATACTGGGAGTGTCTTTAACCATACTGGGATTTACTGGAACCACACTTGAAACAACCAGGACCATGCTGTGGAGAACTGAGACCATGCTAGGTGCAACTGGATGTTCTTGGGTCTACACTGGGGGAAACTGGGCATGACTGGGACCATGCTGGGAAGGACTGGAATCATCTGGGGAGGGACTGGCACTATACCAGGGGGCAA
Source organism: Petroica traversi (assembly GCA_025920805.1). Lineage (NCBI taxonomy): Eukaryota > Metazoa > Chordata > Aves > Passeriformes > Petroicidae > Petroica > Petroica traversi. The sequence continues at coordinate 1,681 of JAHLSL010011474.1, forward strand.
CTCGAATAACTAGGAGGAACCAGGCATGACTGGAACCATGCTGGTGGACACTGGGATCATACTGGCAGAAACTGGGACAGCACTGAGGGTGACTGGGAGTGGCTGTGAGCAACTGGGATCAGCCTGGAAGCAACTCAGGGCAATGGGAGTGACTGGGAACATTCTGGGACAAATTGGGATATACTGGAAGAGACTGAAATGACAGTGAATGTAAATGGGAGCAACTGGAACCACACTGGTTGATAATGGGGGCAGCTGTAACCATGCTGGGGTCCTGCTGGGATCTTACTGGAACTGGCTGGGATCATACTGGGAGTGACTGGAATAGTACTGGGAGAACCTGAGAATGACTCGGATCCTACTGGAATCATCCTGGGAGTGACTGCAAAGGCGCTGGCTGTGACTGCAACCATGCTGGAGGTGACTGGGAGTGACTGGGACCACGCTGGGAGTGACAGGGAGTCATTCTGGGAATAACTGGAATAATACTGGGAGTGACTGGGAGTGACTGAGGCCATACTGAGGGTGACTGTTACCATGCTGGGGGGGACTGGGTGTAAAGGATCATACTGGGAGAGACTGGAACCACACTGGGAGTGACTGTGGGTCCTATTGAGATCATCCTGGGAGCCAATGGGATTACAGTGGGTGTGAATGGAACCTGATTGAGGGTTACTGGGAGCTACTGGGCCCATGTGTGGAGGAAAATGTGGACACATTGGGAGCAACTGGGAACAAGTGGAAGGTAGTGGAACCATGCTGAGGGGACTGAGACCACAATAGGGGAAACTGGAATGTTACTGGGAGTCACTGGGAACACACTTTGTGTAACTGCCAGAAACTGGGATCATGCTGGAGGTAACTGGTGTCCTACTGGGATCACAGTGGGAGAAGTTGGGTCCATGCTGTGTACGACTGGGATCACACTGAGGGTGACTGGAATCATACTGGGATTGACTGGGAGTGGTTGTGACCAACTGGAATCATGCTGAAAGCAACTGGGAAGAGGTGGGAGTGACTGGGAGCATGCTGGGGGTGACTAGGATATACTGGGAGAGACTGGGAGTGACAGGGATCATACTGGAGGCTACTGAGCATTGAAAGGGAGCAACTGGGGGCCACTGGCATCAAACTGGGAGTGATTGGGATCATACCAGGACTTTAGTGGGTGTAAAAAAACCTGAGTGGGGTTTACTGGGAGCTACCAAGCCCATGCTGGGAGCCTACTGGGGATAAACTGGGAGGAACTGGGAACAACTGGAAATGACTGGAAGCAACTAAGACCATGTTAGGGGCCAACTGCAGCACAACAGGGAATAACTGGGAGTGACTGGGCTGATACTGGGAGTGCCTGGTCTCATAACAGGAGCAGCCATTCCCAGCACTGAGGATCCCCGAACCCCCTTCTCGGCCATCCCACCCTTCCAGCCCCCAGCACGCGCCCCCCCCGGGGTCCCGGCAATCCCTGGGGTTCCCCCTCTCGTGGTCCCCGCTTTGCCCTTCTGGGGCTCTGCTCTCTCTGGGGTCCCTCTTAGGGAAGGCGCAGCTCTCGCAGGGGGTCCCCAAAAGCGTGTCCCCACGGGGACCCGGCAGAGCTCGGAGGGCCCGGCCCGGGATGCCCAACCCCCACCGCGGGGGGGACCTGCATCCCCCCGCCGGGGCTCTGCCGCCACCGCCAGCGGGACCCCAAAAAGCACCAACCGGGGACCCCCCGAGGGGCATCTGCGGCTCGGCTTTAGAGCCCTGCAAGCTCCAAACAGTCCCCACAAAAAACGCCAACCCAAGGGACCCCCCGGGATATTTGGGGGGAGCTGCGCCTCCCCGGGCACCTATGGGATAGGGGGCGATGATCCCGGAGGGCCACGAGTTCAGGGAGCGCTGGAGCCGCCCGCGTCCTCCTCTCCTCTCCTCTCCTCTCCTCTTCTCCTCCTGCTTCCTGCTGCCGCTCCGCCTCTTCCTCCCTCCCTCTTCCTCCTCCGCCGTGGCCCGAAGCACTCGCAGCCGCGGGAGGAGCGGGGCTGGAGCCGGGACAGGTCGGAAGGCAGAGTGGAGTGGGGGTTGCCGCGGGTGGGGTCACTAGGAGTGACTGGGCTGTACTGGGATCATACTGGGATCATACTGGGAGTGAATAGGAGCAGCGCGATGGCTGCAGCGTGATGGCTCCAGCGCTTGGGCTGGGGGCGCTCCTGGGTGGGCGAGGGGGAAGTGGGATCCCCGGCCCCGGGACCCGGACCCGCCACTGCCGGCACCGGGACCCCCTTGCTCCCCTTATCCTACACAGGGACCCCCCTGAGTCCCCTATATCCGGACACCAGCACCGCCCTGCCCTCCTTTTTCCCGGCCATCCCATGGCTCCCAGCCTCCAGATGTTCCGTGTGCGTGACCCTGGGATGCCCTGGAACGCCTTGGACCCCCATTCCTGCTTTTCCAACCCCCCAGCCCCACCTTGCTGCAAAACCGGAAACCCCCTGAACTCCCTGTTCCCGAGCATCCCGGGTGTCCACACCCTGTTACCCCCCTCTTCTGGGAAACCCTGGGCTCCCCTTTCCTGGGCTCAAGGACCCTCTGGAACTCCTTTCTACCTCTCCAAGTCCGTGTCCCCATTTCCTGACCCTGAGACCCCCCTGAACCCCCATTTTGGAGAACCGAGATGCCCTTTTACCCCTTTGCCCGGCACTGAAACCCCCCTGCCCCCCCTTGTCCGGCACCAAGCAACCTTTTCCCAGCCACCCCGCCTCTCCCAGCCCCCAGAGCCCCCCTTTTCATTGACCCTGGGAGCCCTGGGCCCCCATTCCTGCATTTCCAGGCTCCCAGCCCCTCCTTTCCTCACCCTGAGGAGCCCTGGTACCCCCTTTCCTGGGCACAGGATTCCCTGGACACCACATCACACCCCTCCCAGTGCCTGCACCCCCCTTTCCTTGACTCTGAGCCCCTGGACCACCTTCCCAGCTCTCTCAGCTTTTCAAGTCCCCCTTTCCTTTACCTGTTGAGCCCCCAGGATCCCCAAACTCTCCCTTTCAGGCCCCCAGTTCCCCCAAATCCCCGTGTCCCCCCAGTTTCCCACTTCCTGCAGTACCTGGAAGTGGCGCTGTCAGAGCCTGGCCTGTGGGTCCCCCAGTCCTTGATTGTGGGGGACATGGAGGGGACCCCTTGTCAGCGCTGGAGAGCCGGAGATGGGATATTGGGTAGCCAGGGCTGGGATATTGGGATGGCCAGAGCTGGGATATTGGGATAGCCTGAGCTGGGATATTGGGATGGCCAGAGCCGGCTCAAGGACAGGAAGTGGCAGTGGCCGACAGTGACCTGGAGACGGGGCCGGTACAACCAGAGCAGGGGGGGACTGGGGGGAGCCGGGGGCTGGGCTGGGATCTGTGGGAATGGAGGACTCAGAGGGGCTGGGATGGGATCTCTGGGGCTGGGGGTATCAATGGGGCTGGAATGGGAATGCAGGGAGCTGCAAGGGGCTCTGTGGGGCTGGGACACGACTCCATGGGTCCGTTCTCTCCTCGTTTCCAGGTCTCTACACGGTGCAGGTGGTTTCCAGCTGCCACCTCCTGTCCAACGGAGCGTCCATGGATCCCATGGGTACGGCTACGACGGGTGGGATTTCATCTCCTTCCAGCTGGGAGCTGGGATCTGGGAGCTTTGCAGGGTCGGATGGGGCCACTTGGATCAGCCAGAGGTGCTGGGAATCCAAAGAGATCATGGTGGAGGAGATGAAGCATTACGTGGGACACACCTGTGTAGAAGAGCTCCCAAAATACATCAGATATGGTCGGGGGGCTCTGGAGCAGAGAGGAGGGTTTAGATGAGAGAGGGGAATTGCTATGGGAATGTGGGATTCAGGAATGGGGGACTTGCGAATGCAGGAATTTCCATGGAATTTCCATGGCCAGATCTCACTCTCATCCCAGCCAGGTGAGAATTCCATGGATGGGTCTATCCCCAGGCCCACTGCCATGGGAATTCCAAGGGGAAATGATTTTAATTGATGATCAATGACATGTCAGCAGTGAAATGAGAAGTGATCCCTGCTGGGATTCCATGGGACAGAAATGGCAATTCTTTGCCCAAGTTATCTCTGTTGTGGCTGTGGCAGCGGCAGGGGAGTGCCCTGTCCCTGGCCTGAGTCCAGCAAGAGCCTTTCCTTGGGTGCTGTGTGCCCTGCCCGGGGTAGGAGGGCACTGCCGGAGCGCCTTTGGTGGCCCCGGGCACCCGGCCGGGCTGCAAGCACTGCAGGTGGCTCCTTGGCAATGTCCAAGAGCAAAGCTTAAAGCAAACAAGAGTTTCTGGGGGGGATTGTCCCTCCTTGGGCTGTGCTGGGAGTCCAAGGGCAACAGCCCGGGCACAAGAGCCCAAAGTGCTGGAACTCAGTGTCCCTGGGCCAGGCCATGTTCCCTCGGCTGTCCCCTGTCCCTCAGCTGTGCCCTGTCCCTCAGCTGTCCACTGTCCCTCGGCTCTGTGGGGTCGGCGGTGGCAGCAGGACCCGGGGCAGCCCTGGGGGAGAACAAACCTGAGCCCCAGCTGGGCCTGTTCCCGCCAGGGGGGCCCGGGTCACGCCCAGCATGGTCCTAGTAACTCCCAGTATGAACCAGCTATAGTCCCAGCATGGCCCCAGGTCATGGAAATATGTCAGGTATGGGCGGGTGGCAGTGGAATGTAGAGGAGGGGAGTGCATAATTCCATGGGAATGTGGGACTTGAGAATGTGGGATTTGGGAATGTGGGATTTGGGAGGGCAAAATTTGGGATTTCCATGGATGAATCTCAGTCATCACATTCCATAGGAATTCCATGGATGGATCTCACTGCCCATCCCATTCCCATGGGATTCCATGAGCAGATCTCACCCCCAGCCCATGGCCATGGAATTCCGTGGATGCATCTCAACATTATCCCATTCCAGAGCCCACTGATGTCCGTGTGTCTGGAAAAGTGGAATACGGGCTGGGGGCTGGGAAAAGCATACGTTGTCCTGCCACACGTTCGGATTCTCCCCCAGCACCATCAGGATCAGCTGGATGAAGGATGATGAAATCCGGGATCAGGAGATGCAGTGGGGCGGGATCATTCCCAACAGTGACAGCACCTTCCACACCTGGGCCAGGATGGAGGCGCTGCCGGAGGAGCGGGAGCAGCACCAGTGCCGGGGGAGCATCCCGGAATGCCGGAGCCCGGGATCTTCTGGGGTGAGGCTGGGAATGTGGAATCGGGGAATTGGGGATTTGGGAATGTGGAGCAGCTGTGCGATGAGGCTTTCCCTCCTCCTCCTCACCATCCCGAGCTTCCTAGAGCTGGAATCCAGTGAGAATCTCACCCTGGTGCTCTCTGTGTCAGTCATTGCTGCCATCGGCCTCCTTCTCCTCGTGGGATTCGGGATCTGGAAGCTCCAATCCGGTTCCCCCCAAATCCATCCTGGGGGTAGCCCTCTTTTTTGCCCAACTCCCCCCAGGACTGTTGGTGGTCGCCCAGTGGCCCACCCAGCCCTCCCAAGTTCATCATGTGCTGCCTCTTAACCCCCATAGGGATTCCTGGGAATCGACCGGTGTTCTCCCCCATTCCCTGGACTTTGGGGGGCCTCCCTGACCTGTCTGTGCCCCACCAGGGTTCTTCCACAGCCCCTCTGTGATAGTGGGGGGACAGGGGCTGAGTGTTGGTGCCCCCCTGCCTGCAGCAGATCCAGTGGTGAGGGGAGTTCAGGGGATCCTGAGCATTTGGGGTCCCCTGGGAGTTGGGGTGATCCTCTGCCCCCCCAGGATCTCCCTGAAGACGCTGACACTGCCCATGTGCAGGGAGAAGGTTCATACCCAGCACGAGGTCCCCAGCTCTGTCACCGGCATCACCCAGGTACCCCCAAACCCTCCCAGGAACCCCAGCTACCCTGGGACACCCCAATCTCCCTGGGATGCTGAAAACATCCCTGGGACCCTCCAAAAACTCCCCAAGACAACAAATGCCACACAGAGACCCACTAAACACTCTCAGGACATCAAAAGTCACACAGGACCTCCCAACATCCCCCCCACCCCCAGACCCCCTTGAGAAGGTTTATGCCTGGCATAGGGTCCCAATCTCCATCACTGGCAGGTACCCCAAAACAGCTTTGAGACCCCAATTCCACCCCCAGGATCACCCAATTTCCACCTTTGGGACCCCCAAAAACTCCTTGGGAACCCCCAAAAAATCACTATGACCCCAAAACCAACCAGATCTTAAAATACCTCCCCAGGAGCCCCTCACGAAGGTTTATACCCAGCACGGGGTTCCCATCACCATCATCGGCATCACCCAGGTTCCCCTAAACCCTCCTGGGACCCCCAAACCCTCCCAGTGATGCCTTTTTCCTGGTGTTAGGAAAATGAAGCCAGACATGGTTAGAGGCTTGGGGGGTCCTTACCTGTCTATTTTAATTAGGATCCCATGAGATGCATCACTTCACCCAGGTGACAGCATGGCAATGCACACACACCATCAATCCCCTACACAAGTTATAGACCTTACACATCAGCAGATCTAACAAAGGGCCCAATCATGGGGCTGGGCTGGACTCACCTCTCCTTTACACAATCTGTCTTGCCAGGGCACCTTGGCTTCTTGAGACAGTCGAATGTTTGGTCTCCCTGGCTCTGCAGTTCTGGCCTCTTCAGTCTCAGGGCCTGCAGAACACTTACAGAACACTGAGCACCAGACTAAGTGAAGGGTTACAAGCATGCATGCTGATACTTGTGGCTACACACAACTGTGTACAAGGTATAGAAAAGAAAAGGTAGAAATCATTTTGGCATCACATGCAACCAAAATCCTTTTTGGCACAGCGGGGCCACGTGAACTCATGGTCCATAGTGATACTGCAGATCTAAGGAGACCGTTGTGACACTATGGAAACTCATGGAATCAGAAGACCATTGTGACAGAGAAAGGCCTCATGGAACCAAGGGGGCATTATGACACGGCTGGGCCTCACAGAACCAGGGAGTCCATGGTGACACTGCGGAATCTCATGGAACAAAGGATCCATGGTGACGTTGCGGAACCAAGGGGGCCGTTGTTGACAATATGAAAGCTCATGGAACCAGAAGTCCATTGTGACACTGCGAGGCCTCATGGAACCAAGGGTCCATTTTGTCACTGCAGCCTCCTGGGACCACAAGCCATTGTGACACAGAGGGGCCACGTGGAGCCAAGGGGCCATTGTGACACGGCAGATGTGAGGAGATCATTGTGACACTGCGGAACCTCATGGAACAAAGGGTCCATGGTTACACTGGGTAGCCCTATGGAACCAAGGGGACCTTTCTGATCCTGTGGTGCTCCATGAAACAAAGGGGCTGTTCTGATCCTGCCAGGCCTCATGGAACCAAGGGGCCATTCTGATACTGCCAGGCCTCATGGAACCCATGGGCCTGTTGTGTCTCCATTGGTCATAATGGAACCAAAGGTCCATTTTGATATTGCGGGGCCTCATGGAACAATGGAGACTATTACGATATTTTGGAACCTGCCGGTTGCAAGGGGCCATTGTGACACTGTGGGGCCTTGTTTAACCAAGGGGCCATTTTAGCACAGAAGGGCCCCAGGGAATCAAGGGGACCACAGTGACACTCCAGCTCCACATGGAACTAAGGATTCATGTAACACCAAGGGACCCCATGGAACCAAAGGTCCATTGGGACATTGTGGGGCTCCATGGATTCCTGGAGACCATTCTGGCACTTCAAGGCCTCATTGAATTAAGGGGCTCTGCAGGACGTTGGGGAAGCAAGGAGACCACTGGGACACTGCAGGGCCTGATGGAAGCAAGGGGCCAGTGGGACTCAGCCAGGCCTTGTGCAGCCCAGGGGCCATTGTGACCCTGAGGAGCCCAGTGGAACCAAGGGGCCAATGTGACACTTGAGAAGCCCAGAGAACATTGTGACATTACAGGGCACCATGGAACCCAGGGGACATGCAACAGCTCTGACTGGCTGGGCCTCCCATGGGCTTCCTGACAGCTCCAGCTGACCTTGGCAGGCTGAGGGCCAATTCTCATCTGTCCCTGGGGCTCTGAGGTTTCCAACGTATGGAAAAGAATCATCCCTCTTTCCAGGTGCCTATGACTGAAATTGGTACTTGCCAAAAATAATTCCCTCTTTGCATGGGTTTCTCCCAGAAAAAGAGACCAGAACAGAAAGGCCTGTCTGGCCTTGGCCTCTGGTGTTCACCTCTCATCCCCCATGAAACACTGCAGTCCTGTCCCTTCCTTCCTATGGAAAAATACTGGCCTTCTCATTCAGGGCCCATGGCCAAAATTTGGGATTTTGGCCTCCAGAATTCCATCTATGCAAGGATTGCTTCCAGCCAAAAGCATCCAGGAAAGACAGGTCATGTGGGCCTTGTTCTCTGGTGATTTTCTTTGGCTTTGAGCAGAATATTTTCATTTGAAAACACCTTGGAGAGAATCCAGAGATCTGCCAGGATGAGGTTTTGAGGTCTCGGGCGCATCACCATCATAGAGAGACTAAAGAGCTCTGTGCTCTGTGGAGTGGAGGCTCAGGACACTGGAGGAGAACCCTGGGAGTACTTATAGAGCAGTGTCAGAAATGGTGAATACTTTTCTCATTAAAAAACCCAGCCTTAGAAATAAAGAATACGTGCAAGGGAAACCTAAAGTGGAGCAGACTGGACCCCAGGAGAAAGGAATTTCCCTCCCAGGGCAGGGCTGGGGTGCCACACGTCCTCCAGAAGGAGCCTGGAGCAGCCTAAGCCTTTGTGTGCCCGGGCACAGGCAGGCAGGAGGCAGAGCTGTCAGCAAAGGAAGGGGCCAGCCAGGTGGGGCAGCTGGAGGATGAGGGCAGCCTGCAGGGACAGAGGGACAGGGCAGGGAGAGCGTGGGACAGCCTGGGCTGGAGAGGGCACAGGGATGGGCAGCAGCTGCA
>JAHLSL010011480.1:2946-41359 GCA_025920805.1 Petroica traversi
AATGACTTTATAAATAGTCAAAATAATGGATTACTGATTATTTCAATGCTGGTCACTTGAAATACACTGTAAAGAATGACCTGCCTTCTTCCTGCAGCAGGGAGATGTGTGATATTTTTGTATATAAGTATGTAGATAGGCACTCTGTTTGGCAGAGAATTAAAGTCCCTTGAAAATGAAACACTAACGGTGTGTTGGTTTTAGTTTTACAGATACTGTGATAAACATCCGGAATCGACACAATGATGTCATTCCTACCATGGCTCAAGGAGTAGTAGAGTACAAGGAAAGCTTTGGCATTGACCCAGTGACCTCACAGAACGTGCAGTATTTTTTAGATCGCTTCTACATGAGCCGCATTTCAATCAGAATGCTCCTTAATCAACACTGTGAGTGCCACTGCTGAAAGGGGGGGAAATGACACCTGTACCATGTCAGTGCTATTTTCCTTTAATGTTTAAGTGCTTAACACGTACTAAGGTGCCACTTAGGAGTATACTTGCCCTTTATAACTCATTCTTAATACAATTCCTAAAATATTCATTAATAGGCTTTCAAGTATGGTGAGGACTGAAATGATAGATAGCCTGTAAATTTTTTATTTAGCAAAACTGAAGACACAAACTAAAATTAGACTGGATATTAAATGATGTTTTCTTTTTTGGCAGCTTTACTGTTTGGTGGGAAAATTAATCCAGCTCATCCAAAACACATTGGAAGCATTGATCCTAACTGCAGTGTTGTTGAAGTTATCAGAGGTAAATTCAGATGATAAGAACAAGAATCCTGAAAACTTACATAAATGTCTAAACTAAGCAAATACAAACCCTGATATTCATATATTGTTTTGTTCTTTCCTACCTGGAGCAGAAGTTTTATTTGAAGTGTAATTCAAATTTTGTTTCTTCTCCCTGTAAACGCAAAAATACAAATCTCCCTGACAGTGCACAGTACTGTCTACTTTTGGTTTTTTTTGGTAGACTCTAAAGGAGAAAATAAAAAGTGGGAGGGGGAAATGTAACTTCCTGTGTTTTCTATTATAGATGGTTATGAAAATGCGAAGAGACTTTGTGATTTATATTACATGAGCTCTCCAGAACTTATCCTTGAAGAGTTGAATGGTAAGTAAATGTGAACAAGGCATGCTCTTGAACATCATGATGGCTTGTTTTAAAGGAGCAGATGGTGAAATGTTCTGCTTTTCATATAGTTCACGTGTTCTCTGTATCTACTGTCATAAATTGGGTTTTTTAAAATCTGGCAGAATGCTTTCCCCATTCCTCTCTTTAATCAGAAAACTGACATGAGTAGAAGTTTTTGATACTACAGCTGTTGATAGAACAAATTTTAGCAGCTCCCTCCCTAAGGTTTCATGTGTCTTGACCTGACATTACTGCATCTCACCCTCTCTGCATTTCTTGTGATACATTAAAGATTTACAGAAGACCATTTATCCATTCTGTCTTCACAATACCTTTGAGGAGGTTATTAGAAAGCAACTATGATCCCATTGTGGGTTTTAAGATTAATTTTTAAAGCAGCAAGCAACATTTGAAAATCTTGATTATGACTTTTGATTAACATGCAACTTTACAAAAGATTTCTGTTCAAATTTTCCTTCTTTAAATTCAACAATACAAATTCACATTTTGAATTACTGTGCATATGAATAAAAGACATCTAATTTGCTGTTTAGTCATTTAGACTCTCTTCTCTCCAGCTAAATCACCAGGACAGCCCATGCAAGTGGTGTATGTGCCATCACATCTCTATCACATGGTGTTTGAACTTTTCAAGGTCTGTGCACTTACCATTAATTACACAATTCTTCCATACATCTTTGTTTACTGAGACTGTATTGCTTTGACTTTTCCAACCGATTCTAGATAACAGCTTGTTTTTGCAAGTGCAAACTTCTTGCCATTTGACTGCAGCAACACTCTATTATTAGAGAAACAGTAATAGAAAATGAATAGCTTTGGAAGATGTCTCTCTTTTACCTAGCCACTAAATACCTTCTAAATGGACAGCTTAAATCTTATAATAAATGAAGACATTAGATAATAAAGCAAGTGAGAAAAAATATCTCATGAAGTGTGTATTTTCTAATGTGGTAAAGTGTGTAACAGGTCCTACAGAGCTTTCCTCAAGCAGTTTAGTCCTAGACTTTTCTGGGACTTTGTGTCATATTGCATGTACTATGTGCATTATAAAGAATTCCAGAACACAAATGCTGTACATGAAATTATGCATGTTTTTGAAGTCTCTGTAATCTAATAAACTAATATACAGATACTGAATAAACCAGGAATATAAAAAAACCCTATTCTAAACGAAACATTTGTTCTGACTCTTAAATACATGATAAAAATAATTGCTAAATTGCTATTTTAAGATGAAATGCAAAGTGGACAGGATTTAAATTGTACTTAAAAATTACAGAATGCAATGAGGGCCACCATGGAACATCATGCTGATCGATGCATTTATCCTGCAATTCATGTACACATCACACTGGGAAATGAGGATCTAACTGTGAAGGTACTAATTTATTTTTTTTTTTTTAGTATTCTGAAGGTTATTTTGATTAGGGTTTTTTTCCTCTCATGAGCAGCATATCAGTAACTTGAGCTGGTGATCTCATAGATCCATATGGTTCCACCCATAGATTGTATGTCATGATGTATGTAAGCAAAAAGAGCATTGTGGAATTTCACATACTGCCTCACAGAGAGGCTGCAGTTACACTGAGGGGTCTGCAATAGCATACTGTACTTGCTTGTGTCTTCCCTAGCTTAGAAGCAACATGACTAAAAATGAAGTAGCATCTTTATACAATTCTAACATGAGCATTTTCTAAGTGACAGTGACTATACAGAGCTATACAGGTGTGAAACAACTGAAAAAAGGGAAATGTATATTCCACACAAATCTCCTGAGGTCCATGTTGCAGTTTCTTCTTTTTCTGTATAATATCCATGTTGGATTTCAAAGACCAACTTTAAGCAGGGGTTTTTCATAACTCTTAACTGAACTGTGGTAAAACAACTTCTTTGACTTAATCCTTCAGTAACAGGTTTTAGTGAATTATATTTAAATGGCAGTATTCTTGAGAACTAAAGATACAATACCCAGAGAACCCATCATTTGCTCAAAGGTATAGATAGCGACTTCAGACAAAAATGTGTTATGAACAAGACAAAAGCAATGCACAGTTCAAGCAGAATTTCCTTGCCTCCAAGAGATTATGAATACTTCTTATGGCAGTATTTTATTCAATGGTTTGGATAAGGGATGAAAGGCAAGGATTCATCTCTCTGGTCATTGTTGAAGATGAGAATTAAAGAAAATCTGTAACTTAGTAGGGACAGCTTCAAATAATATTTTACCGGAACTTTCTCTGGCTTATTGTTTGAGAGAGGCTGTCTTTTATAAAAATGTATTCAGGGATATAAAGCTAAATTCTCCTTCTTGTTCCAGATGAGTGATCGTGGTGGTGGTGTTCCTATGAGGAAAATTGACAGACTGTTCAACTATATGTATTCAACAGCACCACGTCCTCGTGTTGAGACATCACGAGCTACACCTTTGGTACGCAAGTCTTTTATACCCTGCACCATGGATATGTCTAATTGTAAAAGAAACCATTTAGCCAAAGCTATGAAATACTGATTTTATAGATACTACCTTGCATAGTATCTGAATGTTACTTAATTCAAGTACTTTTCAAAAAAAACTGGAAAAAGGCATAACATGCTAAAAATTGTTTACATTTGTTCAAGATTCTCTTTTTCTCTACAAAAATCTAAAGATCAGCCACCTCATGCAGAACACTTAGCTAAGCTGCACATACTGCAGTGAGAGCAGGATTTGGAATTATTTTTGTAGCCCCTGAATGAAAGGAAGACTAATTATAGCAATGACTTTGGATCAAGGCCATAGTTCATTTGTATTGTGTAGTCAGTTGTAGCAACCCCTAGCAAGGATGAAGGTACATAGATGTGACAGAATATATGAAGAATCTGCTTTGGTCTCATGTGAATGTAATAAATGCACAAAAAATAAAGCCTAAGCTCTCAGAAATCAGAATCTCTGAACAGCTTTCTTGTATTTTTTCTCCCACACTGTATAATTTAAAAATATATATAATTCTGCATGTAGGTGATTGCAACTCACTAAACACTAGATCTTTACTCTCATTGAAAGATGGCCTCTAAAATTTAGTATTAATCTAAAAAATCATGCTTAATACTTCAGGATTCTGTCCTGCTACTGCAGCCACGGCTGGCAGAATTTTAGTATCAGCTGCAAATTCATAGATGATGTGACTTGAACCTCTTTTATATATACTGATGATGAAATGTATCTGCCTAAAGAAAAATGAATACTTAAGATTAGTAGCTCCATGAGGCATGACACAGACACAGCAGAGTTTTTTCTAATGGTATCTCTTCAAAAAGCTACCGTAATACAAGAACTGTTATCTACCAGCCCTGCCTGACAAAGGAATCGAACAGTTTTCTCATAATTACAGTAATTCATGCATTTTTCTGGTTCTGGGGTATATAATAGCTTGGGGGGGGGCATAATAATCAACACCTGAACTCCTGTTACTGTCAAACATCATGCTTAGTTTGTCTGTTTTACCTATTGTTAAAAAAGAAAACGCCACAGATTATGCAATTAATGGACATACACTTTTCCTCCTGATCAGGCTGGATTTGGTTATGGCTTACCCATATCACGTCTGTATGCACAGTACTTCCAAGGAGACCTGAAACTCTATTCCTTAGAAGGCTATGGTACAGATGCAGTTATTTACATCAAGGTATGATGTAACACTCTACCATTTTCCATTTAGCAGCAACTCTAATCTGAACTGCTAATGGAACTCCTTGTCATGGTATGATAACTTCAATTAAAATAACCAGCTACGGCCTTTTCTCCCTACAGGCCTTATCAACAGAATCAATTGAAAGACTCCCTGTATACAACAAAGCAGCCTGGAAACATTATAAAGCAAACCATGAGGCTGATGACTGGTGTGTGCCAAGCAGTGAGCCAAAGGACATGACTACTTTTCGCAGTAGGTAGCTTTTTCTTCAGCAGCTCATAAAAAGTAGGTTTGTCTGTAAAGGGAATTTTAAAGACCTGATTTATACCAAGACGTTGAGCTACTTTTGATACGTGAAAGTAATTTTAAGTGGTGTAACAAAAAGTTTTGTGTAATAAGGCTTTTCTGAAATTAAAAAACCAATAGCCACCGCAACTCCCAAACCTGCACTTACAGAGTGAGGTCATACTTCATTTGTTTCACTATTTACAACTGCTTTCAGACCTATGTCAGAGGAGCAATATTTTGGTTTTTATAGGGATCAGCGCAGCGTCTCTCACATCTGGTATTAATGCATATTATTACAAAATAATTTTATTGAAAAAACTATTGAAAAAGCTCACTGGAACATTTTTCCATTATACAATACTACAGATTAATAAAAATCTTGTGTAAGAAATGTCAAGCTCATTGCTGTACCTTTGCAACTGTCTGGCACTTTCTTTTATCTTAAGCACGCTGAGGCTTAATTTTGGGAAGTTAGATAGGTTGCCTACATACACTGCCTACATCAAAAGGGTTTTTTCAGCTGTAGAAATTACACATCTCTGTAGGGATAAAGATTTTTAGAAACCATTTTTAACTGCTACTACTGGTATAACGTATCTCAGGTACATGGCATCGGTTGTGTTTCTTTGGTTGTAATGTGAATATATAACAAATGTGAAAAACTTATCTTGCCCAGATCATTGTGAATTAAAAAATAGCATTGGGTTGTGTACAGTAGAAAAATGTTGTCTTGCATTTGCCTGTATTTCTGTAGGTCATACCAAAACGCAGTATCAGCATTCTAGCCTTTGTAAGATCTCAAACTTGGGTATGTCAGGTACAGCTGTAAATGGAAACTATTTTAATAAATAGATTTTAAAAATTTGTCTGTAATAGGGCATCTCTATTACTTCAACAGTATAAACTATCTTCTCAGGAGTAATTAAGTGGAATTACCAGTTTTTGAAAAATACCTTTGCATTTGTGAAATGCTTCTGGTCTTGTTTTTGTAGTAACTGAAGTCACACTAAAATATGATAAGCAAAATACGTTAATCAAAGACAAGCTATCAAAACATATAGGGAAAGAAAGAGAGGAGAATGAATATTGCATTTTATATACAAAGTCCTTTTAGTAAAGAATTTGACTTAATGCCTACTGTACGAGCTTTGTTGAAATCATAATCATACACATCTGTATTGCACCTCAATCCCTGCCATTTCTGAACATTTTAGGAGTGATGCAGTTAAAGTCTTTGAGAACTAATCCTTTTCTCAGTTAATTAAACTGCATATAATTCTGTGGTTTTTGTTCTGCAGCAGACATGCATAATCCCTCTCAGAGACAATAAGCCTCACTTTTGCTAATTTACAGTCTCTGTGCGGAGCAGAAGGTGAGATACCACAAGTGAAGGGGATAGGTGGGATGTTGGAAATTGATGTCATGCTACTCTAGTTGTAGCTGAGCCAGATTCAAGATTTATCACCTGCTACTTCCCTAGCCAAATTCTGCAAAGCAATGAAATGATTTTATACCCTGGTTAAGCTAATGTAGATGAGTTTAACAGAAGTACATAACAGACTGGGGTGTATATGCATTTAAACTGACAGTCTGAGGGAAGATTATTGTGTTTTAATTGCCACCAGAGCAGTAGGGTTACCTGTACCACTCAAGCTGGTGGGCACCTCGAGGCACCTGTTTTTCTTCCTTACAAAGATGCGAGGTGGTAACTGGCACACCTTTCAACCTGCGTGGCTACAAGTGAGAACTGAGCTGTTCTTCTCTTTGGCCCTGCAAAAGGATGTGAGAAATGCCACACAGTGTAAAATGGGGCCTGCACAAATACCAGGAGGGACACTTGCAGCTACTCCTTTTGCTGAACTAAAGCTGGAAGTTACAGCAAGGGCTTTTAATAACTCAGGTCTGAAGCTGAGCATTCTAGCCTTTAAATCCTTTAACTAACTCAATTGATTTTAGTAACACTGGACAACTACAAAGAGTATTTCTGAAGAAAAGCTAACAGTTTGTTTTCTACAAAGTCTATTAAGTATTTTAGATATTACTGCAATAAAGTCTCCTTCATGTTCTCAGTGAACTACCAGTTGAATTCTGATTATTAGAACAACTTGCTGTATACTTATGTTTGTATTTATCTCTTTACCTGCACTCCAAATGATTGTGATGAAAACACAGACGTGTACTGTTTTGATTTACAATATTTAATCCTAGTTAAAAATTTAATCTTTGATAACTTTCGGTTTAAACAGAAGTGCAAGACAACTTTTGTGTTTAGTATTTTCGTTACTATACTGAAGTCATTGCTGGCACACTGGTTGAGTTGAAGTGAATCACTACAGAAAAGTAGTATACTATCAAAATGCTGAGATTAATAGTTTTGTATGCAAATTAGCTCAGTCTTGCACTGTGAAATTCATCTTGGTTTGTGTTAATTATTTGAAAGAATTGCTGCATTTCTTCATTAAAACTATTGTAAAAATGAAACTTTGTTGGGTGATTGTGTTGCTTGGTACTGAGCTCGTTCAACATCTGCCAGATATTAAACACCACAGTGACACACAGTGATAATCAGTGTACTCATGCCCAGCTGCCAGGGAATTCATCACCCCTGCATGGCCCCTCCTTACCTGTAACAGCTCTGCAACAGGGAAACCTCTGAAGCCATTATTTCCACTGATCTCCTCCATAAGAAAACTCTTCCCAGGGTGCAACAGGAGGCTTAAAGGGAAAAGGTAATATGGGGTTCTAGCAGTATTCTGTGTTCTAGCTGTGAAAACACTCAAGTATCCTGACTGAATTAAAGTGTGGTTTTACATGGGTGATCCTGAACATGTGATGATTCCATACTTCTAATTCCTTGCTCTTTTATCAGTAGGTCAGCATTCCTCTTTGGTTCAGGGTCTGTAAGTTTGGCAAACAACTCAAAGCTACTATGAACAAAGTAAACAAGTTAAATCTTGACCAAAGAATGCATAAAACTGAAATATAATCTCTTTAAAAAAGTAATTATTACCAAGATTTTCAAACTTTATTTTGGAAATGCCTAGAGTGTGCAGAAGCATTTCCACACAGTCCTTTTGCTGAAATTCTTAAGACATTTATACAAAAAAAAAAAAAGTGAAACACCAACAGTGAAGTTCATTCATTTAATTAAAATGAAAAACAGTCCATAGATTTAAAGGAGAACTTGGTCCACATAAACGAACTATGTAAGTTTTGTTCTAGTCCGTTCTAGGGTGGAACTGATATTTAATCTAGTCTATGTTTCTGGAATAATCTAAACTAAGGAAGTGCTCTTGTAGTATCTCTAGTAAATAGTATGTAAATATACAAAACACCAAGTCATATTCTAAGCTATTTCAAGAATCAAATCCTCCTTTAAAGAGAAATAATCTGTGGTCTACAACTGAACATTTAAATACAAGGCAGAAACCCAGTGCGTCAGTGATAATTTTTCCTACAATTCTTCCCTCAGTATTTTAAGTCTGAAAAACAGTATTGTTTAAAATTAGCAAATATATAAATTTGGTCCGCAAAAATTCTCGTAGCATGTAGAAAAGAGAAATACGTGTATTGCAAATTGATCTTATTCATAGCATAAATCTATAAAACTATGTATTATTTAGGAAAAATAGTTTAAAAAGGATCTTATTTATAGGCTTAAACCTTGTCCCAACACCATACGGGTAGTGTACAGAGAACTTAGTATTATGCTTAGGATATGTAGTTTGTGAAAACTACTTAGTATTTCTTGTTATTTTCTCAGTAAATTGCAACACATATAATTCAAAAACAATGTGCTACTAAAGTGAACTTTGAATGAAGTTCCAGAAGTACATGAATTAAAATAATCCATAAGCTCGAAATACATGCTTTCTTTTTAAATTAATTTGACATTACCATTTTCTTAAACATAATTTTTACTATACATCTCTAGTGGCAACAGATAAACAGACTGTCACAGACTGAATTTGTTGGCAGGATTTTTCTATTGTCCCTCTATCAGATTCAACTCTATCAAATGCTAGTTGACTAATACTGGAATGATTTTTAATACAGTATTCTACTTTTCACAAACATCAATTTCAATGAAAAGGGCATATGACACCTTAGAAGCAGAAATATTACTTAAGGCAGAAAGTTAAATTATTGTCTATTAGTACAGGCAGAGTCAACTAGAAATAAAAATACTGAAAACGTTATTTCATTTTATTGGGCTGTAATGGGGAGGGACCACAATTAAAAAGTAAAAAACCACCTACCACATTGAACTGTTGCACTTTCCCTCCTCCCTCAATTTGTACAATTATATACAAATCTGCTGAGCTTCCTCAAGATTAGGCAAGTCTGCACTAAAATAAAATGGTCATTTTAGCAGCTTGATTCTAGAGTGGCCACCACTCTGCCAGTCTTGCGAACTTCTTTCTCCTTCTTTTGAACCTTTTCCTTCTGCTTTTCCAATTTTTCCTGTGTTTTTCTAATATCCTTAATTTTCTTCTTTATTGTTGATCGGTCAGTTTGACTGGAAACTCCCAAAGCCTTTGGAGGGGGAAAACAAATTAAAAACCTCATCAGTAATTTTTTTCAACAGCAGTGTCAACAGTACTTGTGCATTAATAATATAAGAAAGTGTTATTCACTTTTTGACAAGATAATCTGTTTATTTGATAAAGAAAGCATTGTAAATAA
The DNA here is from genome assembly GCA_025920805.1 of Petroica traversi. NCBI lineage: Eukaryota > Metazoa > Chordata > Aves > Passeriformes > Petroicidae > Petroica > Petroica traversi. The sequence goes on from JAHLSL010011480.1 coordinate 12,755, forward strand.
TCATCTGGGTAACAAGGTAGGAAGGGAAACCGAGGCCAACTCATCAGTTGCGTAATAACAATTTCATGTTGCGTTTTACAAACATGTACACCCCTGAGAATTTCCAGAAAATAACATCATAAGTAGTAGTCTCCAGGTATTTCTCTAGCTCTTTTCATACACGAGGAACTTGTACTCAATAACTACTCTATAAGGAGTTTGAAGTGTGCTGTTGAGAAGCGGACGGTTCACTTCCATCTGCGATCGGCAGGTGGCAGCACGCGACCCGCGCTGTGCCAGCCCAAGCGCATCAGCTGCACACCGAGCCTCAGGCATCAGCACCCGGGTACCGCTGCTGGAGACACTCGGCGTATTTGGGACACTGAAGTGAGACACCTTTCCTCCCCACCAAACCCCTCAATTCTCCTACCGATCACTAATAATAATTTGCCTTATAAGAGAATAAAACAATGAACCTGTTTTAGTTGCACATCTTGCCTGTCCATAATGCATAATCTAACAAGAAAGAGAAACTGCAGGAATTTACCAGCACTATAAGGGATATATATACACTGCAGCTTCCAGGTATAAAATCGCAAGAAAAGTCTCTGAAGATTCAGAATACGTATTTTCAGCAGGAGTAAAAACCTGAAACATTTAATATATAATCAGATAGGATTTTAGCCTTCCCATTTAAAGAGGAAATGTGAAAAAAATATATTTCTAAAACTGGATCCTGCAATTCTATTTGAATTGGCCAGAACTTGTTTTGATAGGTCCTGATGTTGAGATTGGTGATGTATCAAGATTCCTTGGACAATTCTGCTTACTTTCATTTCCTTAAGATACAAACAAGGAAGCATTATTTGTTGTTTTTCTGGTTAAACAGCCTGTCTTTAATTCTACAATCAATTACTAATTACCATCTAACTATACAGTCTCTAAGTATTTCAAAAGCAACTAAAAATAAGTAATAAGAACAAATAACTCTATCCCTTAAAAAGCCACAAAACCAGGAAATGGGACTTTGTAGGTTAAAAATATGTCTGAATAAGCAGTGAAATCTGTACAGTGACAAATCTGTCCCAGGATAGTCACGTACCTTTAGCTTCTCACTGTCGAGCTGCATTAACTGCTGTCCATCTACGTTCATAGCTGTGAACTCTGTAATGTACTGCTCCATGTTCATTCCCATTAACCAGTGGCATACTTGCTGGGTGGTCCATTCAGAAATAGGTCTACTGTGCCATTGATTTTGCTTTCCTGTTGTTGTAAATTCCTCGTCCAATGCCTAACCAATTGAGAAAAGTCACCATAAGCAACATTTTACTGGACTGTTATGCTGAAATCCACTTGCCAGTTGCATTTGATTAACAAAGTCATTTCTAAACATGCTCTACTCCAAGAGTCAAGTTCTTGAGATTAGTTTGCCTAGTTTACTATAAAAAAGACACTGCAACATTCAACATAAACAAAGTCAGGAACAGAGAACACAAATGGTGAATCGGACCTAGCCAAACAATGAACACACTTCCTCAGTTAGTTGGTTAAGGTAGCTCTATCTTAGTGTTAGATGCTACCTCACACAGCACGAGGAATTATCCAGCACTTCAACTCTATTATTACTGTTAAGTGATGGAAACCCAGAATAAAAGCAATTCCAGTAGCCAGTAAATCTGGCGAGTGTTCTAGATGCAGTTTTATTACATTTCATATATTTGTAAAAGAGAGGACTGTTCATTCTTTGAACTAATGCTATTACATCAATGTTTTAAAAGGTCTGCCCAAACAGAAGATGACCATTTCAGAAACATAACAGCTTGTAGACTCTCATTGAAAATAAACTTTGCCAGCTCACAGAGCTTTTGAGGCTTCACCCTGCTTCAGAGAGGAAAAGGTACTGCTGTTTGTCCTGAAGCACTATTACTTCATCACAAAAGAAAAGCTACACAACAGAGCTCCGTGTCTGCAGAGAAGAAGTTCAAGTGTGGTACTTCAATCAGTAACATCAGTTAACTGAAGTTTTGTTAACTATCCAGAATCATCTCTCACTAGCTCATGACTGAGAACAGGCTGCATTAGATTGCAGACTGCTCCACTGGGCAGCTTCCACTGCCTCATCAGAGATATTTGCAAACAGCAGAAAGTGTACTCCCCTCTTCCAGCAAGCCTTATGTGCATTTGTAAACAGAAAACATGGAAAAAAGCATTTTTCTAGTTATGCATTTGAGAGATGACCCTGTTAAGTCACAGGTGAACAACTACAGCTGCCAGCCATAGGGATCTCACAAAATCCAGCTTATTTGATGGAATATTTGGGAGAGCTGATTGATGCAACAAAATAATTCTGGTGATAACAAGTCAAAGATACTGAAATGTAGGCCCGTCACATGATCTGATCATAAATCACACTGGATCTGAGCATGCAGTATGGAAGACATCTATGAGGGGAAACATAAAATTTTCCAATTTTCAATGTAGTGAAGGACCACATGTAATTCAAAATGGTTTTGCTTTCCCTGGTGTGGTAAATAAGGGCAGTGGCTGCATTAGGAGGCAATGCAGATAAATAGGAATGAGTTTGTAGAGCCAAACAGTTTGTGCTGAGGTCCTAAAATCCCCACTACAAGCATTTCAAAGGATTTTCACTTCCAAAGAGCTCTAGTCTGATCACAAAGACTCAATGGCCACTAGCAGCTGGAATGTAGCAGGACCACTGCTGGAGCACATCTGATTTGATTTCTGAGATAAATCAAAGTAAGGCAAGTGGGAACAATCAGAGTATTTATTTCAAAAATGAACTCATCCAAATCAATATGCTTATGTAGATATAACAAGTGCGAATATCTGCCTCCCTGATGTGCAATAGAAGAACAGCAATTTCCATAAAATAACAGCAAAGGTCTCTAGAAGAGGTTTGGCTTGAAGTGCTCTATACAGCATCTGTATCAAGACAACTGGAGCACTGAGTCTTCTATCCAAGCTATCAAGCTTGAGATGCTTCATACAGAGAAGATTATTCGGATAAATTACTAAGGGAATTTTAAATTGCACATTTATTTTAAATGAATTTAGATTACAGTACTCCCCAGCTTGATAGTGCAATACGAAATATGTATTGGTAACTTTGTCTCACACTTGCAAGTGTTCATAAATAGTACATAAAAAAGGGGAAACACTTTGCATTTGAAGTTGGACCTGTATCTCAGGCGTGATCTATCAGCCACAAGAAATACTAAAATATCCCCTGACACATACAATACATACTTTAATCATTTGGGGGGTGTGTGTGTGCGTGCATATCTCTCCTCTACATGAAAAAATGTGTGAAGTGTTTTATTCCAGCTGGAACTCACTCTAGATTTACTGAATCTCTGCAAGCCATGCAAAAACTTAATTTCTGCAATTTCAGAGTAGAAGTACCTGAATATGTATTCTTGTCAAAAAAGAGAGAGAGACCCAGATTCTTTCATTTTGTCAGGGAACTGCAGTCCCCAGACAGAATCTTGGTCACTCCCTGAACCACTTTGTCCAAGCAGCACAGATTAGAGCAGCTAACAGACTGCACTGTGGAGGAGTCCTCCAGGCTTAGATAAGAATTGCAGCTAAGAGTTTCAGCATCATCAGTGGCTAACTGATGTTAGAACTCCTTCTACTTCATATTGGTAAAGGCAGAATCCTAAAACCAGAAACTGTAGCAGTACCCGAATCTGTATTAAAATACACAGACACTGTGTTCTCACAAATATTTAATACTGTATGATTTGACTTTTTCACTACTACACAAGGGAAAACACATCTGTAACTATTTTTCAGAATATAGGAAAGTGAAAACTGTAGAAGGGTAAGATGAAGAACACCAACTTTCGAGTAAGGCTTATCGATCATTAAATAATACATCATTTTTTTTTCTTAAATGTTCATTCAGAGGCAGAAGGAACATGCCAAGCTGTTTGTACACCAAAGTTAGTGTCCCCAGTACAGCCACTAGACACACACAAGAGATCAGCTGCAAATTCAGAAAGCAGAACTAAAACTAGTTCTAAGGTATGGAAGCATGAGAAAGCCACGTGCTCCTGCAGAAAAACACATGTGATTCAGAAATCAAGTGGAGGCCCTGGAGATAAAAATATGAAGTTCAAGAAAACACCAATTCCATCACACCATTTAACATACTAAGGACATTAAAGGATTACCCAGCTAGCTCGCTAACCATCTGTGAGTGAAGTGCCTCTGCTGTAACTGGCTGGCTGCAGACAACTGACCTCTCACCAGGCACTCATGTCCCCAAACTGCCTGTGAGCACCTGCCCAGCAGAGGCAGACTCCTCAGTGCTGACCCTATCTGCATCTCTGAGAGGTGCTTCCATCTTTAGTTTCCTAACAATTCCAGGATCCGTAAGGCAGCATACAATAGCCCACTCCTCAGAAAGCTGGAGTTACCAAGGATAGCACGACTCCTGCTGTGTACTTATGAACCCACCCGAACAACAGCCATCAGGTAAAAATTATACTCATTAAGAGCTTAAGGATCCTGTTCAGTATCTTTACTAGTGATTTGAATGAGGGGATTGAGTGTACCCTCAGTAAACTTGTGGACAACACCAAGTTCAGTCAGAGTGTTGGTCTGCTGGAGGGTAGGAAAGCCCTGCAGAGGAACCTGGACAGGCTGGATTGATGGGCCAGGACAACAGCATGAGGTTCAACATGACCAAGTGCTGGGTCCTACAATTGGGGTACAAAAGCCCCATGCAGTGCTACAGGCTGGGGGCAGACTGACTGGAAAGTGGCCAGTGGAAAAGGCCCTGGCAGAGCTGGCTGACAGCAGCCAGCGTGTGCCCAGGTGGCCAAGGCTGGTGGCATCCTGGCCTGTATCAGGAATAGTGTGACCAGCAGGACCAGGACAATGACTGTCCCTGTACTTGGCACTGGTGAGGTCACACCTCAAGTGCTGTGTCCAGTTCTGGGCTCCTCAGTTCAGGAAGGACACTGAGGTGCTGGAACAGGTCCAGAGAAGGGCAATGAAGCTGTGAAGGGTGTGGAGCACAAGTCCTGTGAGGAGCAGCTGAGGGAGCTGGGGGTGTTCACTCTGGAGAAGAGGAGGCTCAGGGGTGACCTCATCGCTCTCTACAACTCCCTGGAAGGAGGGTGTAGCCAGGTGGGGGTCAGACTCTTCTCCCAGGCACCCAGTGACAAGAGGATGTAGTCTTCAGCTGGCCAGGCAAGATTCAGGTTGGACATCAGGAAGAATTTCTTCACAGCAAGGGTGATTAAACATTAGAATAGACTGCCCAAGGAGGTGGTGGAGTCACTGTCCCTGGAGGTGTTTAAGAAAGACTGAATGTGGCACTCAGTGCCGTGGTATAAGGCTGGACTTGATGATCTCTGAGGTCTTTTCCAACCTCTTTGATTCTGTTATTTGAAATACCCCAAACTGCTGTAAGACTGATTACTTACTTTTTCCTAGTCCTAGACTACAAACTAAAAAAAAACTCCCAAGAACAGAACTATGTATTTTTTTCACACACACTGCTTTACAAATGAGAAAACAGTTCAGAGTGTGTTTCTTGTTTTCCTCACAGTAGACCCTTGATACTCAATGTAGTTACTGAAAAGGTACAAACAGCTTGCACTGGTCATGCAAAAGCAAGACAATAAGCAACATATGAACTAGACAGAACACTGCAACTCATCTATAACAAAAAGAGGCTTAAATCATCACTTCACACATGGACAATTAGTAATAGACAGCTTTCATTTGAGTTTTAGAACCCGAAGTTTACTGAAGTTTGTAATACTGATCAAAGAACAATATTCAATAAGAAATCCTTAATAAAGTCTTACAGTTTATACTGCTTGAAAGTTTTAGGAACACATACTCCATTCATGAATATTCCATTCAAAAAACTGCAGGGAGTACTTGCAAAGATAGATTACTAACTGCAGTTCCTCTGGTTTTCATTAGAAATAAGACTTATCTCCAATAAAAATCTTCAAAAGCTGAATCCACTACTACAATCTGTAAACTAGTTACATGATTTCTGACACCTCAGACCTTTATGTTAGTGAATTTATATCATTGTTTGTAAGACTGCTCTTTCTACATATGGCTGGGATATTTTAAGATTTTCACCAAAGATTGACTTAAGACAGCTAATAAAAATCCTGTCACATTCATGAACCACCAGTCTGACAAGCCCTCTAATTTAATTTAAGTAAGACAACTATATTCAGTTTTCAACGAGTTTTCCTAAAGGATTTAATTTATTAAGATGTCCATCAGTCAAACACCAAATGGGACAGCATCTCAGAATGCTACCAAAGTGTGGGCTTTAGGTTTCAGCTGTAGCCAAAGGAATTAGTTCTCCAGGGGAAAGAACACACCTTCAGGTATCTCATTTCTACCTATGTATCAGAACCACCATATCCTGAATTCTTTTTCTTTCCTTTTCTTTTGTTTGTTTTTATGAAGATTAAATTTAATCGTAAAACAAACCTGCACAGACATGAAGGCGAGGTCAAAAATATTGCAGTTTTCATTCATCCAGGAAGTTGCTTTAAATTAGTAGAACAGAATGGCATTATATTTAAAATTAAAAACTGTGATTTGATCAGTGAGTTCATTCTGATTATGGTGATATAACCAGGAACAGAACACACAGGCTGATGTGTCATCACAGTGTATGTCCTTAGTTTATTAATAGCTTCTTTACAGTGCTCTTCAACATTCAAATATGGAACAGCCATTTAGTTTCACATCACACACATCTGTTTCTATTAAACATGCTGTAGTGTGAACAACAACAACAACAACACACATATACACACTTTGAAACTCACCTCATTTGAAGAGAAGGTTAAAGTGTGTGAACGACCTGAGAGATTTGGTTCTGTCACTAACCCTGAAAGTTCACAACTTGGCTTGCTATGGTATGTATCATCTATGACAATTCTACTCTGCAAACAAGTGGAAATAATGTTTTATTAACTCACTTCTTGGAAAAGCAGGTCATTAGGTGACATTCCAGTAGTTTTGATTTTTGGTTTAAAAAAAATAGTATGACTTAGTTACCTTCAGAACACATATGAAAGTACTAACTACATCAAGCATCTGACTTGTTTTTGTTAAATTTCTGAATTCAGAAACACAGTAACAAATTTAAAGCAATATCCCCAATAAGAGCAATTTGTGCAGAGAATCGGTCATAACCTGAAATGGTGTTAAAATACACAAGGAAATGCATTGGTTACTTTTTCAGCAGGCATACCACACTGTGGGAGAAGCAATTTAAAATGCATTTGTTGGACTTATTCGTGATAAATTTTTATTAAACTGAAACCTCCACAAACACTATGAATGTGTTCCAGAAGGTGGTGCTCTGTTGATTCCCTCCATTTCCATCTCAGACTGTGACCTCAAAAATATTTTTCTTTAGTGAGTGAAAAATAATTCTGCCAAAAACATGCCTCCTACTTTTGCCTCTCTACAATTTATATCTCAGCACTACTCTCTGCTGCCTACAAACAGTAAGCAATCATTTACCAGTATTTTCTCTAATGTTCTTTAAGTCTCTAATCAACTAATTACACTTTGTAAGGATGCCATACTACATCCCTATGTGCCTAAATAACCTAAGATCCTAAATTAAGCTGATCTTAAAGATACTTTTCTTCAGGAAGATATGCTCCTATAAGAGAACTACATTTTTGCAGTTATCTTCATTCAGCACTTCTCTATTTGTGCTCTGATTTCAATTTAACCTGAACTCTCAGTTTTCTGGATTATTCCATTTTTGTTTTGTAAGTGCACTGCCTTTCACTCTAAATTATTGATACAAATTTTCAGCCTTAAAAACATTATCCCAAAGCTCAAGAAAAAAAGCCATCACCACCGCAACACAACAAACAAAAAACCCCAAATCACAACTTGAGTTTTCTTGCTACCTCTGTGTAGTACTTTTCTTGACTGAGAAATGGTGTTCTGTTTACCATTTAGATTATTTTTTTTCATTACACTGAATTTTAGGGTCTTCAGTCTTTTAGATGTAAAAATTATTAACAGAAACAACTGAATTCTTTGTCCATCAACCTATTCTTAAAGCAACTTCAACCCAAACTGAAAATCTATTTAAGAGCTTTTCTTTTAGCCACCCTCAGTTCACTCTTTCTACCTTGATTGAGAAAATCAAAAACAATTCAGACAAAACTAAAAAAACACAGTAATATTCAAGAAAAAACTTTAGAAGAAATATGTCAAAAGTAAAGCATCTGGGCACCAGTTGTAATATTTTATCCTCCCCCTGCTCCTAATCAGGTAATAGGAGAAATTTCCTTTTAAGCATTTAGAGCCAGTTGCAAAGATTTTTGACTCTTGAATAGCACAGAATTTGGACATCATTTAAGGCACTAGGATATAGTTTATATCACATTGCTCTTCATTGCAATGAAAATGAAACACTGCATAGAGGCTTACAGATGCCAAGCAGTATTCTGGAAAAACAGAATGTGTGTGTCTGTCATATCAGAGAAAGGGACAGATTCATGTCAAGGGACTAATTTAAGAACTGTCTGCAAGCACACAGGATTTTAGTTCCTGTGTTTCTTGTTTTTACAAGGATCAATAAATTGACTGACTACTTGGTCAAACTGTAAGTTTAAAACTAACTTCAGAACCATTTTTAGAAAATAAAAGCCTTTTAAGTGCAGTAATTTTAAGAGGCAAATTTTGTAAAACCAGAAACTAGGTAATAAGGAATGTAATTATATTCCTTACATCATCAACAGAAAAATGCAACTACAAAAATGATACACAATGCAAAAGACTGAGTTCCACTGAGATTTTTTACATGACATAGTTCTAATTTTAGGCTTTCTACTTTTACCTCCTGTTTAAGAAATGCTGTCACATGATCATATTGAATACTACACACACAAAAGGAATAAATGCTATTGCTGCATTAGTTATATATTGCTTTATTTATAAATTTTAAGTTAATACCAACAAAAAGGAGTATTCTTTCCTTGAATTCTGGGAAGATGACTTTGTCCCTTGCTTTTATATTGTTTTAGTAACAAGACTCACTTCTAAGTGGTCAAGCGCATTTCTTTGTCAGTTTTAATGTTTTTTCATAGCAAATTAAGCCAAAGCCTTGTTACTGTGCAAATGTAATTGTCAACCCTAAGCTCAGATCTACAACAATTAGTCATTTATTTGAAGCAGCGGCCACTGACACATTATCATGTTTCCAAAAGACCCCAAACATTGCAAAGTGAAAACAGCCTGAGTTTGGAGAAGAAAACTATGATTTTATGATTAATGAATGTACGAGAATCTGTTCCTCAATGGGATTGGCGTTCTACCATTTTAAAAAGCAGGAATTTAGATGGAGACTTGCATGATTTTTCAGCTGCTGGTTTGCAACTGGCACTAAGGAAAAGAGTAGCAAGCAGCAATTACATACTGGAACATCAGAAGGAAACAAAAAAACCCCAAACCAGTAGGCAAGAAACCAGCTGGAAGGCTGTCAACTTGGGTAAGTATAGTGCAGAAAGAAGACTATTATTTCAGAACAATGTGGAAAGGAAGAGAGTGTTCAATCTGGTAAGATCTGTAACTTTTTGATTGCCAAAAAGTAGGTGTATATGGTAGGTGCATGAAAACTTTAAGAGTTGCTTAAGGACATTACGGGTGCTTACAGCAGAAATGCAGCAGTGGGACTTTTACTATGCTTACAAAAATTATTCAAATCAGATAGAAAGGAGCAATGAAGAGGGTACCAATGGGTTCTTCTGAATCAATGGCTTTGAAAGACAAACCCACTGAATGCTTATCTATACAGAAAACACCTCTTGACAGCTTTGCTACAACCTATTAAAGACCAATCATGCACTCCTATTTAATCAAAAATTGCATCAAAGTATAGGCAGATACCTTTCAAATCCTTGGGTTATTTACAGAAACACATTTTGGCCACTGCATGCTTCAAGAGAAGCGACCAATGCAGGAGCTATAAATACACGAGACTGACGCACACTGGTCAGTGTTTTGTAAAGTTCTGTTCTACTTGAGAGACTAAAACGTTCCTACTCAATTATTAAGTTCCTGGGTTATAACAAGGACTGTATGGTTCTAAAAACATTTTCTGTAATTTCTAAAAACTACGTATGCAGACAATTTACTACTATCACAGGGACTGCAGATTTACATTAGTATATTAAAAAAATGTATCACAGCAGCATTTAAGTGCAATCACCATCTGAAAACATGGAAAGCAAACTTGTTATCTGCAATCTCTGCAAAATATCTGTGACTTCATGGATTACAACCTGGCAAGTTTCTCTTTCAGTTATACAACTCATATCTTTCTAACAACACAGAAGAAAAGCAAAACATGAAAGGGAATTTTAGCCATCCAAAGTGAAGAAAAAGTGTGAAACTCAAGAATAAACCCAGCTTATGACCTTACTCAAATTCACTTTGACAAAATCCAAAGGAAACAAGAATGAAATTAGTAAAATTGCTAAGAACAGTCTTACATTGAAAAAGGTTTTACCAAATATTCAGACAGTTCACAGATTACATCTTTTAGTTTCTAAAGCTGTTTCTTTCAAATAGTTTAAATCGTAAAGAGGATAACTGTGGTTATAGACTGAACGGTGTAGCCTCACTCTCAAGATCTGATTAAATGAGTTTAAATTATTAGATTATTAGTAACCCAGAAGCCTGGAAGAAAGTGCTTTATAAATGTGTTTCCTGGCTTTTAATAATATTTTATTTGTTAATGAAAACTAGGATGCTCTCTTCCTCCACCTGGCTGGTACTCCAACCCTACATTCCAGTATGGTAAGAATTGGCTGGCCAACAGTTTGGACAGCTGACCTCTATTTATGTACAATTCCTCCACAAACTAGTCTGGGAAATGGATTTGACTTTTAAAACTATGCTTTCCTGAAACTAGCATTACTTTTAGCATTACCAAACGGTGAAAAAGCATGTCCTGTGATTTTTCCTTAGATGCTACTTCAGCCTGAAGAGCCTCCACTGGTGCTTCAACTGAAGAGGAGGGAACAGGAACACACACAAGTCCTACTGGTAAGAGCTGCAATATCTCAAACTTCTACAGCAATATTTATAAGAGGTGATGTGGTCAAGGACTACGTCATTAGGCTTCCAAATACTAACCACTGATGGTTTTTCTTTATCAAGATGCAACACTTAAGTATTCAAAGACCTAATTATTCAAATTAGTTATCTTTACCTTGCTTCTGTTCTTCTCTTGACCGTGCTCACAACCATCCTGCCCACTCTGAGTAACGTGCAGACTGCTGCTTGAAATCGGAGTCTCTTTGTGGCTGTCTCCAAACCAAGAGAAAGGCATGCAGGTAGGAACAGGGGAGTCTGAATCTGATGCAGATAGATTGTTGCCAGAGTCATCCAAAAGTTCTCGGGAACCTCTGAGATAAGCAGACGAAATTTTGTTTAAACAACAAAAGCAAAAAACCCCATCCCATCCCATCAAATACACCACCACGCCCTTAAGAACAAACTCCAAACACGGCACTTATTTTTACCAGTTTCACAGCACAACTGATACTTGAAATGGAAACTGATACTTGCCTTTAAATACCCATGCAAAATAATGAGCTATTTAACAACACAAATTTAAGAACTTTGGGAGTATTTCACACAATTTAACAATTTCCAGTAATTGCTAACATAATTCACTCAACATTCACCTTCCTAACATTAAAACTGTGTTTTGCTTATCTCCTCTACACTCTTCTGTGAGATTAGAAGCTCATCCCTGAATCATTAAATCTTCACATAATTTTGCCACTGTTATACAAGAAGGAACTTTAAGATCAAACATTAATGACAGTTTAAAGAAATCATAAGGTTACAAATTTTAGGGATACAGCATATATGTATTAAACAGACAAAACAACTACCTGCTATCCAGAGAACCTCTTACATTTTCTTTTTCTTGCTTCTTACCCTTGCCCCCAGATTTCCGCAATCCACTGAAGTGAAAAAAACACAAATTTCATAAAGCAGTTACATTTTCCTGGTGCAGCATTTTTGTAAATCAGCAAGTTAGTTTTTGCATTGACTCCAACAGTTAAGAAGAGCTACACTTATATCATTACACAAAGCGTAATTTTGCCGATTATGCATGCAATTAAGTCAATTCTGGCATTCATATGCTATTTGAGAACTATGACAGTACCTTTGCAAAGGCCACAGATAACCAAAATAAATACAGAAAATACCTTAAAAAGCCTAGCATACAGTGGATACAACCAAGAGGAAAACAACAGTTCCATTGTTACATTAATGCTCCTACACAATGCACAACTTGTGAAATCACAAATTTTTATGTTATATATTATGATGTATTTATTGTAGTACCAATCTAAGTCTCTAATGTTATCTGACTTCAAAACAAGCTTTACCCCTGTCTTCAAAGGTGTTATGAAGTAGCACTACAGGACTTCAACATTGTTTTATTTAGAGAACATAATATTCTCAAAAATAACACAGAACACCACTTACTTCCAAAGGAACACCAGTAAAATCTTACCCAAAATCTGGAAATCTCCTTTTGGATTTCCCTGGTGGTATTCCTTCATTTGTTTCTACTGTCCTGTCTTCATTTTTCCTTTCTTCTGTTTTTCATAGAGGAGTGAAAAATAGAAATGTTGCTGTAAAAAGACCTGCAATCTTCAGCTACTAATGATGATGCTTGCAAGTCAGACACTAAGAACATGGGTCAGTGCTAAAACTCCCATTCCCAGGCACAGGTAATAACCAAAAACACTACAGCCACATCAGCCTGTTATTCTCTATGGCACCTTCCCATCATTCTGGCTGTACCAGGCCACTGAAAAGTGGCAACGTAACAGTAGCTGACAATGATTCAAAAATATCCCTTTTGATAAAGAGTAATTCTATACTGTCTACAGAAAGGTAAAACTTACCACAGTATTTTGCTCTAATGAATTACAAACAAAAGTTAGTTTATGACAGGTTTAGAAAAAAGTACCTCTTCAAAATACTCAATTACATGACCAGTGTAAGATGCATGAAAAAAATTAATTTTTAAAGCAACAGTTGAGGAAATATAGGATTTACTATCTCTATGATTCCTGAAGTATTATAGATGCTCCTTTAGTATTATTTTGGTTAGTAGCTAGTCCAGGCCAGCTGCTGTGAACATGGGCTCCATACAAAAGCTGCCAGCTCCAGAAGATGTGCATAACCAACATGAGGGTCAGTACCTGGAGAGCACACAGCTCCTGACAGGCTGAGTTCATTGGAAATGGCATACAAACTGTGACTGTTCTAAAGGAACTACTGGGACTTTGAAGCTCCTCCAAAACCCCTTTTTTCAAAACTGGAATATAACCGCTTAGGACCCAATTTTTTGCCAAAGGAAGCATGTTCAATACTGACTTTTTATTTATTATGTAAAATTAAGTGACAATCACCACATGACCTCTTCTCGGTGGATTGTGATGGATTACTGCACGTCCCAAATGCATTTACTTTTAAATTCTCAGGCTACTAGATTTTTAAAAAATAATTGAATTACATGTTGTACTGCAGATCAGGTGTTTTCCTAACTTAGCTACCTGTGAAAGAGATGCAGTTCGCGTTTTGGGAGACAAAGTAAATTTTAAACTCTACCTTCAAAACAATTCCTGACATGATATACACCAACTCACTCCTTCAAGGAACATAAACACCAAAAATCCTCTTTAGTACACAAAACTGAGGTCAACTCCCCTCACTCCATCAGCAAATAAACATTATATATTTCAGGAAGGATTATCTCCAAGCTTACATACCTGACAGTCAGTATAGCCAAGAGTTTTCCCCTTTTTTTTTTAATCTAATGAGTAGTTTCTGATCAACATTGGAACTTTAGCTAATTAGTTAACTACTCTTTCTAAATATATAACATCCAGTAAATTATAACTACAATTAAACTGGTTATTTTTCAGGAAAATTAAAAGAACTACTTTTAATACTGACATTTGTTTCCACCTCTATTTCCAGAGGTAGTGTTTTAAGAAAATAGGTAATTTCCTAAACATGGCACAGTAGGTTAAAATACAGACTGATATATAAATGGATGAGAAGGTAATAGAAAGGATTAATTCAATAAAATAATAGGTAGACATTTAAATACAGTTAGAAAGCAACAATGTAGCAGAAACAGCATTTAGTGTCATTTTGCTCACAAAGAGCAAGCTTTCAATACTAATCCTCATCTTTGATGTACTGCATTAATTAGCAATTCCAGGGGCCAATTTAGGAAAAAAAAAAGTTTGCAGTACTTCTACCATCACAAAAAAACTGTAGGAAAGAAAGAAAAACCATGTATGTATTGGTACATATCTAAATAAATGGGGGTTTTTTCAGACTCTTTTTGTTTGGGACTTTATAGAAACATATAAAATAAGGAGAGTATAAACCAAGTCCTGTTTCAGGGTACAAAAATAATGGTTTTGTTTGAGCTGTACAGCAAAGACAGCAAGTCTTTGCCTTTATACATTTGTACTAGCTGATTACAGAAAATATCAAACATTTAGAAGATTAGATTTGATCCCTTTTTCAATAATTCATAAGAAAAACGCCAAATATTCATGTCAAATAATGATTAGTAGCGGCTAGGCTGATTATAATACCTTTAACCTTCTTCTAGTGACAAATATCCTAAGCGGGCATGATGAACAATGCAGTAATTCCCACAATACTCAGAATCTGTATATCATTTAATCACTTGGATAATGTCTGGAAGCACAAAGCCAACAATGAATTTTTCTGGGAATCAGGAAATCCATCGAACTTACTCTCCAATACATTGCCATTTAAGAGCCTGGTGTTTTCCAAAAATGCATCAGGACCTTTACTAATTACATTTAAAATTTGTAAAACTTAAATCCCAAAGAATTAAAATAATAATAAACCCTTGAAGTCTTACCCTTGGCTTCTTTCCCTTTCCCTTTTGCTTCTCTTTGCTTAACATTCTTGACAAACCCTTGAGGAGAATTTGGAGTCATCCCTTCAGGAGGAGGTGAACGAGGGGTGGCTGTGCTATTTTCACTGTTTGGTTTGTGTACTGGAGAGGAGTGTGTGGAAGCAGAAGGACTTGACTCTAGAGGACTTTCTGTGCTTTCTCTTTTCTCAAGCTTTTCACTCTTTCGATCTGCATCATCCAGGCGTGGGAGAGGTAATTTTTCACTTGTTTCTAAGCTCTTTGTTAGGTACAAAGTGGACGATTCTCTGTTGAGAACACTGTCTTCTGAATCCTCATCCTTCAACAAATTTGAAAGGAATTTTATGATAAACATGACATATGCTCATTTATTGTCTGTTCTTTCACCAGGATGGAAGGATGTGCTAATCAAATTTCCTCAGTTCAGGAAATTTTCTGAACTTACATACCTGAGGATTCCACGTGAATCACATGAAGCTGATTTTAGGCTATTATCCACCTCCATGCAGGTCTTTCTGCACATCCCAAATAATCTTTTTCTACCCAAATTACAAATGTTCTGGTACATCTTGGCCATTCCAATTCAATGCAGCCAGTTTTCAGTCTAACTGAATTAGTTCAGTGCTGTCCTTCTATGACAGACTCTCCCATATTTTGACTATCTATACCTCCATTCTTCAACTGTTTTCCAGAAACATGGGAACACTTCACTGGTACACTTCTTGTGAACTTACAGGACGACTTACGGAATAATGAAGCACTTCAGAACTATTTAGTTTTTGAAGAAATTTGGTAACTAACTTGTTATTCCAGACGAAGGAATAACAAGATAAATTAGTGTATTTCTCAACATATCACATCAAAATCTCTCTGTAAGCAGAAGTATCACAGAACAAGCTTGCATAGTCCTTGGCTAACTTCAAATTTACTGTGCCACAAAAACATACCAAAGTTCACATACATGACATGAACCTGGAAAGGTTTTTTCACTGGATGCAGCATAAAACTACAATGCTTTGGCAGAGGCTGAATGAAGCATGGAGAACATTTCCAATTGCAAATACAGATAAAACTCAACACATGTTCAGGACCCAGAGCATGTGATTCTCAGTGTCAGTATCAGTGTCAGTACCTGCAGATTTGCAGCCTGCTGTCCACCCCCAAGAGATTCTTTCAGCTTTGATCGAGAAGGTGGCTGGCGTTTTACTTTCAAAGCAAGCTGAGCTTTTGCTTTGTGGGCACTGGTGTCTAATCTGGGAGTATCCCCAACAAAAGCATCAAAATCTGCAACAAATACATACTTTTAAAAAAAGTAAACAAAAATCTCAGCAAAAACTGGCAGGCAAGTTCACAAATCCACTGTCCAGAAAACTATTCAGAATTTAAGTCAGAATTATTCTGTTAACCACTACTATATGAAAATACTTTTTATATTTTACTACAGAATTTTACATATTGCAATAACAATTTCTATTTCATTTGAAATATTTTACCCAACTTCTTCAATTAAAAAGTAACAAAATACAACAGAATATAACTGTCTTATGGCTTAAAACTGAATTCTGTTCTCCAACACATGAAACTTTGTGTCCCAAATATGCTTTCCTCGCTTCATTCTTTACGATAGAAATTCTTTACAAAGTAAGAATTTACCAAATATTTTAAAAATTTAATTCTCATTTAAACCTCTATGTGATTTTTCATAACGTTCTTGGCATAAAATTACAAGACAAAAAAAAATCATAGCAAGTTTGCTGTAAATTATAGCTTGAAATCAATGGGATTTTAACTGACACACCTCAGTGTTTTAGTCCCACTATTAGTTTCACTAACAAAGAATCTGAAGAACAGTTAAAATAGTTGTCTCTCCACCCACCTCCTCTTTCCCACAACATTTAAGGAATACATTACAATCATATTGAAAATGTTAGGGGAATCTAAGCTCAAGTATCCACACTGACTCAGGTAAAACATTTACCCAGGTCAGTACAAACCAGCAAACACCTCTCCTAACAACAAAAAACCACTACACACAACTCCTCCTAATTTTTCTTAAGCGCAAATAAAAAATACCACAATCTACTTACCTGAAATCAGCATATCTAAAGAATTTAATCTTTCTTCTATTGATTTGGTCTCTTTTTCATTATCTTCTTTTATCTTTGACTGTTCATTAGATTGGCCTGGACTTTGACAGCCATCTTCCAAAAAACTGTCACCTTCAAATCCATAAGGCATTTTCTCGTATGCTCTTAATTTATTTTCAAGCTCTGAAATCTGCAAGAATTAAAATTCAGAAATGAGGTACAACTCTCTATGGACACAGAGGTTTATTTCAAAATATAATACTACTTTACTTTTTCCTGATATATTTTCAATTGTTCTGTGTATTTCTGGTCTCTCTCTTCAAGCAGCTTTGAATGATCTTCTTCTTTCTTCATAAATTCTATTTCTCTGGTGAAAGAAATATATATATATGTCTATGAAACAGTAATATATAGAAACGTAGGAAAAACGTGTTAAATAGAAATACACACAACTGTATTTACTAAAAAGCACTGCATTAATGAATGGTGACAAAAATCAGTCTGTAAGGTGTAACCGATTCATTCATCTTATAATGTAATAAAATGATGCATTTATTTATATGCCTCTACTGTCTTCAAAAGAAAATACAGGTGACTGTAGTTTTCTCTGGGCAGAAAAAGCTTGTCTGGCAACAGTTTTTCTGCAAAGTTACAACCATCTCATTTTAAAAGTGCCAAGTTGCACATGCATTTAAGCCTGAAATACATGCACAACTCCAATCTTTACATCTTACTCTCTTCCACAAAGATACATGCACACACAGTATATTTTCCTTCCAAAAGCTATGGCAAAATTCTTTGTAGGAAAATAAATTGCATTTCAAGATTCTAGCAGGTTCATCCCGCAGCAATTGCAATGGCTAGGTTTTACAAAAAAGAAATGATGACTACAAGTGGAAACAAAAATAAAAGCTGCTTTTTCCTGTGCCATATGGAATAACATACAAAACCAGCAAATAAGCATAAAACATCTACAACAGATGCAAAAGCTTCAGGGACAATCATATGAGTAATGGGAATTTGCTAAACAGTGAGGGGATGGAAGCCAGCATGTTAGCAGTCATCTTCACGTACTTTGGAACTTCCATGCGGATAAGCTTGGGAGGAGAGGGGAAAGGAGACCTTTAAAAAGCTCACCAAACAGCACAAAACTGTGAAAAGTAACATTTCTGGACGTGGACTACAGGTCAAAAGATCATAATAAATTGCCTTTAAAAGTAAGTAACAAGTGGAGAAATTGGGAACAAGAGTATTATATGCTTACAGCAACTATCAAAAGCAACAGCTGTGTTCTGTATTATCAGGACACATCTACAAATATTTTGCTATTACCTCTTGCACAGCTAAGAGGAAAGACCATAGAACAATTAGACACTACTGCATAACAACAGTGCTGGAGTCCCCCACAGGTCTATCTAATAAACAATATTACTGCCACTAAAAACCCAAACCCTTTAACAGATTAAAGATGCTGTTTTCATGGTGCCATTTTAGTGGGCTAGATACGTATCCCTAAACTTTCAATTTCTCTCAGAATTCCTTTTACTCCTCCTACAAGATCTAACTCCGAACTCAGACTAAATCACATGTACCTGGCTATTATTAAATATCCTTTGATTCCTACTCTATCTGAACACTGAAGTCAGTCAAGGCTGAGGGTTTTTCACGAAGAGCTGTTGAACACCTCATGCCAAATTTCAAGTAGTCCTTCTAAAAAGTATAGCTGCATTACAGCTTTTGAACCAAGATGTTTTTAAAAAGGTGTTATTGAAATTTTAAATAATTTTTCCTTAGCTAGGAATCAAAAGCTGCAGCAAGATTTTTGGAGAACTTTTCCAGGAGTCAGTGATGTAAGGGATGGAAGAATTCAGCATTTAAAGCCCAGTGCTTCCCTGAACTCTAATAAATGATAAGAAAGTGTGTTAAGCAAATTCTGTTCCCTTAGGTATTGACTGCTTTCCCCAAGATGTACAAAACATACAAGCAATAAACAGGGAGCTGGTATTTTGGGGTACTTACTTTTGTTGGTAGTCTTTAAGTAATTTCTTGGCCTTGCTGTATTTCTTTTCAAGGGCATCACATTGTTCTTGAGTCTCTTTTAGACGCTCATTTACTGTTTTGCATAAATTTTGTGCCTCTAACCAGTAGGTTTCTAACTTTTTAATTTTCTCTTTGCTTTCATCCAAGTTTTGCTGTAGTTGGGCTCGATTAAATTTCCATTCATTTTTTTCTGCTTCAACAACTTTTAACTGAAAAGATTAATACTTAAGGAATTAATCTAAACTAAAAGATGAAATAAAAACTGGCTGTTGATACATGTTTAAGTAGAGAATAGCTAATAATAATTACATATCAGTAATATTAAAACAGGACACAGCTTTTAAAGTAATCACATCAACTCTTCCAACCTTTGTTAATCTAAGCAAGTTTGGAACTGAAACCCAAGAGTCTTTTAGTACTTCCTTATGGGTATCATGTCTTTCTAGAGAGATGACATGACCAAGACCTTTATTATTAGCTTATATTGTTGCAGATCTCACCATATCTTAGTATCTCTGGAGAGGCCTATTTGAGTACCTTCAAAGGCAATCACAGATAAAGAATCTTAACCTGTATAAGACAAACTCCCTGTCCTACTACTTTGTTACCCAGAGCTTTTTGAATAAAGGTAAAATGACCAGCTGATCTTCCCTGGTAACTTCATATGATATTGCTTTTCCTAATAAATGATGGCATGCACAGGGCTTCCTTTCCTTGAGCTAACGTACAAACCCACCCAGTATTCCCTCAGTAAAGAGATGCCACCCCTTCATGTTGACAGCAGTGACATTATACACAGGATTGTTAATATGTGAAGCTCTCCAGGCCTCGGAGGAGTGAACAGGCAAGATACAGCTTAGTTTGTCCATGCCTCCTTCTTTGGGAACACCACTTACACTGAGGAAATACATCACTGCTTTTGAAACCAGTGAAGATCACCTGCCAATGGAACAAGGATGTTGAAAGGACCAAGAATTTATTGACATAAAAGCAGGGTAAGTTGTAAGTTGAACTAACACCAACATTTTTAACAGCTCTTTTGCAATGCAGTTGGGCCACATACCAAGAATACTACAAAGAGGAGGAGCATTGTTAGAAATCAAAAAGGGAACTGCCAGAAGGAACTTTTTCTGCCTTGCCTCAACAATTCCAGAGTGCACGAAACATCCCCAAAAGATACTGCTACTGAAAATTATTGCAAACTATGCCCTCATCACTTGCTTCTTGCTCCAAGCAATGTGCTGCAACTTCTCCTAGGATATGCATTCCTGAGCAAGGCAATACAGAAGGGCAACGGAATAAAAGAAGCTGCTCATCACACACAGCATTTTCAGAGAAAGGCCATATACAAATCTACATCAGTGGAAAAAGCAGCAAAAAAGAACCCGAAACCCTTTCTCAGAAAAAGCAGAGGCATTGAATCAACTGGCACAAACTCTCTGCCCAAACCAGGTCCGAAATTTGAGGAAAGAAGGGAAAGATGGTAACAGAAAAAACTTTCTGGCAACAGAAAGACAGCCACAAACCATTGTCTGACCCAGTCTAGTCTCAAATAAGACAAGTTCCATCCACTGATAATGTTTTCATATTTGTTTATGAGCCATTTCATAGAGCTCTCCACTATATTCAGCTCTGCTAAGCAGTAATACTGAAGCATTCATTTTAAAGTGGAGGCCTTGGGGGGATGGAGTTTTTTGGTTGTTTTATGTGACTTTTGGGGTTTGTTTTGGTTTTGGTTTTTTTTTCAATTTACTTTATTTTTAATTTGAGCATAGCTCTTCAGCTTAGAAATGTCTGTCTAGCACAACACAGAGCAGAGAGCACCTGAGGCATAAACGGATTGCTGCCTTCTGCATTCAGCCTCTCCCTGGTAAAATGAGTAGCCATAAAAACAAAACAAAAAGCCCCCCAAAACAAACCGCCCAACAAAAATCCCTACCAATAAAAATATTCTTTGAAAACTTACTTTCTCCTTCAGTTGATTCACTTCAGCTACTGTTACTGCATGTTTCAATTGTAGCTGGAACAGATAAAAAAGAATTGTACGAGCACATATAAAATTACATTTGAAAATGCTGGTTTTAAATATTTGTCCATGATTCCCTTTTTCCTCAAACCATTGTTAGAGTGGCATAAAGTTAACGTAATTATTTGTCAGTTACAGCAGAAGTAATCATGAGCTTTTACTAAAAAAAATTTTAAACTACTCAAACCTCAAAGAAGTTTCCACAGTATCTAACCACCCTAAAAATCTCCCACTGTTGTCTATACATCACGAAATCTGAAAAGATCACAATAATGTTTCAGTGTACCAGGGTAAGAAAAGGCAGTGATGCACTGATGATGACAACTGGTACACAGAAAAAAGGAAAAACTTTACAGTACTAAACATTTTTACAATCAGCACTTAAAAATAAATGTGCTGGCTTTATTTTAAAGTTAAGTTACGTATTTTTACACCACAAATCTCTACAGGATTATTAGAAATCAAGAAGATTACGCTTAAGCCAAATGTAAAGATTTTTTTTACAAGTATTAATTGTTCCTTGTATCTCACTTTCCATCTGGAACCCTGTGGGGATCTACTTTTTTGTCAAGGCACATTGCACCAAACACAAATTGAAACTGGTGAATCCATGACTATTCTTCATTTAGGTTATCTTAGTAACAGCACAGTAATGATTCTACATGAGATTATAACGGATCCCAGTGTAATACAGCACATAAGCTGCTATGCTTCCAAACCTAGAAAAATTGCAAATGTTCTCTAGAGATCCGCAGCCTGCAATTTCTACTTCCTCATTGACATCAGCAACACTATCAAGAGAACAAACTTAGGAGATCTGCAAAATACCAAGCCTTCACTAAAATAAGCTGATGTAGCAACAAATAGCACCTGACAAAACAGTTTCTTTGCAGTGTATTTTTCTTCTCTCAGAGTGAAAATGACAGGCACTTAAATCTACCAGAGGAGCCTGGACTCCTAAATGCCAATGCCTGTACCATTTAAGTCCCTGACTAAATCCCACAGCCCTGAATAAAGCAAATATGCTCCTTTATAAAAACCTTGGGAAAAGAGAACCCGTACTATTTCCAATTATGTTGTGATTCAGAGTCTGGAATGCCCTGTTTGGTTTACAAATCCATTCCTTCCAAAAAACACACCACAAAAATACCCTCCAAACCAAAAATATGCCTATCCACAGAATTAAGTGCTTTTATGTAAACAGATTTCTCAGAAGACTGCAGGGACTAAACCAAGAAATTAGATACATATTTCTTATCTTCCTGAAAAACATCTCATAACAACACTTGAGGCCATTTAAAACAAGGCTATTTGCACACCCCCCATGCAGCTAAAGCCACCCTACTGGGCAGCAAACACATGCAAAGGCCAATGGGCCACACGAGAACTAAGAGAAGCTTCTTATCTTTCTAATGCAATGCTCAGGCATAACAACGACAGAGTTGGGGCTGGGTTTTACCACCTGCTTCCAAGGGCTTTTAAAATTTAATTTAAATCAAAAGATCATTTAATGTAAATATGCAAAGGGAAACTGGATATAAAAACTTACAGAAGGCCTACATTTCAATGGACATTTACCAGAGATATTAATTGGTGACGCTGGGAAAAAACAAACCCAAAACAACGAGAGGGAACACAAAGGAGATTATATCCAAATCCTACAAGGTTCAGATGTTCCCTAGTGCATCACAAAGAATATTTAAGAAACTGCTGCAACACCTCTTTAAATTTAAGAAGAGACTGTGCTGAATCCATATCCAGTAATAAACCAATATCTTCATTTTCAGGAAGATCAAAAACTTCTACAGATTTTCCATGTAAATGTGACTCATAGGTATCCTCCTCCTCATCATCATAGTCATCATCCTGACAAAATGAAAAAACCATGAGATTCAGTAACACACATACACACACACACTCTTTTGCATTATGGCAGTGGCAATCACCAAAGCACACAATCAAGGAATCCAAACAGATGCAGAACTCTTCTTGACTAGTTACAATTCCTTTTTAATTTCTTATACCTATGATACCTATTAAAGACGACTTGCAAACACCTTCATCAAGTTCCACAAAAGACAGCTAAGAAAGACATGCACAGAACTATCACATAAAGCTGACAATGAAAAGTGTATTTTGGATTACTGATAAAGCAATAATCACGTGCCTCGATAACAGCAGTGTATGAAGTGTGTATTTTCCTGTTTTTAACAAGTTGCCCGTGTTGTATTTTTTTTGCTTCAGTTTGATTAAACCCCTTAATTTATTCCATTAGCAGAGCATGTATGTTTTACCTGCTCTGTATCATCATGAACATAGTGCTGGTCATACAGACATCTCTCTTGCTCTAAGGTCTCACTGATGAGACGAGCTACTTCACTCTCAGCCCCTGGCTTCTCTCTCCCAATCAGAAACCTACAGGAAAAAGAACAAATTATCTTGCAGCAAAAAATCTTAACACATGCTGAAGAAATGAGTTTGCTACACTGTTGCTTTCCACAATATCTCTGTAAAATTTTCCTACTATGATTTTGTACTCTCTATGAATAAAAAATGACCAAAAGAAACTATCATTTCAGAGAAAACATACATACCTCACTGTACCTTTGGTGTTCTTTAGTACAGTGGCTGCAAAGAACTGAGTAACTCCCACCAGACTTATGCCATCAACCTCAACAATCTGATCATTTACTTGAATTCTGCAAAATAAATAAAAGCTTAGCTATCTGTTAAACAATAGTATTTTGGCTTGAAACATTTTTGACATGAAAAGTATCACTTAAAACTTGCTAGTATTTATAATGACGACTTTTGAGTCCATTGAAATTCATCGCTTAAAAACAGTTTCCTCATCCTCTGCTACTATGCAAATTACCAATTAAAATTTACACAGTATTTGACTTGATATTTTTATACTGTTTACACGACGACTGGTGTTCCAGGGTGTCAACATGATTTTGTGGTACTTCTACACACGGGTTCATTTTGAATGTTTCTCATATATACTGTAAGATCTACAGTTACTTAGCAAAAATGTCCTATAATATATAACCCATTTCTTAAAATTTAATATAAAGCAGAAATGTAATATTCACTCAGCTACATTCAGCTTTTGTACTGTTATTCACAGTATTCAGCATATCTAATGAAAACAATTGGGCTCACTTGGAAATTTGTAAAAAGCATAATCAATTCAATGAAAAACTCACCGTCCATCCCTCTGAGCAGCTCCACCATCTGTTATTGTTTTTACAAAAATACCTAGTTTTTCCAGTCCCTGATCAGCACCAACTCCCATTCCAATGATGCTGATGCCCAGACCCCTGTCTCCTAAGGGATTCAAAAATCTAACATTAGGTGCATGACACATGATGTAACAATTAGCAGTACTGAGCTGTTTCAAAGCACGCCAAGTCCTTCCACACAAAAGAGAACAGAAATTCACTTTCAAAAGAGAAAAAAATATAACATATTTTGTATCTACACAATACTTAAAGCCTTTTTGCCCTGTAGCCTTCCTAACTTCAACTCAGTATGACAATTTTCACTTAGTAGAGGCCTGTCCAGTTAACATTTAGTAAATTCAACAGAACTAGACACAAATCTAACCCAAGACACACACACAAAAATTCAAGACCTAAATTCAGGGAACATATAGTTTAAAATGGTTTTTATCTTTTGTTCCCATAGTATCTCTTACAAATGTTCAAAGTTTGAGTTGCACCTTTTTCAATTTCCACAGGAAAAACTTCCATTTTTTCCACCCTTTTCTCAAGTTCATACTCAGCTGAGGCTGCCACAGGGTCAACTTCTTCATTGCGTCTATCATAGTCTTCATTTGAGTAGGTACTGAAAACCTAAGAAATGTAATAGAAAACTTCTTTTAATGTCTTCTCACCTCCTTTCAAACATCATATAACTGAAAGACAATCAGTAAGGAAATTAAAGCGGTATTTTCAGAGGTCTCATTTTCTAAACAATCAGCAATTTAATAAATCCTGCTGCTGTCAGTTTCTAGCTTGCACAGAATTAACATTTTAAAAATTTCAAAACAATTACTTTAGTACATTTTATCTTGCAAATGCACCAAATAGTTAAAAGAAATCTGTCAGTTACTCTTTGATATCGTGTGACTTTTTTTTTTAGGACTACATTCCACCAAATCCTTCCTCTCTTCTTCCCTGCCCCCACACCATCTGCCAATTGCAGTGTTTCAAACAGATGTAGTTTTCTCATTTTGCAAGGGAATCACGCAGTTTCCCAGGAAAAGGAAATGCCTTGCTACATACATTACTATTTTTAGTAATCACTCCAGCTGAGTTTCTGAATTGTTAAAAATAAAAGATAAACAAACAACATAAATTAAGACAGATATCTAGAAAGGAGGAAAGAGCTACATGTAACAGGGTTAATCTTACATATTAGGATGTTCATTAATTGTATTTAAATTAATAAGCTAGGAAAAAAAGGAAAAATAATACAGCACCTCCATTTATCTTAAAAAAATAAGGTTTATCTACTATATGTTTTGCAGGCACTGAGTGTTTTATTCAACATCACTGCAAGACAAAAACCACAGATTGCAGCTGCAGCAGCCATCTCCCTAATCAAGAATGAAGTTCATTTACACTGGCTTCTAGTAAATTTTTGCAACTGTTGTATTTTCTGCTAAGCCTACCTGGACAGGTATCTGCAATCATGTAAATACCGCAGCATTAACTGTAATGAACATTTTCCCTGTGAATTTACATTCAGTAGTATATAGCTTTAGCTCTGCAGAGCAGTAGCCTCAGACACAGAAAAATGGTAATTGAAACAGATAATCAAAAAGCAACCAGTAGAGTCCAGTATTTCCCATGAGGGGCCTACTGCTTCGCCTTCAGACTACAACAGGAGATCAGCTCCACAAACCTCCCAAACCCTGCAAAACATTACCCCAGAAACGTGGCATGGCCATATAGTCAGTCCAGTAAGCAAGCAGGATTAGCTCCGCTTGGCTGAAAGGAAGTGAGAAATCCACTCTCAGATGTCTTATGTCTCCCACAATAAAGGAACCTTTCTTAAAAGCTATTCTTCCTTAGTCTTGCAAAAAGGCTAATAAACAAACTCCTTGTGACTGTCACACAGACACCAGTAGGCAAGAACAGGACACAGGAAGACAACAAGGGTCACACTTACAGTATGGTTTCAATGAACTTTACAGAGAAAATCTGCAAAACAGACAAAGAAAACCATCTAAATGGTTTCATTCTACCACTATCACAAAAAAAGGTGGCCAAGTTCTTTAAATTAATCACCCTCCTCAGCCCTCAAATCACTAAACAGGATATGCAGCAGAAGCATTTTATGAAGCATTATTCTCCCTTTGGAACAAGACCAGTCTAGTTCATTTACTTTTCATCCCAAAAGAAAAAGCAGCATATCCAAAAACACAATCAAATGATAAGAAGATGAATTTTAAACTTATAACAAAAAGGAAGTTCACAAGTGGACAAATGGTAAATTGTTAGTGACAATATTTGAGTTCTTGAGAACAAATCAAATACCAGGGCATGGAAAAAAATGTATATATTACAATACATATAATCCAGTATTAACAGTATGACTAAAATGTTAAAAAGGTCTCTTAACTACCAAATTGTTGAATAAGCAAAATGCAGAGAATGGCAGTAGTTAATTTTAGAGACAGGGCCAACTGTATTTTCTTAGTTCTTTACAACTCAGTGGTCTAGCAAAGATGATGCAAGTAGTTACTATCTACTGAAGAATTACATTCTTCAGAATTACCACAGGGATGACTAGTTCCTTGCACAACAATTTATAAAGTGCTGGAAATTTGGGGAAGCAAAGTTGCACCAAAACAACAGCTTTATGTATGCTGCAAGTCATGGGCCATATTAAAATATATCTGGAACTTCTAAAAATTATTTATTACTTTTCCAGCCTAAAGGTTAACATAATTGTACTTGGGAGTCTCATGGAATTTGCTCATTTTTATACAAAATTGATCATAGGAACTGCTCATTTGCCAGGAGCAGACAACAGAATTTAAAACAAGTGGTCTCTTAGATACCAGTGATGTTAGTAACTGTTATTAATAAAATAATAGCATAAATGTATCTATGCAAATGAAGATTACTAATAGTTATGCATACTAGCTTTCTAAGAAAAGCCTATCTGATATAAATTCTGATAAATCCACCAAAAGAAAGAATTCATACTTTTGTCTTAAAGTGACAGAAGACAACTGTATGAGAACATCCTGGTCATATTCTAAAATCCATAACCTCAAAATTAAAAGAAGATAGCCCCATTTCAATATAGTAAGAATAACACACCCCTCTCCAAATCTCAGAAAAAATTTTTGAGAAAAAACATAAACTTACAAAGAACAGAGGAAGAACAAAACTTATAACTAGAAGCCGAATACTGCAATAACAGAAAGAAAAGCAAAAAGCACACTATAAACCTATGACGAGTCAAGGGTAGAAAACAGAAGTTTTTACTGTGTACATGTGGAACCATAACATTGTGTTCATCTTTTATGAGAGAAAAAGAGTAAAAGTGCTGATATTAATATAGAAAATACGTAACTGGTCAGCAAGTTGTTCTTGCCAAATAGCAAAAGTAACATTTAAACACAGTTAAAATGTGGATAATAAATAATATAAGTTCACAGTTTAGAAGACTGATGAGAAAGCTAAACATGTTCATCCCTGCCCTGTGTCTGGCAGGGTTTAGTCACTGAATCAAATGCATTACAGACAAAAGAAATTCTAATCTTACTATTCAGAAGCCACTGCTAGCTAGAGATTGTAAAATTATTAGTGTGCAACTGGTATTTTTAAAAGAGATATTTTAGCAAACACAAGTTATTGGCTCAACACAGGAGAAAGAGATGAATTTTACTGTGGAAATTATGTGAATTTCACACACCTTTTACCATGGCTTCTTATACATTCAGGAGGTTACCCTAACATTAACGTCCTGTCAAGCTAACAAATGCTATCTGAAAAAATGTTGTTTTTTCACTCAACACCTTTTTCCTTCAGAATGGATAAAATTAACTTGAATCATAAAAAGTTCTGACACAGGGCTGAATTTTAAAGAATTATTTGAATTAAATCGTTAAGACACGTAACAGTAAATTTTCAAATATACTTGGTGCTCGAACAGCATACATATTTATCTGGAAAGAAAACTAGCTACATACTTCACACCAGAAAAATTAATCACTTTTTGACTGCATGCTATGAAGAAGCAACGTCATTCTCAAGAGCACCTAACCCTAACCCTAACCCTAACCCTAACCCTAACCATAACCCTCACCCTAACCCTAACGCTAACCCTAACCCTAACGCTAACCCTAACCCTCACCCTAACCCTAACGCTAACCCTAACCCTAACCCTAACCCTAACCCTAACCCTAACTACAACTTAACCTTAAGCCTAACGCCCTCCTTAAACCGAAC
>JAHLSL010011482.1:0-36435 GCA_025920805.1 Petroica traversi
GGCTGAAGGTGTCCCTGGATGGAGCAGGGATGAGCGGTGAGGTCCCTTCCCACCCAGACCATTCCATGATGCCATGGCAGAGGTGCCCGGCCCCAGCCTCGCCCCCTGGCCCGCAGCTCGCAGGAGGCAGCCGAGCGCTTCCAGGACACGGCTCATCTCTCCAGGGGGAAAATGGCTTTTCCTGTGATAAGAGCTGGTGCGCATCCATGGGTTTGGTATCCCCCGGCGAGCAGGGAGTGGGAGGCACGCTGTGCTCGGGGAGCATCCACCACAATGGGTGTTTTTATAACGGTGTTGCGCAAAGGCCGGAGCCCGGCCAAGCTCGGCCCTCCCGCCGGAAAAATTCCATTCGGGACGAGATAAAGCCTTCCTGGGAAGCTGTGCGTCCTGGGAGGGGCTCGGCACCGCCGGGACCCCTGAGTCAAACCATTCCCCAGCTTTGCCAAGGTCGCCGCGTGCTCCATCCGCACCTGTGGCAGGGTGGGACAGCCCTTTCCGTGGAGAAATCATTCCCAATACCCAACCTAAACCTGAGCAGGGCTCCGCTGGCTGCAGGGCCTGATCCTGCCAGCTTCCAGCAGCCTTTGGAATTAATTGGCTGCTTTGCCCACGGGTGGGACTGGCTGTGGAGAGAGCGGCGCTCAGCAGGAGCCGAAGGTGACGCGATGAAACCCTTTAAAGATGAGGTTTGATCTCGAAATAAAAGCCTTGCTCCCAAACGCCTTCCCGAGCTCCCCAACCCCCCTTCCTTTCCGAGCCATGTTTTTCTCATTCCGAGCAGCTCCGACGGCTCGGGTTTCACATCTGCCTCCTGCGTGCGATGTTGCAGCAGTAAAAGTACAGGTGTTGGGGCTTTAAAGGAACCATTTCCAGAAGGAGCTCCGGCTGGGCCCCCCGCTGCCGGCGTTCCCGCAGCGGCGTTGCGAGGGTTAAACGGCGGAGAAGGGCCGCTCGTGACTTCCGTGCTCCTCCATGTGCTGGGAGCCCTGCAAGCCATTTGTACGTGAATTTTTCAGTCGGAAGGCGCGCTGCCGCACGCAGCCGTGCCCGCGTCCCGCACAGTCAGCCCGCGTCGCGCTCCTGCACGTCTCTAGCGGCGGGCTGGGCTCGGGCTGACAGCAAAGGCACGGGAGTGCGGTCATTAAGTATGTATGGCCAGCCTGCCCGCGCGCCTCTTCCCGCACTTGATTCCGTAATTATCATCACATTAGGTCGGTAAATAATGTCGACACATGGCTCCCGAACAGCTGGAGAGTGTCCGTCTGACACCCGCACCGTGCGAGCGCGGCTCCTCGCAAAAGCAGGACGGCTCCAGCCGCCGAGCTCCCGCTCCGCTCCCTCGCGGGGTCTCTGGCACGGAGGGGGAATCTCTCCTTCCCCATAAAATCCCCTCCAGTAATCCACGGCCGTGATCCGAGAGCGGGGCAAGGCGCTCATTAATCATACAAGTGCGGAGCACTGATTTGCAGATTAATCTAATTAGACCTCATTTGTTTCAGGTGAAAGCCGCGCTATTCCCGGCGCTATTCCCGGCCGCTGCCCGGCCCGGCACATGCGGCTCCGTGTAGGAGTCAGGATCAATTACGGGATTGACTTGGCGCAGTGCTCTGTCAGCGTCCCCATTACAAATTCAAACCCTGCTTTTAAGGGATTTCTCGCTCAACCAGAACATCGGGATGGCTCCTGGCATCCAGGATGTGGGGCCGGGCTCCTCGGGTGTTTAGGAAAACCACTCAACCCCTCTGGTGTCCCTCTGGGACAGGGCAGGGAAAGGGCAAATCCGGGGTGCTGGAGCTCTGAAGAAAGGCTTTGTTTTAGGGATTTTGGGGAATTAATGTCTGGAATTAAAGTTTGCAGTGGGTGGAAAAGGCAAAGTGGCCAATTCCTGCCACGGGGCCCAGGAGCTGCTCCTTGTTCCTCAGTGTCCTAGCAGGACAGCGGGAATGGCTCCATTTGCACCCTCCCAAAGCCCAGCCTTCCATTCCCATCACAGGAACACCCTGCCCTTCCCCAGGGATCTGGGACATCCCTGGGATTACCACTGTCCCAGGGGATTGCTGCACAGGCCTCAGAAAACTCCATTATTGAGACTTCTGCTGTGCATTCTGGGGGGAAGAAAAGGGCGGAATGGAGATGATGCTTCCGAGTGAATGATCTCTATTTTTAGCAGAAATTGCCATTTTGGTCTAACAGCTGGATCCTTTGGAGTAGCCACTGGATTAAAGGACAAACCTGGGCATTTTACTGACAAGGCAAAAAATGTTAATCCTGCTTGTGGGATACGGAGAGGAAAAACCTGCTGGGAAAAAAACCCCAGCTTCCGCTTTCTGTTCCTCAGTGTGGAGGTAAATCCGAGGGAATGGGAATATTGCGAGGCCCATAATCTTATTTACATTCGGAGCATGACTCCAGCTCCCAGTACATTGCAGACATCTGTCAGACAAACAGACACGACTCCGCAAAGATATTTCAAATGCTCTTCCCTTAAAAGCTAGGAAGCTGTTTGGGGATTTTGGCAGGATAGCTGGGATCTGACATGTCTTTTTTACCGGCTTTTTTTTCCCCATTTGTTCTTTTTTTTTTTTTCCCTGAAGCAGATGATTTCTTTGGCTTCCTAAGCTAAGCGAGCTTAAGGAATTGGGCTTGCTGGAGTATTTGTTCTGAAAATTGAAGTGCTAACTCCTGGCCTGAGCTAATTTGTCAGGAATTTTCACTTGGAAGGCTCTCCTCTGCCCGTGCCATGCGCCTTCAGGTGTATTTTAGGGAAGTTTCTCCCTTAGAAATGAATAGAGCCTGGCTGAGGTCACTCGTGTGGAAGAACACAAACCAACTGCAGGTGTTCCTGTTTCATCTGGGGGGCCAGTGCAGGATTCCGGGGATAAAACTGCCTTTCCAGGGGCAATCCCAATCGGAGCTGCTCCACACACACGACGTTCCGTGTGTGCTGGGGAGCTCTCGGGAGTGCTGGGATTGTGTGGAACGAGTGAGCTGGAGCAGCGAGCTGAGGGAGATCAGCATTTCCTACAGATATTCAACATTTCCTACAGATAATCAGCACTTTCCTAAAGATAATCAGCATTTCCTAAAGATAATCAGCGTTTTCCTAAAGATAACCAGGAGCGCGCCGCGTTGCCGAGCTGCACTCCCAGCCTGTTTTCAGCTGCTCGACACAATATTGCTGCATAATTTGGAGTGTCTTTGGAGTGTCTCCTCTCCGGTTTTTTGGATGCGAGACTTAGCAACAGGGAAAGGTGCTAAAGAGAGACAAAACTTGTGTGGGTGGCTGGAGATTAGCCATTTGGAATTCTCTCCTTTGCTTTGTGCCACAAGCTGTTTGCCTGTTCCCGCTCCAAGCCCGTCCTCGGGTGCGGTGCCGCCGCCTCGGTGCTCCGTGATCCCATTGTTCGTGTTCCCACCTCTGCTCCTGCCCACGTGGCCTCGCTGTCCCCATCCTGGCCTTCTCCAGCTGCAGGTGTCCCACAGGATGGCAGCTGGCACATCTCTCCCCCAGGGATAGAATCCTGGCATTGTTAAGGTTGGAAAAGGGCTTTAAGGCCATCAAGTCACCCCTAACCCGAGTTGTCAAGTGCCACATCCCTGAGTTTTCTGAACTTCCACGAATGGGACCTCCACCATCCTTTCCATGGTGGGATTTTCCTTAAAATCCAGTCTGAACCACCCTTGGCACAGCCTGAGGCCTTTTCCTCTGTTCCTGTTCCTTGGGAGATGGGGCCGATCCCACCTGGCTCCTGTAAGGGAGAAGTGGGGAGTGAGTTCTGTCCTTTAGAGAGAAATCACCCAAATCCAGGCCAACACCATGGCCCAGACCTGTGAAATTCCTCTTTTCCGTTGGTAGGAAACCTGGAGCTCCTCGTATCAAGCACCATTAAATATTCCCTGCATTCCCAAAGCCAAACACGAAGGGAAACACAACCAAATAGGGAGTGTATGGAAATAATTGATTCACAATATTGAAATTCCAGCTCGCCTCCAATTAGCCAGCTTCCCAATATTTGAACAGAAGACCATTTCAATGCAATTACAAACACATTTTCGGCATCGGAATTCTGTGCATAATTAGCTCCCTATTAAAGTATTTATGGAGCCCTTTTTCCATCTGAAACAGCGAAAGCCGGAGCATTTTATTCCTTACTGTTACAATAATTAACTATGCAAGGAGAACAGCATATTAATAGAGGATAATTTGTTTACATTGAAAAGAAAATTGTGCTAGATTAGCATAGCAAAAGACTATTTCCATATCCAGGCAGGAATGTTCGGGCCTAATAGCAATTTCCAGTGTCGTTAAGGAATATTATTAATAAAGTAATACAGTGTAATTCCCTTTGCCCCCGCCATATTTCACAATGTCCTTAATTACGGCTAATTCCGGCGGGACTCATTTGGGGGTTATTAAGCTGGAGACACGGGAATCTTAAATACAACCTTTGGTAATGAGGAGGCTGCAAAGTTCCTGGGAATCGGCGAACGCCGAGGGCAGCGGAGGGGTGGAGGGAAGGGACAGGAGCCGAGCTGCTGGGAGAATCCTGGGAACACAAGGACTGGATGGAGCAGCTCATCCCATTCCACCCCTGCCATGGCCGGGACGCCTTCTTCTATCCCAGGCTGCTCCAAGCTCCATCCAGCCTGGCCTTGGGCACTGCCAGGGATGGGAGGACTCTATCAGTGATCCATCGAAATAATGTCTATCCGAATTAATTCATTTGGGAAAGCCAGAAGTGTGCCACGGAGTGGGGAGAAGTGTCTGGAGAGCCCACTGGAGAACACGGGTGTGCCCTGGTTAGCTCCACCCAAACACTAAAAAAGCGAGGAAGAGCTTGAGCTGGAGCCCGAGGGAGTGAGAGCTGCAGCTCCCACCCCGCAGATGGTTAATATTCATATGGAACTGGCAGCGCATCCCAAGCCAGGCTCCGGAGCATCCGCTCGGAGCAGCTGAGCCCGAACCCGCCGGGCTCCCGCACAAGGATCACAGGCTGCGCCCGGAGCTGGCAGCCTCGGGCTCAGCCCCTTCCAACTGCACCCGGCCCTGGGAGAACGGGAAAGGTTCCGCTCAGCCAGCCGGGAACACGGGGACACTGGGACGGCCTCAGGCCGTCTGACCCCACCTTCTGGAGCCAGCGACGGGATATGGGGGAATGGCCCGAGGCTGCCGGAGCCAGGAATTCCTTCCCAACAGCCCATGTGACGCTGCCCTCTGGCAGTTTAAACCCATTCCCCGTGTCCTATCCCTCCATCCTCCAGACATTCCCTCTTTCCCAAACCAACAGCCCTCCCCCCTGCAGAATTCCGAGGCCAATTTCCTTCCTTCATCTCTTCTGACATGTGCCCCATCTCTCGGAATGAGCAAGGTGTTCCTTCAGTGCGATTTTTTTGGGAAGAGCTTGGCGCCTGTTTCTGTCTGGCACGACACAGCACAGGCTGTTGGGAGCTCGGGAGGAGGAGGCTGGATGTGGGATGCAAGCGCTTCCGTCCTGGAAGAACATGGATCCAAATGACTCCTGTGCTTTAGGATTGCTTTTTATGGGGAGACAAACAGTACAAGGTCTGGGGGATAATTCGGATTATCCCCGCTCAGCATCCCACCCAAATCCCCCACCCATAGGATGCTCCCATATTCCCAAGAGCATTTTCTGCTCCTTTCCCTGCTCCCTTCCCTGCTGGTGGCAGGATTAGTGGGCGCAGCATTCCGAGATGGGCTTTTCGCCCCATTTTTCCAGGAGATGCTTTGAGCTCTGCCCCTCCCTCCCGGTGCCAGGGAAATGCCATTTTCCAGAGGCTCGGGAAGAGCAGCGCTGTCACGTGGCAGCGAGTGGCCGGCAGCAGCTCTCCATCCCCACGGCTTTTATTCCCAAAACCAGGCAGGCAGAATGATCGATCCATAATTAATGTGCAGGTTGCAATGGCTTATCCCAAATCCCAGCCCGCTTCCCGACCCAGCCCCACCTCGGGCGTGCAGATCCCCCCAAACAGCAACAATAAAGCCTCTGTCTCCTTGCAGGATGTTTGTCATCTTTTGATCCGGTGCCAGGAAAACGTGGAATTCTGGGAGAGCAAACCTCCCAAACTGATCCCTGCTCTCCACAGCAAGTGGATTCCAGAAAGATGGCGTGTTCCAAAAGGGACAGGGAAGGAGTTCAGCTCGCTGGGGAGAAAACAGGTAAATAAACTTCAAACAGAGCAGCTTCGGCAGCCCAGGAATTGGGAATAAAATGAAGGCTGTACAAGTGGGCTAAAAAGGAAAATGCCATGTACAATATCGCATCAGT
Source organism: Petroica traversi (assembly GCA_025920805.1). Classification (NCBI taxonomy): domain Eukaryota; kingdom Metazoa; phylum Chordata; class Aves; order Passeriformes; family Petroicidae; genus Petroica; species Petroica traversi. Next base: position 6,288 of record JAHLSL010011482.1, read on the forward strand.
ATTAAGAAACTCCATCGTGCTGCACTCCAGCCCCAGGGGATGTGGTCCTGCCTGTCTGTCCCAACAGAATTCCCGATTTTTCTCAGCAGAATTCCCTCTGCTGGCCAGGTTGGAAATCATTGTTCTTAAAGCCAGCCTCCTGAATAAAAGTGCTCGTTCCCCTTCTGACAAGGGCAGATTCCTACATGCAATCCCTGACACTGCGCAGGAACACAGCCCCCGAAACCACCCAGGGCACTGAGAGTGCAACCCAAAATATCCAAGGGTTCCTGGAAAGCCGTTTGTCTGGGGCAGGCAGAGGAAAACAAAGTCAGCAGCGGCTGTAAATCCTCAGGAAGCCGTAAATTAAAATTAAGGAGTTCAAATATGATCTGAAATCATTTAATCTGGGTGATGGATGTCCCTCCTCCGACGCCGTTATTTACGGACGCTCCCGTTTATTGCTCCTCGGACTTTTTTAATTACTGGGTTCCCAAAATTCAATTACCAACCCCGGCAGATATTCCAGGCGTTGGAATTGTAAATAAAAGAGACCCAATTAATAATGTGCTTAGTCTAGCAAAGCTAAATCAAACCTGGAAACTTGCTCCAGGGAGGAAAACTCCTCGGGAGGATCCCAGGGGATGGATGGTGAGAGCCCAGGTGCTACTGGGATGGTTCCAACCACAGCCCTTACTGGGGCCACTGCATCTTGGGTTTATGCTACCAAAAACCATTAGGGAGGACAGGGAACGTGGGAAACAGGTTTCCACTTAAAGCCAGGCATGTTTCATCCCAAATATTTTGTGTTTTCACCTCCTTCTGTCAACAAACTTTGCCATAATTGAAAGCTCAGGAATGTTGTTCCACAAATATTTCTGTTTGTGAATGATATTTTCTTGTCCTCTCTGGAAATACACAGCCGGAGGCTGTAGATGAATAAACCCCATGGAATAGGACGTGATTCCAAAAGAAAACCTGGATATAATGTTTTAAAATGGGAATAATATATTTTTTCCATAATTGTATTCACACAAAGGGTAGAATTTAATATTACAGGGGAAAATACAATCCCAAATTCCTGCATGCCGCCACACCACAGGGACTTGGGCAAACTCGGGAGTATGAGAAATGGGAATGTTTGCTTGGCAGAACCAGAACAGGGAGTGCTCCCTCCCAGCCTGGCTTTGCCATTCCCACTCCTGAAAGGGATTTCTTCCGTTTCCCATTTCCAGCCTTATCCCGAGGGGCAAACCTGACCCAGCAAGGGCAGGGGTTTTGCAGGATGAGCTCTCAGGGTTTTATGGCATCCATTCCCTCTGCAGGTGCCCAAATCCCTGAATTCCCAGCTCAGCTGGGTTGGAGGGTGTCCAGCTGGGCAGCCTGGGTGCCTTTCCATGCTCCCCTTTGTTAACAGGATCACCTGGCTGAATCCCAGCACCATTCCCACCTCAGCTCCAGCTGCTCCCGGGATTCGGGAACGCTGCACACCGCAAGGTGCGCAGTCATTTCATTAGGAGAGAAACTTCATTAACGGTTCCTAACTAATGGCTGTCATTAAGCCAGCCCTGCTCTGAAAGGGGGTGACACCGGGACCCTAGCAGGGAAAACATATGGAGAGGAACGGGCACAGTCAGCACAGGGAGCGCTGGCCGGACACCTGAGATGGATGAGGGGCACGTTCGGGATCTCGGCTGCAGGGCTCCAGCTGAGCACCCTGCAGGGACAAGGGAGGGGTCCAGCCCCTCCTCAGGGAGACTGCAGCTTGGAAGGATCTTCGGGATCATCTCATCCCAGCCCCTGCCATGGGCAGGGACACCTCCCACTGTCCCAGGCTGCTCCCAGCCCCAATGTCCAGCCTGGCCTTGGGCACTGCCAGGGATCCAGGGGCAGCCCCAGCTGCTCTGGGCACCCTGTGCCAGGGCCTGCCCACCCTCCCAGCCAGCAATTCCTTCCCAATCTCCCATCCATTGCTGCCCTCTGCCACTGGGAAGCCATTCCCTGGCTGCTGTCCCTGCAGGCCTTGTCCCCAGTGCCTCTGCAGCTCTCCTGGAGCCCCTTTAGGCCCTGCCAGGGGCTCTGAGCTCTCCCTGGAGCTTCTCTTGTGCAGGGGAACAGCCCCAGCTGTCCCAGGCTGGCTCCAGAGCAGAGGGGCTCCAGCCCTGGCAGCATCTCCGTGGCCTTCTCAGGATTCACGCCAGCTGGATCCTCCTGCCCCGGATCCCCATTTTTAATCCCAAAATTTAAACAAGGTCTCTTCCATTGCATGTTCTTTCACACAAACCCAGGTGCTTCCAAGGAAAAGACCCAGCAAAAGTGACTTTGGAAAAGAGTTGGAGGATGTCTGAGGGCAGCCAGGGGTGTTACGGCAGAATTTTCTTTGTTTCCATAAAAACTATTCCAGATGGTGCTGTAGAGGAATTCCTACCTGGACCAGATGCCGAATAGTCTGGACTTGTTTTGTGGGATAGAGGGAAAAAACTTGTGGCAGGAAAAAAAAACAACTCCAAATGGAGGATTTCTTGACAGAAAGTGAAATTCCAAAGGTGCTGCCTGGCTGGAAAAAGAAACCAAAGCTTATTTACACTGGAAAAAGGAGGGATTAGTGCAGTTCAATCCCTGTGCCAGGCCAGGAGTGAGGGATGAGGGGAAATAGAGACAAGAGGGATTTATTATTAAATTAAAATCACTTAATTACTGCAAATGTTAAATACGCACTTTTCTGGCATTTCAAGGATGTTTTTCCCTCAAATTGCAATGAATTGTCCGCTCGGAATTCCCCCCTCCTCCAGCAGCGGGTAAATGTCAGCCCTAAATTAAAGTTAACTGGGATCTGCTCCACCTCGAAAAAAAGATTTAATTAGAATCAATAAAGCACCTTTTATTGGAGCTTTCCAAACAGGCGGAACCTGAAACCTCCCGAGGTTTTCACAGGTTGGGGTCAGAGGGGAGCACCTGGCTGAGGAGCCCCGGGAACGCCGGCACCCAGCGCCTCTCCCCGGCACGGGATGGAATCCATCAATCCATGATTGAGCCCAGATGAGCGGCGCATCCCCGCTCCTTTGGTCCTGCTGGGGGTTTTTGGATGGGCTCCATCCGAGCTGGGAGGTAAAACACTGCCTTTTGCTCCGATTCAGTCCCTGTTTTAACTCCAGTGTTCCCCCAATCGGAAGGGATGAACTGCCCTGCAGTTCCCAAATATATCAATTATCCAGGCGCTGCTCATCCCTGGAAGTGCTCAGTGCTGGGGCCTGGGGTGGATGGGGATGGGGCTGCAGACCCCTCGCAGCCCAGGCTGCTGATTGCAGGCTCTGAGGCTCGGCAGCCAATTCCCATTTCCAGTTTCATTTCCCTGAGCCGCACGAGTCCCATGCCCCAGTCAGCACGGCGGGCAAGCAATGCTTTTAGAGGCCTTTTTCCAGTCTGTGCACTCGGATCAAGATGGAAAATGCATTTCATATCCCCCGACTCCCGAAAATAGAGACAAAAGCCTCGGCAGTGTCAGATTGCTTGGAATTAGTTGTAATTTGATTAGGAATCTCCCAGCAGGCTGCCCGAGCACACAGAGATCCGGGGGAATTAATGCCGTGATCAATTAGATCGGAATTGTTCGGCCAGCGCCGAGCAGTTCCACGGGCTCGGATTTTCAGGGAGTTCTTCCCTTAATCCTCTTCTTCTCCAGCTCCTCGGGAGGAGGCACAAAAGCTCCTAAATTAGGGCAACGAGACATTGCACATCAGGGAAAAATCCCGCTGCAGATTATGGGGAAATCCGGGGGAGGGATTCTCCCCCAGCTCAGCCCAGGGCAGGGAGAGGATCCCAAATTCCTCCCAAAGGAGCTGCTGTCCCTCACAACCCCACTGAAACAGCTCCTGATTAATTGTCTACCCTCACTCCTCTGTGAGTCTAGAGTCAAACTCAATTAATTTTCTGTGTTTGAGTCAGATTTTTTTTTAAATTTTCAATTAAATGCCCATTCATTCTCAGGTAGAAATCCAGAAACTCACAATGTTTCCAGTGGCTGGAGTCCAGAAGAGATAGCAGGAATGCTCATCGCAGATCCACAGCTGGAGGCAGCCCCACCTGGGATCCTCCAGGATTCACTCCACAGCCCTGGAAGGTGGCAGGAGCCGAGGGCAGGAGCCAAGGTAGGAACCACTGCAAGGTGGGAATTGTCTCGTGGTGTAGTACACGAGGAATCCCTAAATAATTCATGGGGATTTATAATTCCATGAGCAATTCCGAGCCAGGCCAAAAGCAGGCGGCTGGAGCCCCGAGGAATTTCCCTCCCAACCACTACACATGTCAGGCTGGGAGCCCAGGGATGAATATGTTAAGGACAACAATGTCTTTTTTCCCGTTTTTCCCTGGGTGTGCTGCCAGGACTAACCCAAACTGCTGCTCTGCACTTGGGGAGGCACTGTGACACCTGCTCCCAGCTGGAAAAAAACTGTCCCACTGTGTGTAAAACTCCTCAGGAAATGGGATTTCCCTACCTCCTCCTATTTTTGGATGCTCTGCTCTGGTTTTCAAAATTCCCTCTCTGATGTTTTATATTTCCTGAGCTGCTATCCTGGATTATCCATCACGGGATGGAATCTGCCACTTCACAGCAGGCCCAAAGCCCTCTCCAGCTCTCTGGAATTCTAACAGGACAAGGAGTGGACAATCCAAATCCTTATACAGAGGTGAAATTTTGACAGGGTAGGTTCAGGCTGGACACAGGAGGAATTTCCCCATGGAAAGGATCCTTGGCATGGGCTGTTCCAGGATGTTTGGAGGTGGCACTCGGGGACAAGGAGGGGACTGGTCACAGGTTGGGCTCAGTGATCCTGGAGGTGTTTCCAAGCCTGCTGATCCCAGGATTCTGTGACTCCAGGAGGAAAAGTTCCCCTAAGGAGGTGCTGAGGGACACGGTGGCCGAGCCCATAATTCCTGCAGGGAGAAAGCCCCGGGGCCACCTCTCCTTCCTTTGTGTCCCTCGGCTGTTGCTGTGCATATTGAGCCATTCCAGCAGGAAATTGCATTTGCATCTTGTGTGGCACAAGCATGTTGTGAATATCATAAAAACACATATGGTCATAAAGGCTGGGAGAGAAGGCGATAAAAGTGACATTTAGGGAACAGCTTTGGGAAAGGCAAAACATGTTCAGGGAGCTGCTTTTGTGCAGCTCCTCCCCGCGAAAAATTCTGGGCTCTGGCTTGAGAAGCTTTTGCAGCAAACTTCTTAATTTTGTGGCAAACTTCTTAATTTTTTTGTGCAAACTTCTTTTTTTACAAACTTAATTTTCCTTAATTTTTTCATGCAAGCTTCCTAAATTTTATTATACAAACTCGTTTTCTCTTCAAGCTTCTTTATTTTTTATACAAACTTCCTAATTTTTCACACACTTCCTAATTTGTGTCATCTAAACCTCTTAATTCCCTTTCCCAATCTCTTCACTTTTCCCACAAACTTCCTAATTATTTTTGTACAAACTTTCTAATTAATGTGTTAACACACTCATTTCAAACTTGAGAAATGTTCCTTTGCTTTTTCAGCTTGAACCTCCTGGAAGAAACCCAGGAGCCCACCAGCCTTTCCCAATGTGTTTTCCAGGTGTGGGACAGATTCCGTGGCAGTTTGAAGCGCAACTCTTTAGTTTTGAACAGTTTGGGGTAATGGATGGAACAATATTTTGGGATGCTTAGAAATGGGATTCCATCACTGGGACATTAGGAGGTTCATTGTGAAGGCTGGGTTGGATGGGAATGTCCCTGAATTTGGGTTTATAGCGGAATTATGGGTAGCAGAAATATTCACTTTAAACAAGAAAGAATAAGCAACTGGGAGAAGATTTTCATGACAGGTCAGAAGTCCTGGATTGGAAAAGCAGGGAGTCTTTCCCACAATAAAGCTCAGATAAAACTATCCCTGAATTTTTTCCCTCTCGTGACGCCCCCCGGGCCAGGAACAGGCGTGGATGACGGCAGAGCTGCCAGCGGGATGGTTCTGCACAGCCGGGCACATCCTCACCCGCTCCGAGCTGCTTTTCCAGCCCTCCCAGTCCCATCTCGGGCAGGATCCCTGCGAGTCCTTGCCGTGTGCTCCCAGCGGGGAATTCGTTCCAATTTTCCAGGGCTGTAAACTGCAACCCTCTTATCTGGAGCCTTTACCAGGCGCTGTGACAGCAGATCCGATGGGAGTGTGCTCTGCCATAAATCCTCCCAAAATGTTCCTTTCCTCACAAACGATGGGGCTGATTCATGCTCCAAGGGCGGATTTCCAGCTCCTGCCAAGTCGCCATGGCTCCCTTCCGCTTGGAATGCTCGGAGAAGTGTCGCACGGGCAGGGGGAGGAGGAGGAGGAGGAAGCCGTACAGGCAGCTCCAAATCTCCCGGTTTTCCAGAGGACTTCGCTTCCATGCGGCTGCGGACTGTGCTTCCATGTGGACACTTCCAAAGATGCCTGGATTTCGTTCTGCTCAGTGCAAAGGAGTTTCTTTGCCCTGTTTCCGTAGGGGTCGTGCAAACTGGGAACGGGCACCTCTGTCCTGTGTCCCTGTCCCGCTCGGGGATTGCCGCTGAGCTCCCAGGGCTGTCCAGCTGGAGAAGGGAAGGATCAGGCAGGCAGAGCCCTTCCCAGGGCTCAGAGGTGCTCCAGGAGAGCTGGAGAGGGCTTTGCTTTGCTTTCCTTCAGCGTAACCGGAGTCGTTCCAAGGTCACGGTCACTGCCCCATCCCTCCCCTGCCGCGTTAGGAATTGCCGGGACAAGCTGAATCCCGGCGTTATTCCCTCTGCTGCCTTCCCTAAATTCCCCCACACCGCCCTGGTCCCCCGCCGAGCAGCTGGCGCTGCGGAGACATTTGGAAAAGAGGGAGAGCCTGCAGGCTTCGGGAATTCACAGCCTGCCAGAGTTGTGACTTGCAGAAGCACAAGGTACGAGGGGGAAGCGGCCTCCCTTCCCTCCTGCCCGCGCCAGCCGCCTTTTCCTGGCAGCTCCCATCCCGGTGTAATTCTTCCCCCTAGTTTCCAGTCATGGAATAGGTGCCATTAGAGCCAGAGCCGCTGCTCAGCCCCGGAGCAGCCGGGCTGGCTTTGGGCTGGCGAGGAGCTGGAAAAGGAGCCCGAGGAGAGGAGGAAGGCTGGAGGATGGGGCAGAGATGCCGCAGATGTGGCGGGGGCTACGTGCATCCCTCCTCCGCTCCGGGCTCACTCCCCAGCCGCTCAATGGGGGCGATTGTTGCTTTCCCGAAAGTGACCCGGCTCCGGGAGCCCCGCGGAGCGGCCTCTCCCAGCTCCATCCCTGCGGGAGCAGGAGGAAGAGGGGCAGGAGCAGTCCGAGCTGGGAACAGCTCCGGGAGAACACAAGGATTTGCCAAGGGGGAAGCGGCTGGGGTCAGAGCTGAAGCCCTTCCAGCCGCCGGGCAGGCCAGAGGCAGCACTGGCTCCCCGCTGTCCAGCGCCTCTCGGATCCCGTGGAGTCTCCCTCCCAAGAGCCTCCTCCCGGCACATTCCCGCTGCTCAGCCTGCCTCCTGCTTCCACACTCCTTTCGCATGGATATGAGGAGCTGCTCCTCCCTGGCTTCCACAGGTGTCACATTTGTTGCCGAGCACCCGTAATTTTGGGAAGAGTGTTTGTACTGCAAATGGAAACCTGTCATTCCCGGCGCCTCCCTTCCCGCTTAATTACCGCAGCCACGGGAGCCGGGGCTTTCACGTATCCTGCTTGAATTACAGTGTTCCCGTTAAAACTAATGCGGATCAAAAACTCCAGAAGCACTGACAATTCCCCCCTTTCTCTCTAAAATTCCAGAGGGCTCCATCACAATAAACCATCCAGAGGAGAGAATGATATGGGAAGTGGGAATTAAGATTTAGCAAATCCACTTCTTCTGAGGAGTTTGAGAGCAGGATAGGGGCTGGGGGCGATGCTCCACTGGAAGGAGAGAGACACTATCCCTGTATCCTCAAACCCCAGCTGTGCTGCAGACCAGGAGCTGGGTTTGGTTCCTGTTCCTCTTCCCACTGAGGCAGGAATCAGGTGGAATGTGCCACAATAAACCCTTCTGAGGGCAGGGAATCCAGAGCTTTGTGATCTAATTTATGTCCCATGGGGATTCCTGGGGGTGTGAGCTCCAGGCAGGATGTGGGTGATTGAGGGGGTGAGGGTGAGAGGCTCCTCCGTGCCCTTTCCCTGTGCCCACGGAGAATCCGAGCCCATCCCTGTGGCACAGCCATATCCATTTTTAACACAGGCCTTCTGTGCTCTCCTCTTTCCAGCTCCGAGGCTCCAAACAGAGAGAAAGATGTTCCGGGCTTAGCGAGATTAAAAAACAAAGTCCTGCCCAACATCCTGGCAGGCACAGCAGCTCCTCCCTAAAACTGCCTGCCACGGGCCATGCTGGAATGGAGTTGGGGTTTAATGGCAAACAAGCCCACAGAATGGAGCAGAAACCACAGCAAGCCCAAGCCACGGCTTTGGGAGTGTCACAAATGCGTGGAGGGGGAAGCTGCCCAGGGCACAGGGAATGGCAGATGAGGATGGGCAGGGAAGCTCCCATTCCAGGCAGGCAGGGTGAGATGACCACGGGCAGGACACGATGGACATCCATGACTCCAGAGCAGCTGCTGGGCTCCTGCCATGCTCAGTAGGTTCCCAGTGCCTTTTGGTGCTGCTCATAAGCAAAAGTCTCTCGGTTGTTGTTCCAGCATTGGAAATTGGAATCAGAGAAAGAGGAACGGGATGAAAATGAGATGAGAAAAAAAGAGAGAAATGGTGCTTTGGAAGCCAGTTCAAGTGTCTGATCTGCTGTGCTGTTTGTACTGAGAAAAAATCCGTGCTGCATTCCATGGATGCAGTGGGGAGGGGAATATCCCCCTTTCCTGGGCAGGGAATCATTAAGGATGGAAAGATTTCTCCAGGGAAAGGGTGCTCAGGTGCTGGCAGGGGCTGCCCAGGGAGGTTTGGAGTGCCCATCCCTGGATGTGACAGTCAGTGCTCCGGGCTGGGGACAAGGGGGGAACTTGGCGGTCTTTTCCAACTGAAACCACTCCGGGATTCTGGGATCCTCGTGTCCAACTCTCATGCAAAGAACAGGCACTGTGTTCAGGCAGTGCATGTGATCCTTGGGGAGGATTCCAATGTTTTCATTGAGGGACTGTGAATTCCTGTTGTGTTTTGTTTGTTTTGCTCTTTCCCAGAGCAATATTGTTTTTCCCTGGTGCCTCAGGAACTTCTCCTGGCCATCTGCACCATTCCCTTCCCCGCTTATCTGCCAGAGCCCTTTGGATTTTTCCAAGCCCAGCAAGAAGCTCTTCCAGCAGCCAGCCAGCCTGGCTTTGTGTCCCTCGGGAAGAGGCAGTGGCAGCAGTGTTCCCGGGAGGGGACGGAAGCGCAGGGAGCGAGGCTCCATCCCAGCCCCATCCCCACACTGCTCTTTCACAGGCTCATAATGGAGCCATTGAGCACACGGAGTTATTTGGAAAACTCCCGAGCTGGGAGGAATCTGCGCCTGTTGGGGTTGAGTCACGCCTTGGCAGCAGCCACCCCTGCACAGATTTCCTTTTTTTTAAGAGCACTTTTCCTTTCCAGATCCAGGGACAAGGGACCTTTATCAGCTTTAACTTCATCTCCGCCCCGGAATAGCTGCACCCGGCCCAGTCCTGCCAGAGGAAACTTCCAGAAGGGCCTGATTTGGAGACTTGGAGCTTCCAGTGGCTGCACTCTCATCCCAGTTGGAAATTTGTCCCCAAGCCTGCTTATCTCCTGCCTGAAGTTATTTGGCTGCAGCTTCCCCCGTGGATGTAAATGCCTTCCTGCCTGCAGGATTAAGGGATCCAATCCAGTATCTCAACTGGCAGGTGAAAGCCTCTGGTTTCTTGTACCTTGTGCTTTATGGAATTTTGGTGCTCTGGTATGGTCCAGTGGAGAACACACCACGTATTCCTTGACCCATCCTTGGCTCCACAATATCCACACCCAGGTCCTGCCCAGCCTGGATGGACCAGAAGGGAAAAAGGCTCCATCCAGAGCAGCCTCAGGCCCTGGGTGTTCCAGGGGCCCTGCACTCCAGGGATGGAGTGACCCAGGGATCCCGCATCTCTCAGCTCCCCGGGGCATCTCCCACCCCTCACCCCCAGCCATCCCCAGCGAGGTGAGGCCACTCCCTCCATGCTGTGTCATCCCACAGGGACACAAGCCCAGTGGAAAAGCTGCTCTTCCCAGTTCCCTTGCTTTATTGGGAATGCGGGAGCTCCATTGCAGCGGGCGTGCCCTTGACACGGCCCGGCTGAGCTTCCTGCAGGTGGGAATTGGGGCCCCGGAGAAGTTCCGGGCGGGCGTGGGGAGCGCGGGAGCTGCCGGGGCATTGTTGTGGAAGCGCTGATGGGATCAGGCACAGATGGGAGACACGGAGCTGTCAGAACGAGCCGGGATTGGAAAATGTTATAATTGGGATGGTAAACAAGTTCACAAGGACCCTATTGAGGCAAGGCATTGCCATGGTAACCGCCCAGAAAAGTCTGGGAATGAGAAGGGATCGATCGGTGGGGGCAGCGCAGGGAAGGGGCCGGGGGCGCTCCGGGGGTCCCTTCCCAGGAATGGGGGCTCAGGGATGTGCTCCAGCCCTGCCCTGCCGCTCCAGGCTCTGAGCTTTGCTGGGATGAGCACACCGGCTGGGACCCTGCGCTCGCAGAGCCCGTTGGATGCTCTCTGCCCTCCACAGAGGGCTGGGAAATCGCGGCTTTGCTGCAGGAACCTTTTCCATCAATCCGCAGGGGCTCGCGGGGCTCGAGCTCTCTGGCACATCCTGGATGGGGCCGCACACCCCTGTTCCCAGCAAGGCTCACCTCTCCAAGCTGACAGAGCTCCAGGAGCCCTTGGACCACGCTCAGGCACAGGCTGGGACTCGGGGTGCCCCGAGCCGGACCTGGAGCGGCACTTGTGCTCCAGGTGGGTCCTTCCCACCTCGGGAAATCCTGGGATCTCTCCGGCATGGAGAACACTCCCCATCCCGCTGCAGCCCACACCCCCCTGCTCCAGCCTCTCCCAGTTTTAGGGGGAGAAGTTGGACAGGAGCAAACAAGAAAGTAAAAGGTCTTGTAATAAAACCAGGCTTAGCAACTTTATACTCCACAACAGTACTTTTAAAGCCTTATTTTATTAATCAGCTACTTGTCTTTAATGGGAGAATGCTGCACATTCCAAGACGGATGCAGCAATTTTCCTCTCTTCAGTAAAACGATAAAATTTGTTTATAGGCCAAAAGAAACGTTAAGGGCCCAGGGCCACTGAAACCCTCAGAACAAATCTTTTTTAAGTGGCAGGGCTGCAGCCCAGGGCAAGGGACACCAGAAGGAGTTGGACATCTTCAAACAATTGGGAATGGAATTTGGAAAATGTCTGCTGAGCTGAGGTGGGCCTGGGCTGCCAAAGGTTTGCTTGGGAAGCAAACCCTGAGTTTGTAATCAGGATCCCAGGATTATTCCAGTTGCAAAAGAGCTCCAGGATCATAGAGTCCAACCTGTGCCCCATCCCCACCTTGTCCCCAGCACAGTGCACTGAGTGCTTCATCCAGGCACTCCTTGGACTTGTCCTGGGATGGGCACTCCAAACCCCCTGGGCTGGGAATGCAGAGCCTGGATCCCACTGCTGGAACAGCCCCAGGTTCCCAGCGCTCCCAGATTTCTCACCCTCTGGACGGGATATCTCCCAGGCCCTGCACAGCTTATTTGGAAAGAGGCCCTGGAAATCCATCTGCTTTCCTCCTGGGGATCAGTGGATTTGAAGTGGGGAGGCTGGACTTTTCCAGAAGCAGAGGGAACACATGTGGGCACGGTGCTGTTCAGCCCATGTTTTCCCATCCCTCTCTGAGCTGCACAGCAGCACTATCCATCATTTTTCCAGGGCCTGCAGTCCCTTCCAATCCCAATGAATTGCTGGGACAGATCTTTAATAATAACCAGCCACCAAGACCTGGGAGATTTCATTTATTCTGGCACAATCCACACATTACCCGGCTCGTGCGGGACCATATGGAGCGCTCTCCGCTGAATTTGGTGGAGTTACTGGGGTGAAACAAGGAGGAATTTTGTTCCTCATCCTCTTCAATTATGCCATGGATTGGATCGTGCAGCAGACTCCGAGAGCTCATCTGGGCACAGCAATCAGCCCCGAGGAGCCATCGCTGAGCTCGGCTGTGCCAGGAAACACTCGGAGCGAGAACACTGCTGGGAGCCCATCCCTGGAGAGAGTCACTGGGGCTCAACGCTGCCCTCGGGCTGGGAATGGGGACAGACCCCTCAGGCTGTCACCTGGGGCAGGGAAAGGCTGGTGGTGTGGTGGGATAGAGAGAAAAAATGACAGCAGATCGATTCCTCCTGGATTTCACACTTTGCCATCATTACCTGGGAAAATCAGGAACCTGGCCTTGCCCGGTGCCCAGGCACTGTGGGACATTTACAGAGAATCAGGGAAGGGTTTGGGATGGGAGGCACCCTAACGCCCATCCAGTTCCACGGGCAGGGACACCTTCCACTGTCCCAGGCTGCCCCAAGCCCTGCCCAACCCTGGGGAGTCCCCAGCCTCTCTGCCCAACCCACTTCCAAACTTCTGTGCCTGTATTAACCCTTCCCCAAAATCTCCCCGTGAACAAAAATCCCCTTTTGGTGCCTGAGGCCTAATGGAACATGACATTTATTATTCCAAAGGGGTGCCAGAGGAATGAAGACGTTGATTCTGTGTGAACAGGCAGAGTGTGATCCCCGCTCCTGCTTCTCCGAGCCATCAATAATAGAACGGCTCCCATTCCCATTCCATTATTGCTAATAATGACTTATGGATAAAGCCACCACGTCCCGTGGAAAAAGCAAGATCTGGGTTGATTATTAGAGGCTCAAATCAAGAGATTGATGCCCAAAGCCAGCCTAATTAGCAGGAGTCTATTGGAGAGGAAGCTGAGCATGCTGCTCCAGCACTGCCAAATGAAATTAAGGCCCAATTATTGATAAATGAAGAGTGGTTTGTGCTGGAGCCTGGCCTGGAGTCGAGGAAATGCATCTGTCACTTGGCCTGCCCGGGAGTCACTCATGTGTGACACGGCATCCTGTGTGTTCCTGCTGCAGCTGGAGGCTGCTCCGTGTGCTGTGGGACTGGAGCTGCTGCTGCCACTGTGCTCCGCGGGGACACGGCCAGCTGGCCCCACGTGGGTTAGCAGGGAATAATGGAAGGTGTGCTCCTACCAGCTAACGGGTACCTGCGCAGACACACACACACCACTGCTGCTCAGTGCCCTCACTGGCTCTTCACTATCACCTTAAAAATGGGCACTGGAGCTGTCTGAAATCCCTCGTTTTCCTGGCCTCGCAAGCCCACAAATTCCATAAATAAGTGAGGTCAGGAAGTGACCCCTTTTCATAAACCTTCCGTTGGAGCAGGAGTTTGTGCACACCATTGTCAAAGGCAAATGGAAAACATTTGAGCACTGAGAGCAGAAGGAGTTTTTCAGGAGGTCTGGGGCAAAGGGAGGCCAGGGGTGGCAAAGGAGACCTACTGGAATGAAAAGGGGAGTTTTAGGCAGGATACTGGGGAGGAATTCCTGGCTTTGGGGGTGGTGAGGCCCTCAAATGGAATTCCCAGAGCAGCTGTGGCTGTCCCTGGATCCCTGGCAGTGCCCAAGGCCAGGCTGGATGGGCCTTGGAGCAGCCTGGGACAGTGGAAGGTGACCCTGCCCATGGCAGGGAGTGGAATGAGATGGGCTATAAGGTCCCTCCCAGCGCAACCCTTTCTGGGTTTCCAGGATTCTGTAAAATCCCATTTTGGCTGTTTAATCCCCAGTTGCATCTGGGGCCTTGCTTTCTAAAAATGGAAATTAATATTAAAAGTCGTTCCTTAACACATGTTTATTTTCTAATTTATAGAATGTACCTATTACACTCTCCAGACACATGTGCTTGATTATAATGATTATCATATGTATTTTCCAAGGCACTCATCACCATAATATCAAATGTCATTAGAGAAATTAGGGAAGAGCAGCAGCATTCCTTCCAAGGAAAAACCAGTTTCCTCCTTTCCCACCACAGTAGTGAGAGTGCAGAAGCTCAGCTCAGCTGATTTTCTGCCACTTTTGTTTCAGCTTGACACAAAACAACCAAATCCCCGGGGAAATGCGCAGTGTGCACCTGAAGCCAGAACCTCTGTGAACATTCTGAGTAGAAATGTTCTGGAGCTGTGCAGGGAGGCACGCTCCAAATGCAGAGCCCTGCTTGGCCTCCCTGTCCCCCAGGCACAGGCACTCCCAGCACATCCTGGTTATTGGCACGGGCTGGGGGAGGAGGAAAACACCAGGACCAGAAGATCCTGAGCTCAGGCTTAGGGTCAAAAACCCTGCCTTGAATCCTGCTTGCTGCTCCCAGGGGCACTTCTTCTCTAATATAAAGACTTCCTCTGAAAATTCCGATTTCTGGAGCAAAAGTCAGTTTCAAGCCTTGGGAGGAGATAAGTGAGGTGCTATGGGATGTATACGATGCTCCACGTGTCTTCCCAGAGGTGGGAGATACGGGTCTGGATTGGTTTAGGAGAGTCCAGGGGGTTTTATTTCAATATTTACTTATTGAAGCTGCAGCAGAGGAGGGAAACAGCTGGAGATGACACAGACATCCCACTATTGCAGGCCTGGCTGGTTTGTCTGGAAGACACGTGTTGGGTTTCAAGCCCGTGTGTGTCCCAGAGCAGGAAGAGGGGGGCTGCTCTGGGGAGAGGCTCCAGCTCCTTCCAGGGAAGGGGCCAGGGAGAGCAGGGCATGGAGGGATCCATGGAACCTGAACGCGGGAGGGTGCACTGGATGTGGCCGTGCCCTCAGCGCCCTGACAGCTACAACATTCCCTCTCTTTATTCCTCATTAATTAAAAATAAGCATTGTCTGCTTTGTTCTTCTGGAACAGCATCACCTTCCCACATCCCAATGTTCTCGGCCCGGCGTGCAGCAGTTCCCAGGGATTTAAGGTCTTGGCTTTGGCCTCTGCTCAGCAGAAGAGTCCCTTAAATCCAGTCTGTGTCGTGGGGGTGAAGCAGCAGCAGGGAGCTGCCTTTGGATTGCTGACTCCGACTAAATCCTTGGGTTTTTTCTTCCTTTGCGTCATTTCTGTGATTATTTTTGTGCTTCATATGCTCAAAAATCTCTGGGGAATAAGAAAAAAAAATCTCTCTCTTTTTTTTTTTTAATATTTTTGCTTTGCAAGTCACTTTGTAAAGAAGCACTTTGGTGTCTTCAGAAGGTTTGAAACCCACCTGTTTCCTGGGAGGAGAGGCAGGAGCAGCCGGCCCAGTGGGTCCCAGCGGGAACTTTAGGGGAAATGAAATATATTGGCCCCACACCTGGGAAGAGGGATTTGAAGCAGGATTTTCAGTCTCAAAGCAAAGATTTGTTTTGCCTGTAGAAAGAGAGCTGGGAGAACAGAGTGTTCCTCCTGCTCTGGCAGGGATTCCACTCTGCCTCCGTGCATCCCAGTCATGCCAGCAGCGCTCCCAGGAAGGACTTACCTGGGAAAGAAGAACCAGACCAGGGGAAAGGGACTGGTGGGGCTCCGTGTGCTGCCCCTGCTCCCACTTGGGAGGACACTTGAGCACTTCTAAGGTCACTTGGATAATCTAATCCTACTCAGGATGATATCTAGCTCCGGCAGGAACTCTTGGAAGGCTTTAAACAACATCCATCTTCATTATTTCCCACCCTCGTGTCTGTATGATTGATTCCTGCTAAATTTGGTTTAATTGCTCAGAAGGTCTTAAGGAATGACATTTGGAGAGAGCCAAATGGGATGTCTGAGCTCCCCCTGCTGCTCTGCCGAACGCAGCCACCCAGCACCCAGCACCCGCCGGTGCTTCGGGGCAGAGAGCTCCGGGATAAACACTGGGAGTTCTTTCCTACACGAGAAACAGCCGGGGGGTTTAGCCGAGCCTGTGTGATTGCTGGTAGGTGCCACCTACCTACCATTGCTGACAGGGACCACTGTCCCAGGCTGCTCCAGCCCCAATGTCCAGCCTGGCCTTGGCCACTGCCAGGGATCCATGGACAGCCACAGCTGCTCTGGGAATTCCATCCCAGGGCCTCCCAACAGCCAGGAATTCCTTCCCAATATCCCGCCTAACGCGGCTGTCCCAGATGGAGGTGAGGGGAGAGGGAAGGGGAAGCTGGAAGTAAATCATATTTGTGCCCAAAAGATCAATAACCAGGAAGAAAGCCCCGGCAGGCAGAGGATGGTGGAGCAAATCCGACATTAACTACTCGTTATTTACACTCTGCCATCGCCACGAGCCGGTGCGTGGCCACAAAAGCTGCAGCAAGATCCCCATTTCCAAGCAGAGTTTTAATTATTTGTAAAAGCCTTCAATTGTTCACCAGATAATGTCATGGATTGGTCCTCCCAGTGTGAAGTGCAACCGTCCAGAACCCCCACAGTATTATAAATAGGCTTCGGAGCCGGGATTGATTGATGTTTGGCATAAAATCTATTCCTCGGAGCATGTGTATTCCTTCTGTTCACCAGTTTCATACAAATATACTTGGGCTGATTTTTTATTCAAATCTCCAATTTATGTCGGGTTTCGACTGTTAAATATTTAAAGGCTTTTTCATCTTTTTTTCCGTATCCCTCTTTTCCGTGTGAGGTAGGGAAATCTTGTGCCGAACACAAACAAAACTTGGAGATTTAGCGCGTTCCTGGGGGGGAGAGAAAAGCTTTATTAATTATATTGAGACTCAAATAATAGTCTTCCCTGACACTAATGTTCCATCAGCTCCAACCACAAGGATCCTGTGGGATAGCTTTAGAGCCCTTATCAGGATTGAGATTACGGCGTTTATGGCTCCATAGAAGGGGGAATTTAATGAACGGCGCTCGGAGTTTGAAGGGAGGGTCTGAGACGGGGCCATAGCGAGGGAGAAAAAGTACAGCCATGAGGAGTTGTTCAGGGGAGTCCCTGGCACTCCGGAAGGAAACATCAAATAAAACGGAGCCTGGTGCACTTTCACAAGAATCTCCATAAATACCCCGGGTTCCTCGGCTGGAGGATTCGTCCTTGTTGCACCTTGGCTGCCTCTGACAGCGCGCTCTCCGAGGAGCCATGTCTCTGGCACGTCTCTCTTCCCAAGTCTTATTTAAGTTTTCACTTATCAAATCAATACTCGGAAATAACTTTATTGTGGAATTTTTCTGACATCGGGACTTTTATTCCATCCGCCCTTTTTTCCCTGTGGGTTTCGCTCTGCTCACCCTGGTGGCTGTGATTAATTCATTTATTCATGCCTTTGGAAGAGCAGGAGTCAGGAGGCCAGACCCAATTATGTCTTATTTATTATTTTGTGTATCAGAGTAAAATCTGGAGACGTGGATGAAACAATGGCTGTATTCAGGGAATCCCAGAATCCACTGAAGGAGGCTGGAAAAGACCTTCAAGGTCATCGCGTCCAGCCTGTGACTGATCCCCGCCAGAGCACTGGGTGACATCTCCAGGGATGGGGTCTGCACCACTTCCCTGGGCAGCCCCTTCCAATCCTTCTTATTCTTATCATTAGAAATTCTAATTCCTGGTAAAAACTCCACAGCTTACCTGTTGCTCAAGCACCCAAATGCCCTTAATTGATTTAGGGGTGCCTGTGGGGTTGGCTAGGGAAGGGAATAAAGAGATTGCAGGGCAGGAACATGCAGGAGTGATAGGGAGTAAATCAGGCTGCGGGATCTCAAAGTCTCACCCCTAACCTAATTTAGCATTCAGGTAAGTCACCTGTATTTTACAAGTGCTGAGAATTCCAACAGAGCTGGAAAATGTTCCCTTTTCATGGATATCAGATTTCCAAGAGGTTTCTGGCTCCCAGTTTGTTGCCCTGGCTAAACTGGTGTCCTATTTAGTGTCCCAGTCACTCGTATAATTCAATTGTACCTGCCCTGGTTTTTCAAGATCAGGTTCCCTCTGGGTGTGAAACCTGCACAAGGTCAGGCACCAAAACCAGGGGAAAGGGATGTTCCAGTCTCAGTGGAAGCTTAAACTAGGAATTAATTTATCTCTGGTAGCACTTGACAAAGCTCAGCTCCTGATGCCTCAGCCTTTATAGTCACATCTGTTAGTTTAGAGCATTTATTGGAGAAGCCTTGACAAAGACAAAAACAGATGATGGAAATCTCATCTGTCAAAACTGTTATTAAAGCTGGGAACAGTGTGAGGTTTGGTTTAAATTGAAAGCATCATTTATATTTTATCCAACGTTTTGCAAACAATAACACTGGGGAAGGATTTGGGGGGCCCTTGGTGAAGCACAGCTTGTTAGGATGTTTGGCTTAATGTGCTGCTCAGGGTGAGCAGGGAATGCTGCCTGGCACCTTCTTGGGAAGGCAGGGAGCTCGTGGGACCCAGGAGCTGGAAAAATCACCTGTGCACAGAGATATCAATCACCAGGGGAGTGGGAATGTCACACAGCCGGGAAGCACCAATGACAGGGGAAGTGGGAAATGGGAAATGGAAAAGGCAGGCTCATTTTGGAGCTTCCTGCAGAGAATCTCAGAATATTGTGGGGCGGAGGGACCTAAAGCCCATCTTGTTCCAACCACTCCTGGAATTCAAACTGCAAAGCAGAATTGCCTTTATCAGCCAATCTGGGCCAAGCCACTCCTTTGAATTCCTAAGGGTAGTGGATGTTTTTTAGGCAGAAGAGATCCCACTGCCATCCCAAATCCTGTCTTTCCTGCAGGACTCCTAAATGGGTTTAAATGAGTCAGAACAAGGTTCACAGAGCAAGTTTTACATGGCAGAAAACGAAGCAGAGCCCATTTCCAAAGCCAGCAATTGACTCCGTGGAGCATCCGAATCCCTCGGCTGCCATTGCGAGCACTGATGGCTGAATTAAACTAATGATGGGGAGATCTCTGAGGAGGCAGCCTGGCAAGTGGGAATGGTGTTTTCCAAACATTCAGCATTAACCTAACTCTGCTCCACTGAAGTAAAACCCTGGCTGAATTTAGGAAGAGCTGAGATTCCCTGTGAGCCCTTCCCCAAGAGCCAACAGCAGGCCTCAGATATTCCAAAAAACCCTGAGGTTCAGGTGTTCCTGCGGGGTTTCCTTGTATTGTTTTCCATTAAATAGACATGGACTTCCATTGGAATATTTTATCTAGCCTTATTCCAAGCTTGGGAATTTACATTCAAAATTCTTCCAGGTCCAAGGTGCTCTGTTTGCCACTTTGCAACTGGAAACTTGACTTTCTCCGCAATTTAAGTCTTACTATTGTCTCTGTTCCTCCCTGATCCAATGGTTTTGGGTGGTTACAGTAGCACTTTTTGGATTTGTAGGGTTTGTGGGATTTGGGATAGGTGGTGTTTCCTGAGGATACATGTGCATATATATACCATCCCTCTCCACCCCTGGCAGTGTCCAGGACCAGGCAGGGCTGGGCTTGGAGCAACCTGGGATTGTGGAAGCTGTCCCTGCCCGTGACAGGGGTGGAATGAGGTGATCCTTATGATCCCTTCCCACCCAAACCATTCTGGGATCCTGAGATTTTCCACAGGCGCGGTGCCCCTGGAAGCAGCTCGGGTAACTCTCACCACTGTATTTCACCTGGATTTGGGGGAGCAGCCCAGCTCGTGCATTCAGCCCTGGAGGAGGCAGTGCCATTCCCACATTCCCTTCCTTCAGTTCCCTCCCTGACCTGCTCTCCGTGCCTGCAGGCAGATCCGTGCAACTCCCCTGGCTCTGGAGCACTGCAGCAAGCCTCGGGATGCCAGATAACCTGGCTGCCTGCCCGCTGTGTCTGGAGCTCCCAGGGGAGACAGGACTTTCCCTGGGAGCCACGGGCAAGGAAGGCATCTCTGCTGGTCTGGTACATTCTGTCAGCAGCGCGTCCCATCGGAGGATGTGCTCTAATGCCTATTTTGGGAAGCAGGCTCTCAGATCCCAGCAGAACATCCCTGCCTGCCAGGCGCTACCTTGCCTCCAGAGCAGGCAGAGCCTGGTTCCCTATCCGTAAATCCCATCCAACTTCAGTGCTCAACTTCGGATTTCTTGGGATGGGCTCTGGCTGCCTCCTACTCGTGCCTTTCTATCCTTAGCAGGATTCACAGGCTTTCAGCTCCCTCACACTTCTCGCTCTCTAATCTTAGCGCCGCTGCCAGCTTTAGAGAGGCTTCGAGCTCCAGGGTCTCTCACTTGTGTGCAGGCTCTTTCTGGGACACAGCCAAGTAGGTGAAAAACTCGGGAAGGGGGAAGGGGAGAGCTGGGACTGCTCTCAGATGTTGCAGGCTGGAGCTAAACCTGCCTCAGGATCCGTTGTCTTTTTTTATTGGTGCTTTTCGGAGATGTTCAAAAGGGCCTGGTCAGGAGGAGATGGCAGCTCCTGCCTCAGTGACTCAGGAACAGCTGGACATGATGTTCCGTGTTCTCTGGGAATTTGCACCCCACGTTGCAGACCCACTGGAGCACATTCCCTGTGTTCAAGAACTGGCTCAGTGCTGCGGCTTGGCTGATTCCGTAAGCCTCAAGCTGCTCCTCTGTCAAGTGTCTCCTGCTTTGTCTCTCTTTGTTCCCAAGGGTGTCTGTGAGGTTGGATCAACTTTCCACAGCGAAACAGCTCTTCCTCAAATAAAGCCTTCCAAGGTGGCTGCTCTGCCACTGAAGGGGAAACCATTCCTCCATTTATCCTGTTGCCCAGGGCAACAGTGGCTGCCCCATCCCTGGAATTGTTCCAGGCCAGGTTGGAGCAGCCTGGGACAGTGGAAGGTGTCCCTGCCATGGCAGGGGATGGAGTGAGAAGTTCCTTAAGGTCCCTCCCAACCCAAGCCACTGTGAGCAGCTCGGCCCAGCTGCTCCCTGACTCCAGTTGGGAATCCCACCTGGACATGGGTGCAGGAAGGGTGGCACCATCACTCCCACCATCACCACAGGCCAGGGAAAGCTTTCCGGGACTCGGCAAATAACTGTAATGCAGTTATTTGCTGTATTCTGAATTCCCACATGTCCTCGTTCCCATGGCTGGGATGACGTTGGCCCGGCATGATTCATGCTGTCAATTCCTGCCTGGAGCTGGATCCAGGAGTTTATTTTGGGATGCATACCTACCCGGAGGATGGAGATACAGGGAAAACACTCCCCTGCCAGCCGCAGAGGCAGGAACAGTTTGGCTTTTCCAGCAGTCGGAGCCAAAGGAGTGGTCAGGCCTGGAAAAGGTAGAGTTTCTGCACAGGTTGAATAGCCCACAGATATATCCATGTTTTTGCATCCAGAGGATGCTGGAAGTTGCAACAGTGACCAAATTAATGCTGTAAGAGCTCTCTCTCCAAAATAAACTGATCCTGTGGTTTCCTTGGTGGATAGTCAGTCAGCCCTCAGGAGCTTCCCATGGTGCAGGCAAATATTATCCTGCTTTTCCAAAGAAGGAAACCAGGACAGTGATCCTGGTTCTGAAATCCACATCCTGCCCTTTCAGTCTTTAACTAAAATCTTAAAGACAGGATGATCCATTGGGGTGGAAGCTCTGCTCCCTGCTGAAAATCAGAAGACATCAAACAGTCGTGGGGAGCAGGGGACAGCATTTTATAATCATATTCCAAAGGACAAATCCCAGCAAGCAGAAATAAAACATTCGTTGTTCATTTTTCCATCTCAATAAAAAGTGGGAATTAAATGAATATAATAACAAATTAACTGTTGTGTTTACTCAGGAGCTCGACTGCTCCTAAACTCCGTGGTCGGGGAGGAAATGCCTTGTTCAGTCTCGTTTTTAGTGAATTCGACTCATGCAAACTCCATCTAACCTTGCTTTTGGAATAACAAAATCCCCCTGGAATATTTATTAATGTGAAATGTGCAGCTCCATGCTTGGTGAAAGAGCCATTGTGAGCTGGGGTTTGCAGAACAGAGCTCTGCAGGCGGAGCTGGAGCAAGTGGAATATTTGCCTGGATTTTGCAAGGAGGAGCATTGTAAAGGATTCAGGGAGTGGAATTTGATTCCTGATTTTCCTGGGCTCGGTGGCACATGGCCCTTCTGGGGTTGCTTTCTTTGGGTTGGCTGCCTCTGTTATGTAATGGCTCTTTTTGCTAATTAAGCAGCGAGGCCAGCCTGGAATGGAGCAGAGAGGAAGTTGGGGTAATGGAAAAGAGGGAGCACAGCCGCTGCTGGGTTACCTCACTGCACTCCTGCCAACAGCCTCTGCTCTGCTCAGGGCAGGACAGGGAAGGAGGGGGAAGCCAGAAGGTGGCTTTGTTGGTGACCCTTTTGTATGGACCCGTTCCTTAGGATAATGTGCATGGAATCACAGAGTTATGGAATGGCTTGGCTTGGAAGGGACCTTAGAGCCACCCCCACCTCCCACTGTCCCAGGCTGCTCCAAGCCCCATCCAGCCTGGCCTTGGGTGCTTCCAGGGATCCAGGGGCAGCCACAGTTTCTTTGGGAACCTTCACCAGGGCCTCACCACCCTCACCATTATAACCCTCTCCCTTAAATCCAATCTAAATGTGCCTTCCTGAAGTTCCAAACAAACCCAAGGGAGGATGGATCCAGTGGTGGGGAAGCTTCCTTCCCCCTGAACCTGTATTTTTCCACGTGGAGCTCCTCAGGTGAGCGCGGGAGCTGACTGTTATTGTTTATTAGGCACATACATCCCATAATTACTTGGAAAATAGGATCATTTTATCTGGAGTTACGGAGCACTTCAAACATTAATTGCCACCTAACTTGCAGATTTCAGCTCTGATACACAAACCTAATCATCACTCATTAAGTATTAAAGAAGAGAGCACTGCAAATATATTAAATTACTGCAGATCACTGATTAAACTGAATCCTTGGGAATTCCTAAAAGCCTCCTGAGGCACTGGGATTCGCTTTCAAGTGACCATTGGGAATTTAGGCCTCAAGCACAACTGAATGGCTCAATGGAATCATGGAATCCCTGAATGATTTGGGTTTAAGGGACCTTAAGTCTCGTCCCATCCCACCCCATGCCATGAGCAGGGATACCTTCCACAATCCCAGGCTTCTCCAAGCCCCTGTCCCAGCCGTGCCACTGGAGCCATCGCAGCTCCTGCTGCCAGTTCGGATGAGCACTGGCTCACAGACAGGCTGGAACCTTCCTTCTTCCCCACAAACTTCACGGGAGCTCTCCGTGCCGCCTCTCTCCCGGCTGCGCTCGGCGGTAACTTTTCCAGTGGCACGGAGCAGCTTTCCCCGGCAGAGGAAATGCCAAAGAGGGAAGAGGAGCTGACACCCACAGGCCACTGCCAGCACAACTTGGCACCGGGGGCCTGCAGCTGCCAAAGCCTCCCTCGGAGCGGCCACAATGAGCTCCCGCTCCGGAGCGAGCGCCGGGGAGGCGGGCACGGGGCATGTGGTGCGCAATCAACGTTGCACTCAGAGCACGTGCCGTGCCAGCTGCTCGCTCCGAGCCCGTCCCGCTGTGCCAAGGCCGCAAACACAGGGGAGGCAGCCACAAAAGGCTGGCAGCTTGCGGGGAGCGGGGCCGTGTCTGCGGGGCCCCTTCCGCCCCTGCTGGCTCCTGTCGGCCTCCCCGAGCTGCTGTTCCTGCTTTTAAACGCCCGCCAGGCCGAGTGCCAGCAAGAAGTGGGGATGGCAGTGCCCGGCTGGCTGGGAGCGCGGGCACCGCGGCAGCACTGGCGCAGCAGAAGGACGGTTATGGGGTGCAGGTGTCAAGAGGCACTGCCTGCTTTTCACGGGCAGGGAAGGGCATAATGACCATTGGAATGTGGCAAAATGGGAAAAATTCTCAGCAGCTACCAGCTTGGGCAGCTTCCTGGGCTGGCAGTTCTCTGCGGCTTTTTGGGGAATGGATTTCGGGATGGGCAAAGAGGGAGAAGGAAAGGACGTGTCCAGCCACTTCCCCTGATGCTCTGCAATCACCTTCCCAAACTTTCTGCCTAAAAAATAGCCTGAAAGGACTTGGAGAGGTCCTCAAGCCCACCCTCATTCCCAGCTCCACATCAGTTCATGTCCAAGCCCTATTGTAACACATGGACAATGACTATAATTTCATGGAGAGCTTCTTTATGGGGAGCAGAGCTGATCATTTCCTGGTTTTGTCTTGAATATTTAGAGGAAATTTCAGGGTTCAACCTGATTTTCCACTCTTTTTCAGCCTGGCCTCGAACGCTTCCAGGGATGAGGCAGCCACAGCTTCTGTGTGAAACCTGGGCCAGTGCCTCAGAAATCTTTGTGTTAGAGTATGCTGTTGATACTTCCCTGTTTCCTTCCTGAAATGCTCCCATAGACCCCGCTAGCAGCCAATTGCTTTGGAATCAGTAACTCCAGGTGCTCCAGTGGATGTTTTGAAGATGCTGCCTTGTCACTGCTCCGTGCAGACATTGCCAGCTTTGACAAATGGCCCAAACTCCACGGCTTTTACGTTTTCCCCCTTTTCTGCTTCCACTGTCACTTTTAACAGGCAAATATTCCATGACGAACAACCTCCAACCACGTGCTGGCTGTAAGGCAGCCCCTCTCATCCATCCCACCCTTCTCTTTTATGGCCCTGACTCCATTTGCTCCGGTGCCTGGGCTGGGGACACGGAGCCAGCACGGGGAGGGAGCGATCCCACCTGTCCAAGCGTTTCTGTCCCTTTTCCAGGGAGTTTACAGCAGCCTGGCTGCCCGCAGAGCGCCGTGCAGATGGCTGGGTCCCTGCAAATGCCTCTTCCAGAGGGCCGGGAGCAACAGCCTTCCTTCCAATTGCCCTCTCCCAGGCCGTGGAAAGCCCTCAGGAGCAGAATCTTGGAGAGGCTTTTCCTACAGGGAGATATCCTCATTGTAGTGAGGTGGGATCGGGCTCTTCCCCTGGGGAGCAAGGGACAGGGCAAGAGGAAGCAGCCTCAAGTTACAGCAGGGGAGATTTAGGTTGGATATTGGGAGAAATTTCTTCATGGAAAACAGCAATTTTGGCTATTACCCTGCCACCCAAAGATTTTGCCATGGGAAGTTACACTGGAATTGGGAGTCAGGAGCCATGGCTGGGGTCTGTGGGATGGGGTTTTTGGGAGCAGGCTGCAGTGCTGTGCTGCAGAGCCCCCTCCATCCCTGCTGCAGCGAGCTCCTGCCGCAGCCACCTGTTAGTGCTGTTCTCAGAGCATGGGTAAGTTTGGGAGCTGAGGAGCCTCCCATCATCCCAAACACCGGCACTGCAGGCAGCTCTGGCTGCAAACCCAGGCGATGTTCCGCCAGCCCGAGCCCATCCCATAAACCACACCAGCTCCTGAATATTTCATGGAGCAGCACAATCCGCAGTGCTCCATCCTCCGCAGCTCCTTCCCGGAGCCTCTCCTCTCCTCCCAACGCTGCTCTCCATTTGCCAGGAGTGATTATCCCTCCTGTTGGTGAGGAACAGAGCTGCAAGGCCCAGCCTGGTGCTTGGCTTTATGAGCAGCCTCAGCACTGACACTGGAGCTGTCAGCTCCGAGCATTCCAATTAATCTGTGGTCCCTCTTCTGGCTGTTCCTGCAGGAACAGAGCAAAAACCATTTCGGAGTATGGAGCAACACTGCCTGGGGGGGATTTTTATTGGGTTTCTCTGGGTTCAGGATCACTTCAATAAAAGGGTTTGACTGGGGGTCAGGGCCAGGCTCTGGTGCTGAGAGATGTTGGGATGTGGGGTTTGGGTGTTCAGAGCCCTCAGAAGGAGCTGCCAGGGCTGTCCCATCCCACGGCATTCCAGGTGCTCCCAGGCAGTCACAGGCCGAGGGCTGTGTTTGCATCCCAGAGCATCCCAGGCTCTCCCCCTTCTCTCCTCAGCTGCCATTCCCATTTCCTTTTCCCTCTGGCTGCTGAGTTTAGCCTGGCTCGGGGAGCTTTGCCATGGGATTAGCACTTTCTCCCTGTTCCCGTTTCTCAGCTGGTTCCCAAATGCCCACAAGGAAGTTTCTGTCCCCTGGGATTTCAGAGATCCAGTTTGGATCTACACGCTGGATACCCTAAGGCTCCCACTGGGCCGTCTCCCAGCCTGGGACTCAGATTAGTTGATCTTTACTAATATTTGCAGTAGGAACAGCATTTCGCTGAGATTAACAAACTTATTGGCAGCTTTGGAGTTTGTAAATGAAGGGAGAGGCTTGGGAAAAGGGGCCTGGGGGTGATACACAGGGAAATGTAGTTGGGAGAATTTATCCTCTTCATTAAACGCCACTAAGACCTTCATCTCTGGTATTTAATGTACCAAATTCAATATTCTCAACAGAGTTTGCATGTAAAAAATAGCAATATCATCTTCTGAAAGGAGGGAGGGAGGAGGGAAAGTTTGAACTGAGCCATACACATTAATAGCTTTGCCCCCTTCCCAAATCCATCCTCTGGGAAGAACAAACTCCTTGCAAGGACTGAAGGCTTTTCTCTCCATATCAGTTGTGTTTTCCTTCCACACAGAATCACAGAATGGTTTGGGTTGGAAGGGACTATAGAGATCATCTCAGTCCAACAGCTGAATCAGGACTCTCTGGGAAGGAAAAATAAAGAATTATTTCGGAAAGCTCTGTTGCCCTTAGCTGAGTGTTTTGAAAACCCTGGGACTATAAATGAAGAAAAAGCCTGAATAATAAAACCCGCACCACCTAAAATCGAATTAATTTGAGCAGGTCAATACATTTCTGCGTCTGAATCTGGAAAGAGGGAGGAAGAGGGGAAAAGAGGGATGTGGGATTGTTATGTTCTTTTCATTCAGCTGCTTTAAAAGTCTGGAAAAAATCTCCACTCAATGCCCACCAAACAGAAATGTGTGCTTCATTTCTTGGGAGTTTCCTCCAGCCTGCCTGTACTCCTGATCCCCTTATGTGTATCCATGTATTTGCCCATCAGGAAATGTCAGGAATCACAGGGATTGTGGGAAGCAGCTGATGCCCCGGGGGAACCTCCTGCCCCGGCTCCAGGCTTGTCCATCTTCCATCCCTGGAAGTGCTCCGGGCTGGGAAGTGTCCCTCGGGCTGGACGGGGCTCGGGGCAGCCTGGGCTAATGGCCGTGGGGTTTAGGGTCCCTTCCCACCCGCAGCGCGCCGGGGTTCTGGGGTTCCATGAGCCCTGTGGGCCCTCGCTGCCCAGCTGGGATGCTTTTTCCCGCTGGGAAGCAGCTGCTCTCACACAGCCAGAGCTGAGCGGGCGGGCACATTCCAGCCCCTCCATCCTCCCCAGCGCCTGGAGCTGCTGCCAGTGTCACCAGCCCCATGGGATGGCCATTCCCACACCTTGGCGGCTGCTGAGGGCAGGGCATGGCCCGGCCTGTTTAGAATTCCTCATTTCCCAGCTTTATGTCCGCGTTTTTCCGCAGAACCGCCCCCGGCGCGGAACGCGGAGACCGAGCCTGCGCCACTGCCTGAACCGGAGCTTCCCAGCCATTCCAAGGAATGCAGCTCCTTTCTCCTGGAGGCCCTGTGACGACCGTGGGTGCCCCAGAGGAGGGTGCCGGGGTGGCCCGGCCCCACAGGCGGCTGGCAGCGTGGTGCCAGCGGCCCGGCTCGGAAGCGGGATGCTAAACAAGATATACACAGCATGTCAAAGCTTGGCTACGCGCATCTCAGCCAATCACTCCCAAATAAATTAACCATGGCACTGCCTAATAGGATCCACCTGCTTTCTTCCCGCGCCGTTCCAGCCCCTACCTGAACCCCCCTTTGATTAAATGTCAAAAGCCTGCCTTGTGCCTGCAGATTGCACTGAAGGCGGATAACAGAAAGGTTCCTCCTGTGACTCCATAAAACTGAAATAAATTCCACTGGCATCTTGTAAATTTTTATTTTCTACAATGACTGCAGGCCCCATCTGCGACCCAGCTGTTATTAGAAGGGAAAGCGTTGGCCCTTCTGCATTACAAAACAGCATAGAACAGTAATTGCCAGTGGAAGAGATTAAGTGTAGACACTAAAAATGTTTACTCGCAATGAATATGCATAACGATGGGTAGGAAACAGCCCTGGAAGATTAAAAAGAGAGAAGGGTTTGTTTACAAGGCTGGGAAAAAAAAAAAGAGGGGAATGTCAGTTGGCCCCAAGCCTGAAATAGGAACGAAAAACCTTTGGGCAAGGCATTAGGGAGAAAAACAGATGGTTTGTGAACCTTTTATTAGATAGAAAAATCATTAATCAAGCCCAGGCTGGAAATGGCAGGGTTTTGGGTAGTTCAGAGCCGAGTTTATTTTTTCTTAAAGCGACAGCGCGGCGCTCGCGGCGCTCCCAGCCTGCTCCGGCAGCTCTGGGAGCACATCCCACTCCAGGTCCGCGCTCCCACCCCGTGCCTGCCGAGGAAATCCCTCAGTAGGGTTTCACATTTCAGCACCTGTTTCGCCCTGCTCGGGAAAAAAAAAAAAAAACACGGGAAAGGAGGAGGAAGGGGGGGAAACGCAGCCCGGGTTATTTTTTTCACGGTTGTTCCGACTCGCAGAAATTCAGGGAATACAACATTCCGCGGGCAGCTTCAGGAATAAAAAGGCGTTCAGCAGCCTGGGGAGGGGGGGACAGCCCCCCCCTCTCCAGCAGCTCCTGCTCCCTCTGATTTGGGTTCGGCTAAAACCCTAAAAAGAATTAATTTTGCCGCCTAGAAATAGCATGGAAAGAGGGGCTGGGGTCTGGTCACCCCCTCTCCTGGCCGGGGGGGTCTGTGCCGGAGGGTGCCACCATTCCACGCTGGAAAATCAGGCTTTGTTCCCTCGCTGCCCTCCTTCCCAGATCCTCAGCAGCCCCCGAGCAGGGAATTGCTCAGCACCAACAGCTCGAGGCTCACGGGTGTGTCCCGACGTGCGGGGTCACCTGGGGGGGACTTGGGGTCCCTGCTGTGCTGGGATGGCCGTGTGAGGACGGGGACCGGGACAACAGAGCACAGCTCTGCGGTGACACCGAGAGCACGGAACGGGGGACACGGGGACACCGCCCCGAGGGGAGCAGGGTGGCAGCCTTGGGTCAGCACAGGGACACCTGGCGTGCCTCCAGCCCTGTCCCCGAGCATCCCAGGTGCCCTCGAGCAAGCGGGAGCAGTGTCCTCAAGGGCATCCCGTGTCACCTTCAGTGTGGCGTTCCAGGGAAAGTAATTCCTAATTTCTGGGGGGGAGTTATGTATCAGTCATTAGGAGTGACAGGAGGTAAATTAAAACCGATTGAAATTGTCCAGTTTTTAACTGGCTTTGAATGGGAGCAATGTCAGAATCTCAGCTTTCAGTTGCTGATGGCGTTTGTGGTGTTACAAACGTGGGATAAATACGCAGATTCCCATGGAATTACCTGGAATTTGTAGTTACAGCACTGAGATAGCAATTCGGGCTGGGAGCGGTTGAGAAATTAAAAAATGCGAAGCTGGAAACCTTTCTCAAGACATGGAAGTCAACAAGAGAACATTAGGAATGAGCCACAACATTTTTAAGGGCAAACTCAGGCCCCGAAATAAAGCCAAAATCCTTCTTTTGGGAATAAAAGGGAACAGCTCCTTCCTCCAATGTCTTTTGTACCACAGAGGAGCTGCCCACACATTTCCTAATTCTCCGGCTAATAGCTGGGAGATGAACTTCCTAAAACATATGAGCTCCATCAGAGCCGAGGGAGGGAGGGAAAAGGGAGGGGAGAGGGAGGGAAAGGGGGAGAGGGGAGCGGGGGGAAGTACAAACTGATCTTTGTAAGAAAGAGTAGCTGGGATTGCAAGC
The DNA here is from genome assembly GCA_025920805.1 of Petroica traversi. Lineage (NCBI taxonomy): Eukaryota > Metazoa > Chordata > Aves > Passeriformes > Petroicidae > Petroica > Petroica traversi. Next base: position 35,918 of record JAHLSL010011482.1, read on the forward strand.
CTTGCATATGTTACAGCACATCATTAATAACAGTGATCAAAAGCACGGGAACATCTCGGCAGCTGCAGCGAATTATTGGAGAAATTGGAATTTTCAAATGAGCTCACACTTAAGGAAAAAAGAGGGGGGGGGAAGAGTGTAAAGAAAAAAACCCAAGGGCACCGTGCACTGGGGTCAGGTCACTCTGCAGAGCCACGAGATAATCCCAAAAGGTGTGGAAAGGGCTGGAGGAAAACCAGATTCTGTGCAGTGTTTAGGACAAAAGCAGGGTAAAAACTCCAAATGTGCTTAGAGCAGCGTGGAGGGACCTTGGATGGATGGGCAGTGTGTGCAGCACAACCAGCACCGGCTGCAGGAGCTTTCCCCTGCTGGCCACCCCCTGGAGTGGGCTGGGAACTGGGGAATCCCGGCTCACTCGGTGGGATCAGCCTCGCAAGTGTCCGAGGTTGGGCCAGACATGGTTCGGAGCAGCCTGCTCGGGCTGAAGGTGTCCCTGCCCTGGATGGAGCAGGGATGAG
>JAHLSL010011482.1:36445-50479 GCA_025920805.1 Petroica traversi
GGCTGAAGGTGTCCCTGGATGGAGCAGGGATGAGCGGTGAGGTCCCTTCCCACCCAGACCATTCCATGATGCCATGGCAGAGGTGCCCGGCCCCAGCCTCGCCCCCTGGCCCGCAGCTCGCAGGAGGCAGCCGAGCGCTTCCAGGACACGGCTCATCTCTCCAGGGGGAAAATGGCTTTTCCTGTGATAAGAGCTGGTGCGCATCCATGGGTTTGGTATCCCCCGGCGAGCAGGGAGTGGGAGGCACGCTGTGCTCGGGGAGCATCCACCACAATGGGTGTTTTTATAACGGTGTTGCGCAAAGGCCGGAGCCCGGCCAAGCTCGGCCCTCCCGCCGGAAAAATTCCATTCGGGACGAGATAAAGCCTTCCTGGGAAGCTGTGCGTCCTGGGAGGGGCTCGGCACCGCCGGGACCCCTGAGTCAAACCATTCCCCAGCTTTGCCAAGGTCGCCGCGTGCTCCATCCGCACCTGTGGCAGGGTGGGACAGCCCTTTCCGTGGAGAAATCATTCCCAATACCCAACCTAAACCTGAGCAGGGCTCCGCTGGCTGCAGGGCCTGATCCTGCCAGCTTCCAGCAGCCTTTGGAATTAATTGGCTGCTTTGCCCACGGGTGGGACTGGCTGTGGAGAGAGCGGCGCTCAGCAGGAGCCGAAGGTGACGCGATGAAACCCTTTAAAGATGAGGTTTGATCTCGAAATAAAAGCCTTGCTCCCAAACGCCTTCCCGAGCTCCCCAACCCCCCTTCCTTTCCGAGCCATGTTTTTCTCATTCCGAGCAGCTCCGACGGCTCGGGTTTCACATCTGCCTCCTGCGTGCGATGTTGCAGCAGTAAAAGTACAGGTGTTGGGGCTTTAAAGGAACCATTTCCAGAAGGAGCTCCGGCTGGGCCCCCCGCTGCCGGCGTTCCCGCAGCGGCGTTGCGAGGGTTAAACGGCGGAGAAGGGCCGCTCGTGACTTCCGTGCTCCTCCATGTGCTGGGAGCCCTGCAAGCCATTTGTACGTGAATTTTTCAGTCGGAAGGCGCGCTGCCGCACGCAGCCGTGCCCGCGTCCCGCACAGTCAGCCCGCGTCGCGCTCCTGCACGTCTCTAGCGGCGGGCTGGGCTCGGGCTGACAGCAAAGGCACGGGAGTGCGGTCATTAAGTATGTATGGCCAGCCTGCCCGCGCGCCTCTTCCCGCACTTGATTCCGTAATTATCATCACATTAGGTCGGTAAATAATGTCGACACATGGCTCCCGAACAGCTGGAGAGTGTCCGTCTGACACCCGCACCGTGCGAGCGCGGCTCCTCGCAAAAGCAGGACGGCTCCAGCCGCCGAGCTCCCGCTCCGCTCCCTCGCGGGGTCTCTGGCACGGAGGGGGAATCTCTCCTTCCCCATAAAATCCCCTCCAGTAATCCACGGCCGTGATCCGAGAGCGGGGCAAGGCGCTCATTAATCATACAAGTGCGGAGCACTGATTTGCAGATTAATCTAATTAGACCTCATTTGTTTCAGGTGAAAGCCGCGCTATTCCCGGCGCTATTCCCGGCCGCTGCCCGGCCCGGCACATGCGGCTCCGTGTAGGAGTCAGGATCAATTACGGGATTGACTTGGCGCAGTGCTCTGTCAGCGTCCCCATTACAAATTCAAACCCTGCTTTTAAGGGATTTCTCGCTCAACCAGAACATCGGGATGGCTCCTGGCATCCAGGATGTGGGGCCGGGCTCCTCGGGTGTTTAGGAAAACCACTCAACCCCTCTGGTGTCCCTCTGGGACAGGGCAGGGAAAGGGCAAATCCGGGGTGCTGGAGCTCTGAAGAAAGGCTTTGTTTTAGGGATTTTGGGGAATTAATGTCTGGAATTAAAGTTTGCAGTGGGTGGAAAAGGCAAAGTGGCCAATTCCTGCCACGGGGCCCAGGAGCTGCTCCTTGTTCCTCAGTGTCCTAGCAGGACAGCGGGAATGGCTCCATTTGCACCCTCCCAAAGCCCAGCCTTCCATTCCCATCACAGGAACACCCTGCCCTTCCCCAGGGATCTGGGACATCCCTGGGATTACCACTGTCCCAGGGGATTGCTGCACAGGCCTCAGAAAACTCCATTATTGAGACTTCTGCTGTGCATTCTGGGGGGAAGAAAAGGGCGGAATGGAGATGATGCTTCCGAGTGAATGATCTCTATTTTTAGCAGAAATTGCCATTTTGGTCTAACAGCTGGATCCTTTGGAGTAGCCACTGGATTAAAGGACAAACCTGGGCATTTTACTGACAAGGCAAAAAATGTTAATCCTGCTTGTGGGATACGGAGAGGAAAAACCTGCTGGGAAAAAAACCCCAGCTTCCGCTTTCTGTTCCTCAGTGTGGAGGTAAATCCGAGGGAATGGGAATATTGCGAGGCCCATAATCTTATTTACATTCGGAGCATGACTCCAGCTCCCAGTACATTGCAGACATCTGTCAGACAAACAGACACGACTCCGCAAAGATATTTCAAATGCTCTTCCCTTAAAAGCTAGGAAGCTGTTTGGGGATTTTGGCAGGATAGCTGGGATCTGACATGTCTTTTTTACCGGCTTTTTTTTCCCCATTTGTTCTTTTTTTTTTTTTCCCTGAAGCAGATGATTTCTTTGGCTTCCTAAGCTAAGCGAGCTTAAGGAATTGGGCTTGCTGGAGTATTTGTTCTGAAAATTGAAGTGCTAACTCCTGGCCTGAGCTAATTTGTCAGGAATTTTCACTTGGAAGGCTCTCCTCTGCCCGTGCCATGCGCCTTCAGGTGTATTTTAGGGAAGTTTCTCCCTTAGAAATGAATAGAGCCTGGCTGAGGTCACTCGTGTGGAAGAACACAAACCAACTGCAGGTGTTCCTGTTTCATCTGGGGGGCCAGTGCAGGATTCCGGGGATAAAACTGCCTTTCCAGGGGCAATCCCAATCGGAGCTGCTCCACACACACGACGTTCCGTGTGTGCTGGGGAGCTCTCGGGAGTGCTGGGATTGTGTGGAACGAGTGAGCTGGAGCAGCGAGCTGAGGGAGATCAGCATTTCCTACAGATATTCAACATTTCCTACAGATAATCAGCACTTTCCTAAAGATAATCAGCATTTCCTAAAGATAATCAGCGTTTTCCTAAAGATAACCAGGAGCGCGCCGCGTTGCCGAGCTGCACTCCCAGCCTGTTTTCAGCTGCTCGACACAATATTGCTGCATAATTTGGAGTGTCTTTGGAGTGTCTCCTCTCCGGTTTTTTGGATGCGAGACTTAGCAACAGGGAAAGGTGCTAAAGAGAGACAAAACTTGTGTGGGTGGCTGGAGATTAGCCATTTGGAATTCTCTCCTTTGCTTTGTGCCACAAGCTGTTTGCCTGTTCCCGCTCCAAGCCCGTCCTCGGGTGCGGTGCCGCCGCCTCGGTGCTCCGTGATCCCATTGTTCGTGTTCCCACCTCTGCTCCTGCCCACGTGGCCTCGCTGTCCCCATCCTGGCCTTCTCCAGCTGCAGGTGTCCCACAGGATGGCAGCTGGCACATCTCTCCCCCAGGGATAGAATCCTGGCATTGTTAAGGTTGGAAAAGGGCTTTAAGGCCATCAAGTCACCCCTAACCCGAGTTGTCAAGTGCCACATCCCTGAGTTTTCTGAACTTCCACGAATGGGACCTCCACCATCCTTTCCATGGTGGGATTTTCCTTAAAATCCAGTCTGAACCACCCTTGGCACAGCCTGAGGCCTTTTCCTCTGTTCCTGTTCCTTGGGAGATGGGGCCGATCCCACCTGGCTCCTGTAAGGGAGAAGTGGGGAGTGAGTTCTGTCCTTTAGAGAGAAATCACCCAAATCCAGGCCAACACCATGGCCCAGACCTGTGAAATTCCTCTTTTCCGTTGGTAGGAAACCTGGAGCTCCTCGTATCAAGCACCATTAAATATTCCCTGCATTCCCAAAGCCAAACACGAAGGGAAACACAACCAAATAGGGAGTGTATGGAAATAATTGATTCACAATATTGAAATTCCAGCTCGCCTCCAATTAGCCAGCTTCCCAATATTTGAACAGAAGACCATTTCAATGCAATTACAAACACATTTTCGGCATCGGAATTCTGTGCATAATTAGCTCCCTATTAAAGTATTTATGGAGCCCTTTTTCCATCTGAAACAGCGAAAGCCGGAGCATTTTATTCCTTACTGTTACAATAATTAACTATGCAAGGAGAACAGCATATTAATAGAGGATAATTTGTTTACATTGAAAAGAAAATTGTGCTAGATTAGCATAGCAAAAGACTATTTCCATATCCAGGCAGGAATGTTCGGGCCTAATAGCAATTTCCAGTGTCGTTAAGGAATATTATTAATAAAGTAATACAGTGTAATTCCCTTTGCCCCCGCCATATTTCACAATGTCCTTAATTACGGCTAATTCCGGCGGGACTCATTTGGGGGTTATTAAGCTGGAGACACGGGAATCTTAAATACAACCTTTGGTAATGAGGAGGCTGCAAAGTTCCTGGGAATCGGCGAACGCCGAGGGCAGCGGAGGGGTGGAGGGAAGGGACAGGAGCCGAGCTGCTGGGAGAATCCTGGGAACACAAGGACTGGATGGAGCAGCTCATCCCATTCCACCCCTGCCATGGCCGGGACGCCTTCTTCTATCCCAGGCTGCTCCAAGCTCCATCCAGCCTGGCCTTGGGCACTGCCAGGGATGGGAGGACTCTATCAGTGATCCATCGAAATAATGTCTATCCGAATTAATTCATTTGGGAAAGCCAGAAGTGTGCCACGGAGTGGGGAGAAGTGTCTGGAGAGCCCACTGGAGAACACGGGTGTGCCCTGGTTAGCTCCACCCAAACACTAAAAAAGCGAGGAAGAGCTTGAGCTGGAGCCCGAGGGAGTGAGAGCTGCAGCTCCCACCCCGCAGATGGTTAATATTCATATGGAACTGGCAGCGCATCCCAAGCCAGGCTCCGGAGCATCCGCTCGGAGCAGCTGAGCCCGAACCCGCCGGGCTCCCGCACAAGGATCACAGGCTGCGCCCGGAGCTGGCAGCCTCGGGCTCAGCCCCTTCCAACTGCACCCGGCCCTGGGAGAACGGGAAAGGTTCCGCTCAGCCAGCCGGGAACACGGGGACACTGGGACGGCCTCAGGCCGTCTGACCCCACCTTCTGGAGCCAGCGACGGGATATGGGGGAATGGCCCGAGGCTGCCGGAGCCAGGAATTCCTTCCCAACAGCCCATGTGACGCTGCCCTCTGGCAGTTTAAACCCATTCCCCGTGTCCTATCCCTCCATCCTCCAGACATTCCCTCTTTCCCAAACCAACAGCCCTCCCCCCTGCAGAATTCCGAGGCCAATTTCCTTCCTTCATCTCTTCTGACATGTGCCCCATCTCTCGGAATGAGCAAGGTGTTCCTTCAGTGCGATTTTTTTGGGAAGAGCTTGGCGCCTGTTTCTGTCTGGCACGACACAGCACAGGCTGTTGGGAGCTCGGGAGGAGGAGGCTGGATGTGGGATGCAAGCGCTTCCGTCCTGGAAGAACATGGATCCAAATGACTCCTGTGCTTTAGGATTGCTTTTTATGGGGAGACAAACAGTACAAGGTCTGGGGGATAATTCGGATTATCCCCGCTCAGCATCCCACCCAAATCCCCCACCCATAGGATGCTCCCATATTCCCAAGAGCATTTTCTGCTCCTTTCCCTGCTCCCTTCCCTGCTGGTGGCAGGATTAGTGGGCGCAGCATTCCGAGATGGGCTTTTCGCCCCATTTTTCCAGGAGATGCTTTGAGCTCTGCCCCTCCCTCCCGGTGCCAGGGAAATGCCATTTTCCAGAGGCTCGGGAAGAGCAGCGCTGTCACGTGGCAGCGAGTGGCCGGCAGCAGCTCTCCATCCCCACGGCTTTTATTCCCAAAACCAGGCAGGCAGAATGATCGATCCATAATTAATGTGCAGGTTGCAATGGCTTATCCCAAATCCCAGCCCGCTTCCCGACCCAGCCCCACCTCGGGCGTGCAGATCCCCCCAAACAGCAACAATAAAGCCTCTGTCTCCTTGCAGGATGTTTGTCATCTTTTGATCCGGTGCCAGGAAAACGTGGAATTCTGGGAGAGCAAACCTCCCAAACTGATCCCTGCTCTCCACAGCAAGTGGATTCCAGAAAGATGGCGTGTTCCAAAAGGGACAGGGAAGGAGTTCAGCTCGCTGGGGAGAAAACAGGTAAATAAACTTCAAACAGAGCAGCTTCGGCAGCCCAGGAATTGGGAATAAAATGAAGGCTGTACAAGTGGGCTAAAAAGGAAAATGCCATGTACAATATCGCATCAGTATTAAGAAACTCCATCGTGCTGCACTCCAGCCCCAGGGGATGTGGTCCTGCCTGTCTGTCCCAACAGAATTCCCGATTTTTCTCAGCAGAATTCCCTCTGCTGGCCAGGTTGGAAATCATTGTTCTTAAAGCCAGCCTCCTGAATAAAAGTGCTCGTTCCCCTTCTGACAAGGGCAGATTCCTACATGCAATCCCTGACACTGCGCAGGAACACAGCCCCCGAAACCACCCAGGGCACTGAGAGTGCAACCCAAAATATCCAAGGGTTCCTGGAAAGCCGTTTGTCTGGGGCAGGCAGAGGAAAACAAAGTCAGCAGCGGCTGTAAATCCTCAGGAAGCCGTAAATTAAAATTAAGGAGTTCAAATATGATCTGAAATCATTTAATCTGGGTGATGGATGTCCCTCCTCCGACGCCGTTATTTACGGACGCTCCCGTTTATTGCTCCTCGGACTTTTTTAATTACTGGGTTCCCAAAATTCAATTACCAACCCCGGCAGATATTCCAGGCGTTGGAATTGTAAATAAAAGAGACCCAATTAATAATGTGCTTAGTCTAGCAAAGCTAAATCAAACCTGGAAACTTGCTCCAGGGAGGAAAACTCCTCGGGAGGATCCCAGGGGATGGATGGTGAGAGCCCAGGTGCTACTGGGATGGTTCCAACCACAGCCCTTACTGGGGCCACTGCATCTTGGGTTTATGCTACCAAAAACCATTAGGGAGGACAGGGAACGTGGGAAACAGGTTTCCACTTAAAGCCAGGCATGTTTCATCCCAAATATTTTGTGTTTTCACCTCCTTCTGTCAACAAACTTTGCCATAATTGAAAGCTCAGGAATGTTGTTCCACAAATATTTCTGTTTGTGAATGATATTTTCTTGTCCTCTCTGGAAATACACAGCCGGAGGCTGTAGATGAATAAACCCCATGGAATAGGACGTGATTCCAAAAGAAAACCTGGATATAATGTTTTAAAATGGGAATAATATATTTTTTCCATAATTGTATTCACACAAAGGGTAGAATTTAATATTACAGGGGAAAATACAATCCCAAATTCCTGCATGCCGCCACACCACAGGGACTTGGGCAAACTCGGGAGTATGAGAAATGGGAATGTTTGCTTGGCAGAACCAGAACAGGGAGTGCTCCCTCCCAGCCTGGCTTTGCCATTCCCACTCCTGAAAGGGATTTCTTCCGTTTCCCATTTCCAGCCTTATCCCGAGGGGCAAACCTGACCCAGCAAGGGCAGGGGTTTTGCAGGATGAGCTCTCAGGGTTTTATGGCATCCATTCCCTCTGCAGGTGCCCAAATCCCTGAATTCCCAGCTCAGCTGGGTTGGAGGGTGTCCAGCTGGGCAGCCTGGGTGCCTTTCCATGCTCCCCTTTGTTAACAGGATCACCTGGCTGAATCCCAGCACCATTCCCACCTCAGCTCCAGCTGCTCCCGGGATTCGGGAACGCTGCACACCGCAAGGTGCGCAGTCATTTCATTAGGAGAGAAACTTCATTAACGGTTCCTAACTAATGGCTGTCATTAAGCCAGCCCTGCTCTGAAAGGGGGTGACACCGGGACCCTAGCAGGGAAAACATATGGAGAGGAACGGGCACAGTCAGCACAGGGAGCGCTGGCCGGACACCTGAGATGGATGAGGGGCACGTTCGGGATCTCGGCTGCAGGGCTCCAGCTGAGCACCCTGCAGGGACAAGGGAGGGGTCCAGCCCCTCCTCAGGGAGACTGCAGCTTGGAAGGATCTTCGGGATCATCTCATCCCAGCCCCTGCCATGGGCAGGGACACCTCCCACTGTCCCAGGCTGCTCCCAGCCCCAATGTCCAGCCTGGCCTTGGGCACTGCCAGGGATCCAGGGGCAGCCCCAGCTGCTCTGGGCACCCTGTGCCAGGGCCTGCCCACCCTCCCAGCCAGCAATTCCTTCCCAATCTCCCATCCATTGCTGCCCTCTGCCACTGGGAAGCCATTCCCTGGCTGCTGTCCCTGCAGGCCTTGTCCCCAGTGCCTCTGCAGCTCTCCTGGAGCCCCTTTAGGCCCTGCCAGGGGCTCTGAGCTCTCCCTGGAGCTTCTCTTGTGCAGGGGAACAGCCCCAGCTGTCCCAGGCTGGCTCCAGAGCAGAGGGGCTCCAGCCCTGGCAGCATCTCCGTGGCCTTCTCAGGATTCACGCCAGCTGGATCCTCCTGCCCCGGATCCCCATTTTTAATCCCAAAATTTAAACAAGGTCTCTTCCATTGCATGTTCTTTCACACAAACCCAGGTGCTTCCAAGGAAAAGACCCAGCAAAAGTGACTTTGGAAAAGAGTTGGAGGATGTCTGAGGGCAGCCAGGGGTGTTACGGCAGAATTTTCTTTGTTTCCATAAAAACTATTCCAGATGGTGCTGTAGAGGAATTCCTACCTGGACCAGATGCCGAATAGTCTGGACTTGTTTTGTGGGATAGAGGGAAAAAACTTGTGGCAGGAAAAAAAAACAACTCCAAATGGAGGATTTCTTGACAGAAAGTGAAATTCCAAAGGTGCTGCCTGGCTGGAAAAAGAAACCAAAGCTTATTTACACTGGAAAAAGGAGGGATTAGTGCAGTTCAATCCCTGTGCCAGGCCAGGAGTGAGGGATGAGGGGAAATAGAGACAAGAGGGATTTATTATTAAATTAAAATCACTTAATTACTGCAAATGTTAAATACGCACTTTTCTGGCATTTCAAGGATGTTTTTCCCTCAAATTGCAATGAATTGTCCGCTCGGAATTCCCCCCTCCTCCAGCAGCGGGTAAATGTCAGCCCTAAATTAAAGTTAACTGGGATCTGCTCCACCTCGAAAAAAAGATTTAATTAGAATCAATAAAGCACCTTTTATTGGAGCTTTCCAAACAGGCGGAACCTGAAACCTCCCGAGGTTTTCACAGGTTGGGGTCAGAGGGGAGCACCTGGCTGAGGAGCCCCGGGAACGCCGGCACCCAGCGCCTCTCCCCGGCACGGGATGGAATCCATCAATCCATGATTGAGCCCAGATGAGCGGCGCATCCCCGCTCCTTTGGTCCTGCTGGGGGTTTTTGGATGGGCTCCATCCGAGCTGGGAGGTAAAACACTGCCTTTTGCTCCGATTCAGTCCCTGTTTTAACTCCAGTGTTCCCCCAATCGGAAGGGATGAACTGCCCTGCAGTTCCCAAATATATCAATTATCCAGGCGCTGCTCATCCCTGGAAGTGCTCAGTGCTGGGGCCTGGGGTGGATGGGGATGGGGCTGCAGACCCCTCGCAGCCCAGGCTGCTGATTGCAGGCTCTGAGGCTCGGCAGCCAATTCCCATTTCCAGTTTCATTTCCCTGAGCCGCACGAGTCCCATGCCCCAGTCAGCACGGCGGGCAAGCAATGCTTTTAGAGGCCTTTTTCCAGTCTGTGCACTCGGATCAAGATGGAAAATGCATTTCATATCCCCCGACTCCCGAAAATAGAGACAAAAGCCTCGGCAGTGTCAGATTGCTTGGAATTAGTTGTAATTTGATTAGGAATCTCCCAGCAGGCTGCCCGAGCACACAGAGATCCGGGGGAATTAATGCCGTGATCAATTAGATCGGAATTGTTCGGCCAGCGCCGAGCAGTTCCACGGGCTCGGATTTTCAGGGAGTTCTTCCCTTAATCCTCTTCTTCTCCAGCTCCTCGGGAGGAGGCACAAAAGCTCCTAAATTAGGGCAACGAGACATTGCACATCAGGGAAAAATCCCGCTGCAGATTATGGGGAAATCCGGGGGAGGGATTCTCCCCCAGCTCAGCCCAGGGCAGGGAGAGGATCCCAAATTCCTCCCAAAGGAGCTGCTGTCCCTCACAACCCCACTGAAACAGCTCCTGATTAATTGTCTACCCTCACTCCTCTGTGAGTCTAGAGTCAAACTCAATTAATTTTCTGTGTTTGAGTCAGATTTTTTTTTAAATTTTCAATTAAATGCCCATTCATTCTCAGGTAGAAATCCAGAAACTCACAATGTTTCCAGTGGCTGGAGTCCAGAAGAGATAGCAGGAATGCTCATCGCAGATCCACAGCTGGAGGCAGCCCCACCTGGGATCCTCCAGGATTCACTCCACAGCCCTGGAAGGTGGCAGGAGCCGAGGGCAGGAGCCAAGGTAGGAACCACTGCAAGGTGGGAATTGTCTCGTGGTGTAGTACACGAGGAATCCCTAAATAATTCATGGGGATTTATAATTCCATGAGCAATTCCGAGCCAGGCCAAAAGCAGGCGGCTGGAGCCCCGAGGAATTTCCCTCCCAACCACTACACATGTCAGGCTGGGAGCCCAGGGATGAATATGTTAAGGACAACAATGTCTTTTTTCCCGTTTTTCCCTGGGTGTGCTGCCAGGACTAACCCAAACTGCTGCTCTGCACTTGGGGAGGCACTGTGACACCTGCTCCCAGCTGGAAAAAAACTGTCCCACTGTGTGTAAAACTCCTCAGGAAATGGGATTTCCCTACCTCCTCCTATTTTTGGATGCTCTGCTCTGGTTTTCAAAATTCCCTCTCTGATGTTTTATATTTCCTGAGCTGCTATCCTGGATTATCCATCACGGGATGGAATCTGCCACTTCACAGCAGGCCCAAAGCCCTCTCCAGCTCTCTGGAATTCTAACAGGACAAGGAGTGGACAATCCAAATCCTTATACAGAGGTGAAATTTTGACAGGGTAGGTTCAGGCTGGACACAGGAGGAATTTCCCCATGGAAAGGATCCTTGGCATGGGCTGTTCCAGGATGTTTGGAGGTGGCACTCGGGGACAAGGAGGGGACTGGTCACAGGTTGGGCTCAGTGATCCTGGAGGTGTTTCCAAGCCTGCTGATCCCAGGATTCTGTGACTCCAGGAGGAAAAGTTCCCCTAAGGAGGTGCTGAGGGACACGGTGGCCGAGCCCATAATTCCTGCAGGGAGAAAGCCCCGGGGCCACCTCTCCTTCCTTTGTGTCCCTCGGCTGTTGCTGTGCATATTGAGCCATTCCAGCAGGAAATTGCATTTGCATCTTGTGTGGCACAAGCATGTTGTGAATATCATAAAAACACATATGGTCATAAAGGCTGGGAGAGAAGGCGATAAAAGTGACATTTAGGGAACAGCTTTGGGAAAGGCAAAACATGTTCAGGGAGCTGCTTTTGTGCAGCTCCTCCCCGCGAAAAATTCTGGGCTCTGGCTTGAGAAGCTTTTGCAGCAAACTTCTTAATTTTGTGGCAAACTTCTTAATTTTTTTGTGCAAACTTCTTTTTTTACAAACTTAATTTTCCTTAATTTTTTCATGCAAGCTTCCTAAATTTTATTATACAAACTCGTTTTCTCTTCAAGCTTCTTTATTTTTTATACAAACTTCCTAATTTTTCACACACTTCCTAATTTGTGTCATCTAAACCTCTTAATTCCCTTTCCCAATCTCTTCACTTTTCCCACAAACTTCCTAATTATTTTTGTACAAACTTTCTAATTAATGTGTTAACACACTCATTTCAAACTTGAGAAATGTTCCTTTGCTTTTTCAGCTTGAACCTCCTGGAAGAAACCCAGGAGCCCACCAGCCTTTCCCAATGTGTTTTCCAGGTGTGGGACAGATTCCGTGGCAGTTTGAAGCGCAACTCTTTAGTTTTGAACAGTTTGGGGTAATGGATGGAACAATATTTTGGGATGCTTAGAAATGGGATTCCATCACTGGGACATTAGGAGGTTCATTGTGAAGGCTGGGTTGGATGGGAATGTCCCTGAATTTGGGTTTATAGCGGAATTATGGGTAGCAGAAATATTCACTTTAAACAAGAAAGAATAAGCAACTGGGAGAAGATTTTCATGACAGGTCAGAAGTCCTGGATTGGAAAAGCAGGGAGTCTTTCCCACAATAAAGCTCAGATAAAACTATCCCTGAATTTTTTCCCTCTCGTGACGCCCCCCGGGCCAGGAACAGGCGTGGATGACGGCAGAGCTGCCAGCGGGATGGTTCTGCACAGCCGGGCACATCCTCACCCGCTCCGAGCTGCTTTTCCAGCCCTCCCAGTCCCATCTCGGGCAGGATCCCTGCGAGTCCTTGCCGTGTGCTCCCAGCGGGGAATTCGTTCCAATTTTCCAGGGCTGTAAACTGCAACCCTCTTATCTGGAGCCTTTACCAGGCGCTGTGACAGCAGATCCGATGGGAGTGTGCTCTGCCATAAATCCTCCCAAAATGTTCCTTTCCTCACAAACGATGGGGCTGATTCATGCTCCAAGGGCGGATTTCCAGCTCCTGCCAAGTCGCCATGGCTCCCTTCCGCTTGGAATGCTCGGAGAAGTGTCGCACGGGCAGGGGGAGGAGGAGGAGGAGGAAGCCGTACAGGCAGCTCCAAATCTCCCGGTTTTCCAGAGGACTTCGCTTCCATGCGGCTGCGGACTGTGCTTCCATGTGGACACTTCCAAAGATGCCTGGATTTCGTTCTGCTCAGTGCAAAGGAGTTTCTTTGCCCTGTTTCCGTAGGGGTCGTGCAAACTGGGAACGGGCACCTCTGTCCTGTGTCCCTGTCCCGCTCGGGGATTGCCGCTGAGCTCCCAGGGCTGTCCAGCTGGAGAAGGGAAGGATCAGGCAGGCAGAGCCCTTCCCAGGGCTCAGAGGTGCTCCAGGAGAGCTGGAGAGGGCTTTGCTTTGCTTTCCTTCAGCGTAACCGGAGTCGTTCCAAGGTCACGGTCACTGCCCCATCCCTCCCCTGCCGCGTTAGGAATTGCCGGGACAAGCTGAATCCCGGCGTTATTCCCTCTGCTGCCTTCCCTAAATTCCCCCACACCGCCCTGGTCCCCCGCCGAGCAGCTGGCGCTGCGGAGACATTTGGAAAAGAGGGAGAGCCTGCAGGCTTCGGGAATTCACAGCCTGCCAGAGTTGTGACTTGCAGAAGCACAAGGTACGAGGGGGAAGCGGCCTCCCTTCCCTCCTGCCCGCGCCAGCCGCCTTTTCCTGGCAGCTCCCATCCCGGTGTAATTCTTCCCCCTAGTTTCCAGTCATGGAATAGGTGCCATTAGAGCCAGAGCCGCTGCTCAGCCCCGGAGCAGCCGGGCTGGCTTTGGGCTGGCGAGGAGCTGGAAAAGGAGCCCGAGGAGAGGAGGAAGGCTGGAGGATGGGGCAGAGATGCCGCAGATGTGGCGGGGGCTACGTGCATCCCTCCTCCGCTCCGGGCTCACTCCCCAGCCGCTCAATGGGGGCGATTGTTGCTTTCCCGAAAGTGACCCGGCTCCGGGAGCCCCGCGGAGCGGCCTCTCCCAGCTCCATCCCTGCGGGAGCAGGAGGAAGAGGGGCAGGAGCAGTCCGAGCTGGGAACAGCTCCGGGAGAACACAAGGATTTGCCAAGGGGGAAGCGGCTGGGGTCAGAGCTGAAGCCCTTCCAGCCGCCGGGCAGGCCAGAGGCAGCACTGGCTCCCCGCTGTCCAGCGCCTCTCGGATCCCGTGGAGTCTCCCTCCCAAGAGCCTCCTCCCGGCACATTCCCGCTGCTCAGCCTGCCTCCTGCTTCCACACTCCTTTCGCATGGATATGAGGAGCTGCTCCTCCCTGGCTTCCACAGGTGTCACATTTGTTGCCGAGCACCCGTAATTTTGGGAAGAGTGTTTGTACTGCAAATGGAAACCTGTCATTCCCGGCGCCTCCCTTCCCGCTTAATTACCGCAGCCACGGGAGCCGGGGCTTTCACGTATCCTGCTTGAATTACAGTGTTCCCGTTAAAACTAATGCGGATCAAAAACTCCAGAAGCACTGACAA
>JAHLSL010011493.1:0-16092 GCA_025920805.1 Petroica traversi
CTCTGGAGACATTCAAAACCCACCTGGATGCACTCTTTTGTGACCTGCTGGAGATGACCCTGCTTCGGCGGGGGGTTGGACTGGATGATCTCCAGAGATTCTTTCCATCCCTATCTAACTGTTTTATGAGCCTGTGATTCTGTAGATATATGCTCCATGAATTAAAATATTTTTTACTAAAAGTCCAATGTTTGCAGCACAGATGCTCTAGCCCTGGACAGAATTGCTGTTTGGTGCTGTTTGCTTTTCTTGATTGAGATTGCATATAGTTTGCTACAGGCTTAGGATTCTTACTTTATTCCTATGATAACAGAAAGGGGAAAAAATCCTGAAAGAGCTGGACCTGAGCAAGGGAATGTAAATTCTGTCACAACCAAGTATGTTACCTGCAAGCCTTAGAAAGCAACCACATGCAGAAATTAACTCAAAGAAGGCCCATAAGCATTAATGAGCAGTAATTGGACATCAGTTTGAAAAGCAATCTAATAGTGCTCCAGAAAAAAGCAAAAAAAAGAGGGTGGAGGGAAGAGAGAGAAAACAGTTCAATTTGCAATTTTATGTACAAAAGCAGTATGTCAGAGACTGGGTGGCCTTTTGTCCCTTTGTACTCAGTGCTGGCAAGATGGTGCACAGGCTGCTGATTGTTTTATCTGCAAGACTCAGAAGAAGAAAGATCATAAGAAACTGATGGGAATTTAGAGTAAAGCCATTAACATTTTTAAAGAAGTGGTGGTACTAATTTATGGAGAGGGATTAAAAGATCCAACTGTGTGAAAATGCTAAGTTAAAAGGAAGTGGGGGAAAGAAGAAAAGAGAACATTTTTAAGAAATGTCAGTGGAAGGGAGGAATTATTTGAAGTGATTTACCAGGTGTAGTCAACAGCAATTGGAAACAACATGAACAGATGAAAGGCCATACTTAGCATCAAAAAATAATATGCTGGTAGGGAGGCTCTGCCAAGCCAGAAAAATTATTTGAAAGTTGTGGGAGCTAATTGCTAGTCATGGTGGGCTGTGCAAATCATAGCACGTGTAAATAAGGTACTCTAGGTAACAGTCCTGTGCTGGAGAGAACAGGGAGATGATAACCTCACTGACCTTGCTCCTTCAGTCCCTGGAGTTTCCACTGAGCAGTGCAGTCAGCACTGATGGGCTTGCAAACTACAGGGCAGTGGGGGCAGTTATGTCTGCAGGAGTCAAACTCAGCCTGTCCTCACGCCCTCCCAGCTCTCAGTTAAGCCAAGGTCCAGGGTCCATGGTCCTGGTCAAGGAGGCCAGAGGGATGGTTTCTACAGAGATGTAATGCCTGGACCATGGTAGAAGATAAACACTTGCATCCAACCACAAGGCACACTGATGGGGAATTTAGACACTGCCTGTCAGACCACTGGGCTTCTTTATCTAAAAATATCTTACTCCTGTGGCAAATAGTAAGTCTGCCTTGATATTTCCAAAATCTACCTTAGAGTAACTAGGCATGGCCGTCTATGAATTAAGCAGAGAAGTTAATTATTAAAGAAAATTTTACAGGAGTTATACTTCTCTAAGTGCCATGCTGCCATCTTTCTCTTTCCTATCTCAGTATACATACCTCTTCAAGAATCATTTAATCATATTTATATTTTAAGAAGGCGTGGCATGAGTGGACTTAAGGAGGTCTGACAATGTGCCTCCTCCTGACTGCTGTTCCATGAGTTTCACACTTCCATGCTGCCTTGTGGAGGGAGCACTTCCTTGGCAGGACCTGGCTCTGGGGGCACTGAGAACCAGCATGGTGTGGCCGCAGCCTGCACTTCCCTACTGCCATTATTGTCTGCCTCCCAGGATCAACCTAAGCCCTACTTCCCAGAGGTAAAAAGCAAATATTTTGACACAGTGTACCAGAAGCACCATGAAAGATTAGAGATACCAATCCATGCTTTGAGGTTTCAAATTAAATCATTCGTAGCTAGTGCCAGTGACAATTTCATTTGCCTTACTCTTTGGCCCCATGCCGGATGCAGGAAAAATGGCCCCATGCCCACAGGGAAGACAGGTGTTGATGTCAGGCTGGGATTTTTGGTGGTGCCACAAATACAATGCATGCCATTGAAAAGAAAAGTCAGTCTTGATGCTTGTTCAGTTTTGCAGTTTCCCTTCTCAAAACACTCTGGTTTTGAAAGCTGTGAAAGGAAAATGTTGTTAAGTGAAATAATTGCGTTTTGATTACTCAGTTCTCACCTCTCTTGTGCTCACAGCTGTTCACAGTAGACAGCAGAAGGGATTTGTCACGTACACAAGGGGCTAACATGCCTACCCACCTTGCAGACACCTCTGTTTGGGTGTGGAGGAGTTGTTCTCTCAGTGACTGGGTTACAGCTTTGTAGCACTGTGTCTCATACACTACTGCTTTACTGATGCATTCACACCCCTCATTCCAGACTGAAGAATTGATAATAATTTTGTGTACAAATGGTAACACCATGAGGAAAAAGTCACAGGACACTAGACAGTTCTTGATAGTGCTTGGTCTGAACCTGATGGAGGGTTTTCAAGATTGCCACTGATAATATTTTGGAAGTCAGAATCTGATTTCAGCATGAAATGTGGTTGTAAAGTGGTTATTCAGTTTCAACCCTTCACTTCCTTATCCCTATGACACAAGGTGCAGAGGTTTTATCATCCTTTAGGCAGACTATTCTCAGCAATACAGCAAAGAGAAATCTAATCCACATTTCAGTTGTTAGCTTTGGCACTAGAAGGCACATATATGCATTAATACAGTGATTTCTTCAAATTCTTTATCCCACTTTTGTTCTTGCAAGGGTTGGTGTCCCCAGCATGACTATACTTCTGTCAGGCCCTTAGTTAACTCAGAAAAATCTGTGTTATATTTTGCCAGGTGGATAGGCACTCCAGGAGTTCTGTTCTATGTCTGCAGTCTGTGTCTTCCCTAAACTGGCACCTAGTTGCCTACACAGACCTGGCTGAGAGTCAGGCCAGGAAGGCAATACAGGATATCAGATCAAGCAGGCTTCAAAAAGGCGCTAGAGCAAATGGCGAGCTACGCAGACAGATGTGTAAAGCATTTGTGCAACTGCCTGCATGTGAGCTAAGGCTAAATTACTCAATAAACTAAAACACCTGTTTGAGCATAGCCTGAATCCTAGGTCTTCCCTGAGGTACCCTGACTACTGGGCAACGGAGGGGGGGGTTGACAAACTCCTCTTGACTGATGTCAAACTTGCCTTAGTAAAGACCCTTCCTCATTTCCAGGACTTGGCCACACCTCTGGCAGCTCCAGTGGTATCACAGATACCACCACTGATGCTACGTGCAATCATGGAAACTTGCTCTTAACCACAAATATTTATGTATTTGCATATAAAACAGAAGAGCTTTGTGAGGGCAGAGACACCTGTGCTGGAAATGTCTGTTGCCAGTGGCTGAGACACAGGGGGGAGACCCCTGCATTGGCAGGCCAGCAATGCAAATCTGCACCCCTGGGCCAGGCCAGGCTGAGGGCTTAATGGACCTGCTCACCTTGCATAAGCCTGAGCCATGTCTGTGTGTGCTACGTCATGAAATACTCCTCTCTCCGTCAGGACAGCAAGCACCTGTGCCTTAGACACACCCTCAGGCTGGGGAGATTGTACACATGAGGTATTGCATATATAGGCTTAGTTTCCTAAAATGTGTTTGCTCACATTAGGTGACATCAGTGATCTAGATATTCAGCTTCTGGTCTAAAAACCCAGCTATTCACATGGAAGAGCACTCTGGACAAGCTGGATGACAAAGTTTCTTCCTTTAACTGGAAACTCTTCTTTCTATCATCCTGTCAATAAAATTCAGGGAGCTGAATTATTAGTAGTTATCTAAGCAAACAGACTTGTGCAGATTGGTGTTAAAATTGTGAGAAATTGTGGTAGCTGGAGACGTGAGTTGGTTGGATCAGAAAAGTTTTGTCTTGTTGAACCCCTGCAAACTGTGACCTTTCCTTGTCCCTTGGTGTTTAACTCACAGCTGACAGTATAACCTGTCTGCAGTCTGCCTGTGGACACAGACTGAGACAGAGAAGACTGGTCTCTGCAGGTGTCTCATTTCTTATGAGGAAAGAAGCATCTCTGCCTATTCACCCTGGAGTGTAAGGGTGACATTTTGTTTCCAGGGGAGTCAGGGTTTTGTCCCAAACATCCATAACAGTATTTAGCTCACTAATATTTTTCTGTACTATGAAAACAGAGAAATAAGAAGATAATGATTTAAGTTCGTTTACAATATGTAAAAAGTTCTACAAATAATACTAATTTTATAGCTACTAAATTATACATTTGTATAGTGGTATGCCTGTATGTATATATTTTATTATAACAGAAATTATTTATAAATTAACTTTCCTCAAATACACACAGTAGTTTAGTAATGGAAATATGCTAGAGGACATAGGCGCTATTCCACATGATGCAAGGCATAAATAAGGCAATTTTACCTTATTGCCTTATAAGGTCTTATACATTCTAATCAACTTTCCACGTTATTTTCATATTTGATGTGAAGCTGCAAAATTTCCTTTCCTCTCTCCATTGCCCTTGTGTTACTTCAAGAGGTTGATAGTACATTGACAGAGATTGTAATTTTCAGACATTAAAACATTTATATCTTTAAAATCAGCAGCAGTGGTGCACCTAGCTTTTAAGACAGTATTTGCCAAGCTTGTGAAAGCTGAACTTCTCTCCCAGAAGACAAAATTTTCTCCCTCTCCTGGCAATCCCAGGCATGCATTATAAAAGACCTGTACATCTGAATTAATATACCCAAAGACATTCCTGCTAGTCAATGCAGGACCATACGTTGCCTCTACGTGTAGCATTCTGGTAGAAACTGCCTGAAACTGCCCTAGGCTGCATAGCAGATCTTGAGCAGTAAGACATATAAATTTACAGGGCAGGATTTAAATGTAACAAAATCAACTACAAGAGTAAAATTCACTACCAAAGCAATGTTTGTGAAATACAAGATTGTCTCAGATTCACCAGAACACTGGTTTAAGGCCAACAGTTAAGATGTCTAAGATACAAATTAAAACAAACAAACAAGCAACAAACAAACAAACAACAAAAAAGAAGCATAAAAATAGCTTAGCCTTATAAATTAGCTGGCTTAACTCATGGTACTTTAGCTGTCGTTATTAGGTAAAGCCAGGTATGTTCATTCTACTAGTCATGCTGAGATTAAACAGTGCTCTGCCATGGCGTGATCTTCTATCAGAGACATGTTGGGAATGTATTGTCATTTTATCTCCAGTTGATTGGTTTGACTAATACTTGAGCTCTGCTAAACCTCAGGTTATGCCCTTCTGACACCAGAAGTCTCTGGTGTCCCTCAGTCTGTACCCATTATGGCATATTATAGATGTGAAACTTTCAGATAAGTCTGCTCACAGTATCCTTGCTGCCCTTTTTGGAAACTACACAAATAATTTCACTGTTATTTTCCTTTCTCAGGCCAAGGAAAAGATGGGCCCAACAGTGTTGATAAACAGAATTTTAGCTATTGAATTTACAAGATTTCCACAGTGGGTGGAAAAAAAAATACATTACGTCCTCTGCTTTCCAAGTATAGAACAGGTATTTCTACAATGAAACCTACTAGGCTAGTCACGATACTTGGGAATATGCATAATTAACTCCCAGGCATTTGCACAAACCTCTCCACTAATTCATTGCAGAGAAAAACTACAGAGCTGATCAGCCAGCAAGCACGCTGGGTTAACAGAACATTCTAAAGGTTCCAGGGAGTTCAAAATAGTTGGAAGCAAAAATCCACGTGGTAAAGCTACTTTTCCTCAAATAGATGGCAGTAGAAAAGGGTGCCCAGGGGTAATTTGATGAATACTCCATTTATCCTAAGCTCCAGCCAGCACAATCAGAGGGAGCAAACAAAACAGAGTGTGAGTGCTAGGCAACGGTCTGGATTGCGGCACGCCACGCGCTGCAGCTCTCACAGAAGCTGCTGAGTGGCTGGGAGCACACGGGTAGCATTTCAGTCCTTGGCCTCAGATACGAGTGCCGTAAGCTTCCCTACATTTTAGTCATCTGCAGCTGTAACTGTCATTGGAAGTCTGCAGAGGCATCGAGCTGTTCAGACTAGCCATGACCTTTTACACTGCCATATATATCTTGAAACCATTCTGTCTGTAAGAACGAATCCCAGTCCTTAGTGGTTTCTGGCCACGTGTGTATGTGTGTGTGAGTATGCATGCACACTCTCACATGCTTACATGCTTTGGAAAGTTCTACTCTCATTTCTGCCTTCTAACGATTTCCTTAAGCAGCTGGTCAGAGTCAAGTGTGTGGCCTTTTAGTGAAGAGCTCTTTGGAGGTAGCTTCCTACTTAATCGTGACAAGGGACTCTTTCATCCATCTGCTCTGATTGCTGACTCTAGCTTGACCCTGAAGAAAGACAGGGCGCTGACTTGTAGGAAAACTATTTCCAAACCTGGCTTAAGTCTATGTTAGAAGGCAGAGGGTTGGTGGTTTTTTAAAATTACATAAGGCTTAGCTACTGAGTTTCTCAGTTCCCTTATGCAGAGGTGTCTCTGTCTGTCTGGCGATTTTCATTTTGGTGGTAGTTCTCTTTGTGGAGCTGCTGTTGATCCCAGCCATCCCCTTGGTGTTGTCTCACATCCTCCTGTCCAGAAAACAAGCCTGCTTGAGGAAAGTCCACAAGCTCTTAGCATATGCCTTTGACAATGGGTTTCACATTTCTGCGTTTGTCTACAACAGACACTCATGTAACCAATTCTTTCCTTATCTAGGCTGCCTGTTCCACTTCTGCAGCATATAAGCATCTGCTCCATTTTCTTCTGCAAGCTGGATGCATTTTACTGGGGCTTCTTGCAAGCATGCCTCAGAAGATTCAGTTAGAGCAGAGTGGAGGCCAATGGCATCCTGACTTGTATGAGGAATAGTGTGGCCAGCAAGACCAGGGAGGTCATTCTCCCCCTCTACTGGGCACTGGTGAGGCCACACTTTGAGTGCTGTGTCCAGTTCTGGGTCCCTCAGTTTAGGAAGGACCTTGAGACGCTTGAGCGCATCCCGAGGAGGGAAAGAAGGCTGGTGAGGGGCTTGGAACATAAGACCTATATGAGGAATGATTGAAGGAACTGGGATTGTTTAGCCTGGAGAAAAGGAGACTCAGAGGTGACCTTATCACTCTCTACAACTTCCTGAAGGGTGATTATAGTCAAGGGTGGGTTTGTCTCTTTTTTCAGGCAACAACTAACTGAACAAAAGGACGCAGTCTTAAGCAGCACCAAGGAAAATATAGGTTGGAGATTAGGAAAAAGTTTTTTACAGAAAGAGTGATAAAATATTGGAATGGTCTTCCTAGGGAGGTGGTGGAATCACAATCCCTGGATGTGTTTAAAAAGAGATTGGATGTGGCGCTCAGTGCCACTGTTTAATTTAGTGGAGGTGCTGGGGCATGGGTTTTGATGCTCTTGAAGGTCCCTTCCAATCTCATGATTCTGTGAGATGTTTGCTTGGCTTTTAGTGCTAAGTGTGCTGACTTCATCAAAGCTGCTCTCCACAGATTGACTTAGCTTATTTAAGAATGATGAATGTCTGGGATATATGCCAGTAGTACCTTGGGTACCCAGCTACTGTCCTTTGGTACCTTGGGTACCCCTGAACTCTGGTTATCAGCCAGGAAGTGCAGGCAGGCCATCCCCAGCGATGAAATCTGAGGAGAAGCTGCCTTATCTCTGCCTTGGGTTTTGCATTTTCCCCCCCTCCCATTTAGTGGTTGCACCAAAGCAGATTGATGGTTTTCTGAGAAGGAAGACCTGCTGCTTTTACCTTGCGTTTTCTGTAAGGGATAAATACAGTGTGGGGCAAGGTGGCAGCCACAAGACTTCACATTTTCCAGGGTCAATTTGATTGAGAAACATGTAAAATGAACAACAGAAACTTTGCAATAGGACTGTACTTTAAAGAGAAAAAAAAAAAAAACAAAACAGAAAATGGCTTATTCCAGTTAATATGTCTCAGCACTTTTGCAGAAATCCTTATAAGCTTTAGACAGAACCAAGAAAAACTTAAAATCACAAATATTCAAATTCAGGGAAAGCCAAATAAACCATTAGGAGTATTGAGAGTGTGTTAGCTTTGCTTTCCATTGTACAACGCCTACAAGATTTTGTAAATAAAATATATGTAACCTTCTTTGACATAAAGATCATTGTCTTCATTTGAAAGCTGAACACAACAAAGCATGGGGACATCTCTGAACACCTAACCTGCTTTGAGGTAGAGGTGGCTGAGACTGATGCCAGAGAGCATTTTTTCAGTGTGCTGCCTTGCTGGCCCAGCTCTTTTGGCCTAACCATTACCTTTCCTCATCTGTTTGGGCACTTCCGATTTCCAAGAATTACTAAAGCAGCTGCTTCAAACACTGGTATTGAACCAGGTGGCCACTATGCCTTGCCTGTGCCACCCTGGCCAGTATCCTTTCACACAAGTCCACCTGATGTTCAGCATCCCTAAGGTCTCTCCCTATATCTGACCCTTTGGTCACTCCTGCCAGGATAAAGTATACAAAGCATTCAAAGACAACATTTGGAACCTCCAGAGAAGAGATATGCAGAGGCTGTTGGTTGCAGAGTGCTCTGAGATGCGGAAGAGAGTCTCCTCTGCAAATGCAATAGTCATGGCAACGGTTTTCTTCAGCTTTTCCTGCAGAGTAGTAATTCAGCTTTAGATGTAATTCCATATATTTGGTTTGTAGTCAAAACTCTGGAATTCTTTCTCTATTACCATTCCAGACGCAGGGGAGGGCTGCTCAGCTTGCTTTTCCAGCACTAGCATCAATGACTGTGAGAGCAGCATCAGGTCACAGCTGGATGAAATGCTCATTTCTTAGACTGTTCTCATAGGATACAAATTTCCACCCTTTGCCTGCATACCCTTTTGAGTGCTGCATTCTGCTGCAGTGCTCAGGAAACTCCACACGTAGGATGAAGGCAGCTGCCCGGGAGAGGTACAGGAGAGCTGCAGTCAGCAAAGAGTACAGCCTCAGACAAGTAACGGGAGCTTCATTTGGCTGGAGCTGCAGCAGCAGTCAGCCAGCAGGTCAGCACACTAAGCATTCTCGTAAGTGTGGCAGGAAGATGGGCAGTGGCCAGTAGTGACAAGGAACACATCTAGCATTGAAATGAGATGGTAATTTTTTTTTGCAGGCTCATAGTGTTCAAGATAGGTGTCTGTGTGGTACTTGAAGGCAAAATGCAGCAATATGAGCAGACGGTAACATTTGTGGGAAGACTTTTTTCTGAACTAGCTGTTGAAAGGGAATAACATTAAAGTGTAAACTACCTGAGGACTTTAAGTGCCAAACATTGACTGAGAGGTACACAGTAGAATATTGCCTGCAAGCACCAGTTTCTGAGCAGCAAAGCAACTGGTACCTTCTGGGATCACACAGAAGGTATGATTTTATCAGGGTGGAAGAAATAACTAGCAACAAAAATGCAACAGCTTCGGAGCCCAAGAACAAGGAATCTCTGCATTGCTGGGGTTTGGTCCAAGCCTGTTTTTCCTTTCGTAAACATTCATCTGCATAAGATTTCAGGATGTCTACCCCTATTTCTCTTAGACATCTTCCCATTTTCTTCTCCTTCTATTTTCTTTGTGTAATCTCCCTATTGGTATAATTTGTAGACTTTATGCTATAGACATGTTGTCTTACATGTACTGTTTTAAATATCATGGGGAAAAGTGTGTTTACACTGTGGGGAAAATTAAAATAGGTTATAAATACTGTAGACAGCACTTCGATGAATCAGCACTGGCAGAGAAACACTGAAAGCCTCCCACAGCTGAAACTCTCCACCCTTGTTCACAGTGCTTGTGGTTCTCCCCAAGGAGCTTGGGTGGCTCCGGCCACCCCACGGTGGCAAAAGGAGCAGAGAGGAGCAGAGAAGCGCAGAGAAGAACAGAGAGGAGCAGAGAGAAGCAGAGGCCCAGCCCCACCCTGCTTATGGTGACCCCGCAGTGCTGCAGGCATCTGCCTGTTGTTGATAGGTACCATTCACAGCACTGGGGACGATGGGGGTGATTAACTGAGAAACCCTCTTACTCTGCTCAGGACTTTCTGCCATCTGGGCACTGAGAATGGCTGCACTGAAGGTGCTTTGCAAGGGCTGTGGACACTCAGCAGCCCCTTGACTCCACAAACTTACTTTCCTGCAGCACCAGGGCACAGCTTGTATGTGGCTGAAGCACATGGTATGCCTATAAATGATTCTTGGCTTAGATTTTTAAGACACAGATAAACAACTGTTATTCTCCTTAATTGCAAAAAAATTGAACAGTCAGAGCATAAAACTTATCAAAAATCACGCCACATGCAAGCACTGTGAAAGCTAGCACACCAGCTACTTCCTACAAGCATGGTACTGAACATGAGCAACATTAGATGCTGATCCAGCATTAAAGTGCCTTTTACTGCCTTTTCTCTTCAGCAAGGAACTAAATGTTGCTCAGAGCTAACTGTCCTTCTGTTTCTCTCCTTTTCCAGCCTCAGACCAAAACACTTGCATTGCAGATAAACACAGTCTCTCTCTGTTCTCTAAACATAATTGTCTAATATTTTCCTGTAAAGAATGTGCCAAACAACGTTTAGTCAGAATTATCCTGGAAAATGTTACTTGATAAAACAAAACACATCAGCAAATGCTTTCTTTTAGAAAAAAAAAAACCCTTCAAATGTAACAAAACCAAAATAGCCTTGAAAGGCCTGTTTCTCAAAGCAGAAGGTATTTCATAGAATGCCTTTTATAATGTATTGATGTCATTTTGATGACAAGAGCTCCTCTTTTATTAATATTTTTCAGTATCAGCTACAAGAAAAGCTGTACATTGTTAATGGAAAACAATACATGTCTGCTAGAGCTCACAAGATAAAGCCAAGCAAAGCTAAGGTTTCAATTTGGCAGCAACTTGTGCCTCTAAGCAGACACAGTGACAGGTATACCTTCGTATATGGCAAGCATTCAGCAGTACTTAATTAACATGCCTTAACAAAGAACTTTACCATTAGTTCTGCCTGGTGAAGAATTTCCCTTCCTTCATAACAGAATAGCAAGGAATATCACTTCTTCTTTACTCTAAGCATGGTCTGCTTTAACAATTTTCCACTATGGCAAGTGCTGTAGTTTCTGTTTCATCTTTTCCTCACTCTGTATCTCACTGTTGCCTGAATGTAGAGTCATGGAAAATTTCCTGCCCTTGTTTTGCAAGGTCAGGGCTATCCTCTTACAGTGCATTAACAGCCTGCAAAACAAAAACGTTTCTGGGTAAGCATGTTGCTTAATGGCCTCAGAAGAGTTGTTATTTATACCGTTAAAAGCATTGACTAGGGAGGTGAAGGACTGAAACACATAACAGGATTATATCAGAAAATTTTGTCGATAGCATAGTAGTCCATGCTGAGCCATTCACAATATTACTTAAGTTTTCCAAGACAGGTTCACTACAAGGTATCACTGCAAAGATTATTCTAGGTTTAGCATAAATTAGCAAAATTTATTCTGCAGCAGGTTCTGAATGTTGATGGCTCCATCTGCATCATTGCCAGCATGCCGAATCACAAACTTAGAGCAAACATTTGTAGTCTCATTACTGCTGCAAACTTCTGGAATGCTGCTTATAGAATCTTTCAGCAGAGAAGTCCCGTAGCTTGTTAATTGGCTTGGAGTCTCCTGGACCTGTACTCATGTCATTTGCTTTCTGCTGCTCTCTGCTGAAAGTGGTATATCTGGAGTTACTACTGCCCATTACAAAAAAGACACACACAATAACCCCACTCAGCTCCACACTGGCGTGGCCTCATTTTGCATATTGTGTGTAGTTTTGGTCACTGCAATATAAGGCATCAAGCTGTTAGAGAGTGTCCAAAGGAAGGCCAAGGTGAAGAGCCCTGAGAGGAAGCCGTGAGAGGAGTGACTGAGGTCACTTGGTCTGTTCAGCCTGGAGAAGAGGAGACTGAGGGGAAAACTCGCTGCAGTTACAGCTTCCTTGTGAGGAAAAGAGTAGGGGCAGGCACTGATCTCTTCTCACTGATGACAGTGACAGGACCTGAGGGAAGTACCTGAATTTGTATCAGGGAGGTTTCGGCTGGATTTTAGGAAAAGTTCTTCACCCAGAGGGTGGCTGGGCACTGGAACAGGCTCCCCAGAGAAGCAGTCACAGCAGCAAGCCTGACAGAGTTCAAGAGGTCAGGCACATGGTGTAATTCTTGGAGATGGTGCTGTCCAGGGCCAGGAGTTGAATTTGATTATCCTTGTGGGTCCTTTCCAACTCAGCTTATCCTGTGATTCTGTGATAAAAATGTTTCCATGATGACTAATATCTGCTTTCTCCATTCATAAAAAAAAAAAAAGAAAAAAACCCCAAATAAACAAAAAAAAAGAGGGAAAAAGAAGTCAAAGAAAGAGAAAAACAGAAGAACTACTGGGAAACAGAAGAAAAATTGGGACAATGTGGAAACAAGAATGCTTTGCTTTTCTTTAAACAATAAACTTGTTTGATTGGACAAAGCTATTGCTTGTGGTAACGAAAGCAAGCTAAAATGCTGAAAGAAAAACTGATATTTGTATTTCACAAACTGTTTGGTGGTGAACTCAGTGCTGAGCACTCTCCAACCTGCAACAGGGAAAAGCCAGGAAGACCCATTAGCTACTACCAGTAGGAAAGTCCTTCCAGGGGAGTTGAGCTCCTTCGTGTGATGCAGCAGGAGGTATTGTGCTGAGATGCTCAAGGCGAACTTCTAGGAGTCTCCTCCCTTTCTGCAAAGACACTGGAGGAGCTGGGATTTTTAATTCTACTAAGGCTGTTTTCAGACCTGAGCAAACCCCACAGGGGAGAGTGGAGCTGGAAGTGAAGCCACTTCCGGCAGCTGCCAAACCAATTTAGCTGTAGCATGAAAGTCCAGCTAAGGCTCACACCCTCCATGGAATTCATACATCTGAACTTTTAATTTAGATTAATATTTACCTCTTGCACAGGTAACAGGACAAGCGAGGCAGAACCAGGTCTTGTATGTATGAGTATGTATGTACAAAGAGAAGAGTGTTTTCCTGCCATAACTCCACCTCTCCCATTCCCTGTCCTTCCCCTCCTCTCTTTTCATCGCTTTTCCCTTAAAATGCAGGTCGGTGCACAATATCCTGGCTGAGGAGAAATCAGCAGGGTAGAATCATTGTTTTTCCCCTTCACAAGCCAAAGAAGTTTCTGACTTCTGTATCTGGAACTGTGAGAATGCCTTCCCTGGGGGCTTGATGCTCTCAGCACCTCCTGCTCTGAGAAGCCTGTCAAGGTCTTCCACAACTAGGTCTTGGTCTGACCCAAGGCTTTTCTTTTTTTGTACACAAGGTTAAGCTGGCATTAATGTGTTCAAATCTAAGTATAGAACAGGTGGCAGGATTCATCCACTGCTTTGAGTTTTCCCACAATTCTAGCCTTATGCTAGAACAGTGTGCTCCAGTCCTTAAAAATTAGTCTCATTTTATCTGTAGAGCTTTGGGTGTTTTTCAATTAACAGGTAAAGAGCCAGCAATAAAGTTTTACTTTAGAAGAGCAGAACCTCAGAGAGCAACAGCAGCTTGTCCTGCAGCAACACAAAGCCCACACAGACCTTCCCTCTCTACCTCAGTTTTACATGTCAGGCCATGACATTTTTCTCATTAAGTGAAATTCTCCTGTGAATGTTGTGTTTAAATGGAACCTCAAAAATATGAGCAGTAGAACAACTGCCTCCAGAGGTAGGGCTCAAAAGACTGCAGGCCCTTTTGCAGAAAAAATAATTACCTATATTGAAACCAATCAGGTTACTTTGTTTTTTAATAAAGCAGGTTCAGCCCAGATCAATTCAATAAATACTGTAATAAGCATGTTTTTAAGACCATGTAATTATCTGATTGTATAGCAGTACACATGAAGGAATTGGCTCTGGATATTAAAAGAATGATGGATTTGAACGAAAATGCTGCCCATTGGAAATCAGAGCCTGTGTTATGTGTGATGAGGTCTGCAGCAGGAAGCTGACAGCATGAACAATTATACGTATTACTCATGGAAACAAAGATATAGTGCAGTTGTACACTTTTTTCATACCTTTAGTCCTCTGCAAAACCATGAAAAGGCAGGTGTGGGATTCATGCCTTCTACACAGCATCCCCAGAGCAGTGCATGCTGTTTGTCCAGCCACTCTCCCCCATGGCACAGGATTTATTTTCAAATGTTTCACAGAAGTCTGGGCTTATTTCTTTTATTTGAAATAAAACAGAAAGAAAAGAGTGCAATCCAGAGGTTTGCTTTTGCAGTAAAAGCAAACTAACAGCATGTTAAGTACTGTGGGCACACATCTCATGTCTTAATGATTCCTTAAATTATGTTACCATGTGACCTAATATAGAGCAAGGCGTGCAATTTCTGTGCTTGTTTGCTGCCCTCTCTTGGCAACATAACCAACCTCTGGGAGAAAAAATTGAAGCTTCTGTCAAGAAGAGCAAAGTATCACAGCAAACTCATTCAGAGAGTACCAAAGAAAAAGAAAACATTTGCATCTTTTCACAAACTGGAGAAAGAATTAATTGCATCTAAGAAGTCAGATTTCCTCTCTTCTCTAAGGATCATTGACTGAGTGTGGGGGAGAAGGAGAACTGGTTTGGGTGATGAGACTGATACTGAGAAACATCATCCTTTCCTATACATTATTGTAAGCGTCTATCAGCTACCTGGCCCTTCTTCTTCCACAAAAGCAAGTTTCTAAAGAAGAGTGATTTTTCTTTTTCAGTCCCTAGCACAATATTTGAGCAGACTTCCAAGGCCTCAATTGCCTTCTATAAAAGACTTCCATCTGCAGTACACATATATGTATGCTATTACTGTGAATAGCAGTAATCTTTTATAGCAAATATGAAATCTTCTTTTCATGACAAGTCTTCTTCCAGCTCTACTTTCAAGAACAGGAATCCTTGTCATCCAGGATCCTCTTTGCAGATAAAGCAATGCAAGCCACATAACAGTTGTTTATCAACTCTCTGTATGCCTTGCATCTTGCTATGACCATTTCTGTTCACAGACCGTACAGAGAGGTCATTCATACTCTAGGCTGTAAACAAGTGGCTATCTGACTACCTAGTGAGGAATACTTTTCTACATGCAAATCTTCCATGCTGTCATATTAAATATCTCACCTACGCATAAGAAAGCACATATTACCTTTTTAGATAATGAAGGTTCTCCTGTGGATGAAACATTCCTCATATTCTTCTTGCTGAGTAGGAGCAGTTTCAACCTTAAGAAAATCCTTCTGCCAACAAGAGCATGTTGACACAAATCTTTGACCAAGGAGCGAAAACAGTATCCTTCAATCAGAGCCTTCCTCCAGGTATCCAGAGAGCATCCAGAGAGATCACCATTTGAAATAACACTGCCAGAGAGGCTTTCCAACAGATCCTGTTGCTTTGATTCCCCAGGAAAAGAATATGTATCATATTTTACAATGAACATTTCTGAAAAATGAAGGAGACGGAGAATTAATCTTAGCTTCTAAGGTTTCTCAGAAGGATGTTTGTATATTTCCATTATGAAAGCCATCTGGTAGTCTCATAGTATGAGAAATAGGTCCATAGAATATTTCAAAGCTGTGTTTAAGATAAAAATAAGAATAAAACCCAAGGAAATGTCTAATTGTTCTATATATGAAGGATGAATTCCTTATTTTTTCCGCTTGTAGTTGGAATAATATTGCTTAGAAAGCCAGAACTAACTATTTTCCCAAGACATAATTAAGATCCATCTGGACTTAATCCATTACAGTGTGCTCAATGACGACCCTGCTTGAGCAGGGAGATTGGACCAGGTAATCCACTGTGGTCCCTTCCAACCTGACCCATTCATGATTTGTGAGATATGTAGGAGGGTGTAACCTTGCCACTCCTTGCACCTGTTTTCAGCTGCACAAGTGCCCCTTCCCTTCCCTACCCTTCCCTTCCCTTCCCTTCCCTTCCCTTCCCTTCCCTTCCCTTCCCTTCCCTTCCCTTCC
>JAHLSL010011526.1:0-10054 GCA_025920805.1 Petroica traversi
TTTTTTTTTTAAAGCCTGACAGAAAATCAAGCTGCCAATGGGCAAATAGGGTTCTTCTGCCAATGGGTTAGCAAGCAATTACTGAGAAAGACATGGAGAGCGGCCATCACCAAGAGAGCATTTCTCAGCCTTCATGTGGGAATGATAATCGAGAAAAGTGTCCTGAATCAAAATTGAGGACATAGATTAACTACTTAGAGGTGAGATTCCAATGTGAAGACTTTGCAGACCCTCTATAAGCTATTACTTAAATACTGAGAGTTTTCATATACTTTGTTCTGAGAGCTTATATTTTCTACCTAGGCACAAATTCTTATGTTTCTCTAGTATTGCAATTTACTTAAATTAATAGTTTATGATTGTGCCATTCTGTCTCTTAGATAGTCTAAGATCCATAACTACTTTGATGTTCCAGATGTGCTTTATCTAATTAATTTCTGCAATATTTAGGTATCATTGTGTATGCAGACTGGTTGTACTTATGGAGAAGATGCATAGATTAAAAAAAATTGTAACTAATATTATTATAAAAATTGTTAGCTATCACTCTACAATGCGTTAGCATCCATCAAACTAAATTAATTAGTAAAATTTTAGTGGAATACAAGGGAAATATGTGTGTAACAGTTTCACAGAAAACAATATTATCTCTCTGTGAAGCTGGGTTTGTATGTAAACAAGGAAGACCTTTAATAAATAGAAGACTTATCCAGCAGTAATCATAGAGTAAGACAAGAGGGACATTCATTCTACTGCAAATATTTGTCAAAGCTGTCTGGTTCATTCTCTATGGACAGCAAATACTTTTGAGAATTCTTTGTGATTCACATGTAAACTTGTCACAAATGGGTTTAGGAGTTAAATAAGTCCTTTCTTACTGCCCAGGCCTCTGACAGCAGGTAGTAATCTTATCGAGATGACCAGCACCTCAAAACACCCTCCCATTCGCAAGTTCTTTTAATAATGACTGATTCTGTCTATAATATAACAAATTATTTATTAATAGACGGGAAAACTACTGACTGTAAGACTTAAAAACAAAACTAATAATACTACACAGGAATAAAAACAAGAAGGATAACTACTAGTAGATTACATACAGTGCATGATAAGGTGCAATTGAGTTACAGCTAGCGAAGAATAGTATAAGCTTAGGATTCAATGTATCTTACCATCCAATCATTGGTGCAGCACACATCGACATCCTTTCCCTCAATCTCTGGAGAAGTAACCACAAGCCCACGTGTGGACTTGGGGAGAAGTACCTTACACATGGTGTGTGTGTATGGAAGCTTCTGCTTCAGTAATAACTCATGTGCCTTTTATAGCATAAAACGGTGTCTCTTGAGTCATCAATTTTCTTTATCTCTTCCTACACTTGTTTTTCCAGATGTTTGGCCTGAGCCTCCTGGCACCAGAGAGAATCCTGCTGAGTCCTCCGACTCCAGGGTTATCTCTGGGTTCCCATTAGCTCCTGTATGCAGGAAGGAAAAGGGTGTGGGGGGACGGGGTTTGCCACTGCCACAAACTACCATCTTCCCACTTCATATTGCTATCAGTCAGATTCTTCTACATCTCAGAATCTGCCCAATGGCAGTAGTTTCAGACCTTTTATTCTGTCAAGAAAAAAAAAAAAAGATATGTTTAGCTAATTTAGAATACGCTTTCATGAAATGAACCCAATTAACCTGCCTGTAATACATTTCATATTAAATTGCAAGGTTTTTCAGTGAAGCCTGTTGATAACTTAAAATTCTGTATTCATTTGGGAAGTATTACGAAGTGCTTAGATTTGCCTCATAATAAGTCCTAAATTCACATTAAATTGCTGTTTTAAGTCTCCTTAAATAAATCTGAATTAAGTGTACGACAAAATAAAAGATTGTATTTTTTTTCTTGATAATTTTCTGTTCTTCATTATCCATGGACATTAATGGAGTTTTAATTTGTTGTAACACCAAAGTTTTACACTTCATTAAATCCATGTGCCGATAATTACGGGCCTTATTGATTTCCTGTCTTTTTAGATATTCAAGAGCTCTTCAGGGTTTGTCTCCCCCTGAATTGTTTTTCTCACATTGAGATGTGATTGCTAATCTTTCAAAAGAGAGGTTGAAAACGTTTAAGCTTTCTGTAGCACATTCTCATCTTCTTAACCTTTTTACAATTAATTAGAATAATTCACAAGACTTTTTCCCATGCGTAGAATAATTCATAATTTTCTGTGACAATTCTTCTATAGCAAAAGAACAAAAAACCCTCCCAGTGGTCTCACAATATGCAACAGGGTACTTTTGCAGAACAAAAGTTTAGTTTTTCCATTAATTCAGAGCAAAATAACACAGTGAGACAGATAAGGATCCGCAGATAAGGATT
Source organism: Petroica traversi (assembly GCA_025920805.1). Lineage (NCBI taxonomy): Eukaryota > Metazoa > Chordata > Aves > Passeriformes > Petroicidae > Petroica > Petroica traversi. Next base: position 2,377 of record JAHLSL010011526.1, read on the forward strand.
AATATTCAAAACCAAGCAAAGGATTTAAATTGCTACAACAGAATGCAGGCAGATAACAGTTGCCTAAAAACAAAGCACTGATCTTTTTTGGTTTATTGACAACCTAGGCGTGTAAGTGTCTAAACTCACCAGGTGTGCCTGATTTGACCTACAAGTTCCATAGAAGTGCAATTCCATCTGCATGTAGGTCTGGAGCAAACCAAACCCAAGCATGCTGGAAACTAAGCTAGACAGCAGTATGTGAGATCCAAACCTTGACAGAATAGAGGTATTTCTTTTGAGTGACTAAAAACTTCAGCTGTAGCAAGTAATACTTTTGCCCCACAAATCTTTCTGGGATTTTATATTGTCGGATTACAGTTTAAGCTATACGGAATAATTTTCCATCTTTTCTAATCAGTCCAGAAAGCTGTATAATAAATAACGTAACATATATAGACTAGAATAAATAATAAATAAAAAACAGAAGAAACAAACAACCCACTAAAATCTAGCAAATAGCGAGGAGCCTCACGTCAGGAATGTCAGCTGTGACAAAGGAGTCAACTGCTTGGATATGGATTCCTTCTGAAGTGATTTTCTTGCTTCATTTCTGTTGTTGTGTGTCCTGGTTCTGGCCAAAACTGGTCATTAATTTTTTCAGTAGCCAGGAGGAGGCATGGCTAGGACCTGGTTGTTATTCCATACCACCACACAAAATTTTCAGGGCTAGAAGTAAGTCAATGCGCAGTGATCATGTTTTGATACCTAACACAACCTTTGATTTCTCATGAGATTAAATCACAGCACAAAAAAGCATTAGTAGCAGAAGTATTAGGTATACCAGTATTCAGGATGCATTTGCCCTTAATTCTACAGAAAACATTATTTCATACTGTAACACATGCAACTTTATGGAATCAGTTGATTATCAAGTATGAAATACTTGATAGTATTGGCATTGTATTGCTCAGGACTATGACAATTATGACAGATGTCATTTATCCAAGGCTGCCCATCAAAGTTCAGGAGTGTTAGAATTTCAGCAGTTCATAAATAGCCCCAAGCAGGCCAATATTCAATTCCTTTTCATTCACAGTTGCCTCCCCCATGGACAGATATAAAGACCTTAACTGGCACTTTTACTTGCAAATCTAAGAGGCTGAAGACTGGAAATAAGGGAAGATAAAAAATTTGGTCTCTTCAGATTAGTACATCTATCAACTTAATTCCCACAACAATTCAAAAGAAATTCTCATTCTAGAGCAATTAAAAATTATATAAATAAGAATACAAATATTTCTGAATGTTAACAGTAAGAACTAACCATGACCAAGTGATTATTTGATCTTCAAACCAAGTGGATGTTGAGTTCTATATAATATGGTGTTACAAGTGTCAAGAATTTTTTATATGTAACAAAATTCTTGTTCTTTTTTCTCTACAAATCATAGGAAAAATTAGGAGATTGGTGTTTTATTATCCTATAAGTAAATATATAATTAACGTCTAAACACTTTTCCTAGTATATTCTTTAGTGTCAGAAAAAGACTCTTTTAGCTATAACTTCCCAGGTACTGCTTTTCTTTCCTTTATTAGAGATACTTTGTCTTTATCTCAGTGTTTTCTTTCTTTCAAGGATCTTTCTAATCTCCATAAAATCTTAGAATAAAAATTCAAAGATAGTTTGAGTCTTTTTTTTTCTCCAGGATTTGTGGATAAAATAAGACCCTTGTCTTTAAATAATAGATTAGAATTGGGTTTGATCTATTTTATTTTTTTTTTAATTTTTGCATGTGTGTTATGTAACTGGTCATAATATTTTTCGGTAGAAAACAAAGGGAAAAATGTTCCTGTATTGTTTTTGCTCTTCAGAGTAGTCTGCTTGAGCCCTCTTCCTCCCTGATAGGTAATAGAACCAGTCTTTCTTTTTCCCTTCTTCTTAGCATGTACTCCATTATCATCCCTAACCTCTATGGTTTTAATGTTCTCAGAGAACTGTAACTCTTTTGTCTCCTTAACCTTTCTGACTTTATCCTTACATGACTACTTGCCCTAAATCTTCATACTCATCTTCAGTAATATATGATTGCTTCTACTTTGTGAATGACCTTTTTGATTTCAGTGCCATCAAATTACTTCTGAAGCAATCAAATATACCTCTTCTTATGGTTTACTCTTTTCTGAGGGCTGAATTCATTAGCTTTTTTATTCATAAAACTTTTTAGTGAGTGTCAGCTTACTGTATTCCCTTTTTGCTACATATTTTTTTCCTAAGAGAAATTAAATATTTGACTGATTGAGGTCAGCTTTTCAAAGTGTATTATTTTCCTTTTCAAGCCTTTTTCTTACTAAGTACTTTCATAAAAATTGCTTTCAGTCTTCAGGTTCTTATGTACCTCCATTTTTAAATCAGAATAAACCAATTTAGCTGATATTATCTCTTTATAATTGCCTTCACTCACTGAACTGAAATGTTAAAGTACAAAGAATTTCCCATGTCAGTGAATTCAGTATACTACCCTTGACAAGCCTTACAACTTCTGATCTAAATTGGTCCATCTCAATCTTAAACACCTTTATATGAGAAAGTTGTTTAAACCTTACTTTCTTGTAATTTATAACCCAACTGTGCTTATTGTATGCAGTAAATTCTTGTGCCAGTTTCATTCTTCATTCTGTTTATTTTTGTCCTTCATGTTGACTCCCTGTTCCCTTAAAAATTTTTCAACACATTTTAAAAATATACTGAACTGTTTATTCTACTGTATTTTTCAAAAATAACATTTAAATATTGGTTCCAGCTGGCTTTCAAGATTTGTATTTGTATCATATTATATCTCTAGAAGCAGAATTCAATCAGCAAGATTGGATTCAAGCCTGAAGTAACATTCCCAATATTAAGGAAGTTTAAGATCTGGGGTTTGGTAGTGCTTGAACTTTTTGCTACAGTCAAAGTCACCTTGTCATTAAAGTCATTAGTCCACTTGCATTTGTTCCACATTTGTATTGGTGCTGCTGTAATCAAATGTTTCATAGAATTTATCCACAAAAAAGTGGAGAGACTTTTAGGGTCATTTCAGATAAAGATTTTCCAATTCTCCAACAATCATGATGGAAAATGCTATTACGTTAATTTCTTGCATTTAATATATATGACTGGAGTGAACACAGAGTAAAATTTAAGTCATGATTTTACATAACTGCAGTCAGGGATAAAAATCCCTGTAAAACGTCAGGTAATAAATGAAACAAAAGACACAAGCATTTAACATTAAATTAAAAATACAAACAGCAGTTTTTGTGTACATTTTAATTCAACTTAGTTTGCACTGAAGTTGCACCTGTGGGAAGATTTCATTAGCATCTCTTTCATACCAGCTGAAAAAAAAAAATCCACAACCAAGTTGTTTTCCTATCAAACAGCCCAGCACAAAACAAACAAATACACAAATATTGGACAATATGCCCTTATTTTATCTCCTGCAATCTGAAAAGGACTCTTCACTGCTCAGAAATAAGCACTTAATATGTGTCCTCAGTTTTGAATATTTAAATGTCATTTACTATTTTGCATTTTGGAAAATTGTCATTAGTGGAGTCAGAACCAAACATAAGATGTTTTCCAGACAAAACTTGCACCTTTAATAAGGGTTTATAATTATTTTTTCCTGAGTGACTTCTAGAAAATAGTGGGTTGTCTAAAATGTATTTGATTTTACAAGAAACACAAGACAACATTTCTGGGAAATCCAAGGGAAGAAAACAGTGAGAAAAATTTTGACTGATTTTTTCAGCCCATGAGACTGAAAATCTTCCCTTGTTGAGAAAAAATGACTACACAACAATACCCTCTCTTTATCAGTTCAGTGTTGGTTGCCACTGCCTCATATTCTGAGCTCCAGACCACTTCAGAGTGAGGAAAAACTGTCAGGACCTTAATGCCAGCTCCAGTCTTCTTTCAGGTGCACTGCCTGTAACAGGTCTAAGTAAAGGCAGCTGCGCAGCCCAACACATAGCAGGGACTTTTAGTTTTGAAGTCTTGTACTTGGCACAAATGGCAGGGTCAGAGGAGGTTGAAGGGACTGAGAACAATATGCTGCGAAAAAAGGAGAGTTTAGCCAGTTCATGTCTCTGATTCAAAATACATGAGTCAGTAATTAAAAGTTAATGTTAATTGGTTACAAATTAAATCCAGTAAAATTTGCCAAGCTGAGACCTTTCTTACCGGCAACAAAACTGCAAATTCACAATATGTAGGCCAAATAAAAGGGTGAATAGAAAAAAGTATGGTCATGAGACTCTGTATGCTTGACCTGGCTCTATTGTCCTTTGGCAGTGTAGTTGGAGGTTTAGTGTTCTAAAGCTCTGCCCCATAAGTAGTCAGACACAACCATTATTAACCACTGATTAGTAGTCATGCTAATGTTCACTGGTGCTTGTTTTCCGGAGTGGCTATCAAAGACAAAGTCATAGTGTAACTTTTAGAAGAATTGCTATTTACAGTAGCATTTGGGGAAAGCACAGCATGAAGTTTCATACTAAGCCACACAGTGGTGATAATTACTTTTTTCTGTCCTACTTCCATGAGTAGCCATGGTGCTGTTCAATAGCTTTAATATGGCATTAATACCAGTAGTGACAGTAATGCTAGCACTGGTAGGTTTCTAGATGCTGAGATGTCATCATAGATGTAAAACCAAATATTTTTCTCTCCTCACTCTAGATACTCAGTATTTCTTCAAGTAACATTGCAACACCCATGTCCATGTCTCTTCCAATGTGATGGGATTTTAGTGGTCCATTATATGTGCCCATAGAGATGAAAAATGTGGTTATCATTTCAGTTGAATTTATAGTCTGTTCCAAGCACCTTTAGAATTATAAAAATAAGTTGAACACAATTTTCAGGACTGAGATCTCTTTCAACCACTTACTGCATCACTTGAAATATTGCCTGATATTCTTTTTTCATTTCAGTGTTCATCTAATGTTAAGATGTATGAATGCTAAGAAAAAAATATGATGAGAACCCATTCATTTGCATCAACTATCAGCAGTTGTGTGTGCTCAGCATCAAAAATTAAATGAAGGCGGTTGATTGTCTTCATATAGTTTTTTTTAGCAGCGTGGAGTTAAAACCAATCCATACTATGGTTAATGTTTCAGGACGTGAGTGGTCTAGGCTATTGTTCTAGAGACCCTTTGATGGTTTTTTGTTGCTAGCTCTACTTCAAGCTTTATGGCTAAACAGCATTGCTGACCAATAAATATTTTTATAAAATTAAATAAAATGCTGGTCCTACCCTAACTCTTGGTAAGATGTACCTAAATGCAGCACTATCAAAACAGAAGCAAGGAATGAGCAGATGGAGCAATCACATCACTTCACTAATTCTACAGCATGTTCCTGTTTCATGACTGAAACTAATGTGCAGTATACTTTAGGAGAACATGTTCATTTTTTCTCATGGGAAATACTTAGCCTTCCTATCTGCAGCAGAACATGCTAGTGTCTTGTTCAACAATTATGGAATTAAAGAGCAACTCGCTGTTTCCTCAGGATAAATGGAAGCAAAATAACTTATGCCTTTATTGCTATTGTAAGAGTTCTATCCCTGGGGCCAAGCTGAGGGTGAACACACAGTTGGGAAGAGAATGAAGAGACAGTTGAGGTATTTCCTAATATTTGACTGCTAGGCTTTCAGCACTAGTACTGACCTTTTAATGCAATTTTTCTTATAATATTAAGAAATTGGACTATTTAACTTGCCTATCTGTCTATTAGCTATCTTTTAGAAGCTGAGAATCAAATAAAAACGAAACTCCTTTTATTTGTTTTTCCTCTTTACCCTCTAGAGTGCTGTAACATTCCTGTTTCTTTTATATGTCAAATATTCCCTTAGTGATCTTTAACTTGCTTCTGGCATCTGAATTCTGATGGCTTAAAATTAAGAGCCTTTTTTCTTATCATCCTATGTCCAGAACTTCTTAACTTCAAGTGTAGGTAACTATTACATGGTATGGGATCTTACATTTCTTTCCCTGAGTAGTGAATGTTGAGTTGAGGTCATTGATCATACCAGAATTGTTGCACATGTCAAGGCTCCTTTCCAATTCTAATTTCAAGTATTCTTTTCATTTACAACAAGTGTTTTAGTGAAATGTAGTTATGTCACTTTTTTAATCTTCTAGGAATAAATCTCATTAATTCTTTTACAGCTATTTAGAATAATACTTTAAAAGACAGAAGAAAATGTTACAATATATATATTTAATAGAGGTTTATGTGGTCAAAAGTATCACATGTGGTATCACAAAAGTGGACAGCTATATATATACATACATATATATATATATGTTTATAGCCCACTGTTAAACTGAATATATTAATCTTGAGATTCAAAACTAGCTAAAGTATGTTTTCATAACTGTATGGTATCTCATTTTAAAAAACCCACACTGATATTTAGTGTGTCTAATGTTTTCTGTCACAGATTATTATCACAAACTTTTCTCTGTACAATTAGAAAATGTCATAATTTAACAAGTGATTTTCCTTCTGGAAGCAGTAATTTCATTGCCTCTTGTGAGAGTCTGGTCCGATTTAGTAAAGTTTGTATAATATTAAAAATATTTTTTTCCTCTTTCTCACCCATGTTCCTTCAAGACTTCCTGCCAAAATCACTGAATGTTCCCATGTGGAGACAGACCATGGAGACATAGTTTGGGCTCACTGAGAAGAATGTTTGTTGTCACAAGGCCTCTGTGTGAAGAGGAGGTAGAAACAAACTCTGCTTCCCCAAGAGAGCTCTGTGGAGCTGAATTCCTCCCAGCCCTTAGGATGCTTGACAGAGAAAGGCATTTTTGATTTCTTTCTTTCAAAACAACATTCATGCAGGCAATAGGCTATCAGACTTTAGTGCTGGGAATGAAAAGAAAAAGAACAGCCTCATCGGGAAAGACTAGATCAATACATGGCTCCAAAACTGCTTGTCATGTAGAAATTAGATAGGCAACACAGCCTATGTAAAAGGCAAATACAGCAAAGGTATTAGCTAGAGGGAAAAAGAAAAAACTTTCACAACAAGAAAACTATGTTTGCAATTCTGTGCCTTGATTCAGTCGGCCAGCTAAAATATCCCATGGAAAAAATATCAGCAGAAACAGATTGCAACACAGTCCCTGTAAACATCTTAGCAGAATTCAGTTTTACATTCTCCTCTCATAAAATACAGTAAATGTTTCTGTGAGCCATATTGATATTTTTTACAAACTAGATTATTAAGGGCAATGTCCTAATATCTTAATTGTAGATGGTGGAAGTTGAATTATGTATGACTCTTTTGCTGTATTGGTAATTTCTTACTGAGATTTTGCAAACCTTTTTATTTGGATGTGTTTTGTTGAATTGCATTAGTGTTTTATTAGAAAGATAAAGTGTACAGAGGAATCTGATAGTAATGTTAGTCTCTAAAATGGCTGGAAAGGTCCCAGTCTTTTTCAGCATTCTTTGTAAGAAATGTGGACAAATATGCACTGTTGTTTTGAATTATGAATCATTTACTCAATTTTCTGACACGGCAGTTATAATAGAGTGCATTCTGATATCCTTTCACTAAAAATTTGCAAAATATCCAACACAGAATGTTTGTAGTTAAACATTAACTTTAAAAGCACTGAAAAACAAAGCTTTTTT
>JAHLSL010011568.1:0-23081 GCA_025920805.1 Petroica traversi
AAAAAAACCCCACAAAACCTCCTTCCTTCAGTTATTCATTCTTTTTTACCACCTAGAGATGTATAGAGCTCAGAATAAAAGGCACAGTTATTAGGTAAAAAAAAAAAAGAGATTTCCAAGCAAAAGCTTTCAGTGTATAGCAAGTTTTTTATTTTCTTTTTCTAGTGGATTCCAGCACTAGTGATTATGACAAAAATAAGCACTAAACAGAAAAAAACAACCAACACAAATTCCAAGCTACCTATTTAACCATCTAAAGTAGAGCTGAACAAAAGTATGTGTGAAATGCGCTGATTAAAGGACTTCACACATACTTATCAGGAGTGCAGAAATGTGCTGCTGAGCACAGATGATGTGTTATTCCCTAAACAAATAATTTCAAATATGGTTGTTCTGTAATCTGCTTTGCTTTTTCCTCAGGAAGCAAATTACCACCTATGTTAAAGCACAGGAATAGTTTTCTGACCAAAAAAAACCCAAACCAAACCAAATAAAAAACCCCCAAAAAAACCAACCAAAAAAAAACCCCCCAGCAACAGCAAAAGAAACACTGCGAATTTGAGATTCATTTATTCCTAAAAATCTACACTGACACTCGTCATGAAATAAAAGGTCAAAGATTAGGCTATTGAACTGCTGAGGCCCTGGGAGGAACCTCTCTCAATTTGCTTCAAGAAAACCTTTCAACATAGTTCCTTATTGAGTTTAAGGAAAATTATAACAGAGTTTCTGACTTTAAAGGAACCTCTACCTTTCCTCCCTTTAGGAAGTTGAGGTATTACCTCAACTGAGTCTGTGGAGAAGCTCGGATAATTCCTAAATTGCTGTTATTTACAGAGAGAATAACCAGCTTGGACTTGGGAAAAAGGTGTTTGTATCACAATACTCTCTCCCAGGAGAAATTTTTGTACTAGGAAGAGAGGCTTCAGTTCCCAACTTCCCTTAGAAAGATCAGTTTAGGAATTTAAAAAATACTTTTTTTGACTTTCTGATTTGAACTGCGGTCTATCCTGACCCCCTGTTCTCTCATCAGTCTCTCAGGGCATTGTGCAGTGTGGGGGTTTCCCACTGACCCCAAAAAGCTCTTACTCCTGTGGTTCAGCCCTGCGGACCTGACCAAGGACCACTCAGAGCCCATTTCACCCCTCAGTCCTTAGGGGTTTACATTTCCTTACCAGTAACCACTGAACCCAGAGCCTTACAGGTTTGGGCTCTTTTCCGGAGATTTCAGGAGCATTGAATTTTCTGTTGCGCTCAGCGCCTGGAGAGTGCTCTGCAAGCAAAAGGCGATGGGGAGTTGAACAGATGCAATGACAAAGAATTATGTGCTTAATCCTGCCTATTCTGGCACCACTTAGACCAAAACACAACCTTTTCTGGGAGTACTTCAAGATTTCAGACAATACATCCTTTCCACAAGGGCATGTAATTAAAAAAATTACTTAACTCTAGCAGTACAACAGCTCTTAATTTTGTAATAATTACTCTAATTTGCTCTAGCAGTCAAACAAATATTTTAACTTGCTGCTATTTCAGAATCTTTTGCTCCATATTGACTTACAAGACTGTGTTGGGGGAAAAAAAGGATTACGATGATGTAGAAACCACAGCACTGGCAATGAATTCATCACAGGAAAGTAATGTAAGACATGTAGAAGTGTCCCATTTCTCCCTAGAACTTTACACTAATAATGTCCTGTTTGAAATAAGAACCCAAGCAATATTCAATGTATCTTTATATTGAGCTGATATCAGCTATACCAGGCACTTTTTCTTTTCTTTATTCCAAACTGAATATAACAATACTAAATATCATAAAACTGAATAAAATAATACTGAAAAATTCCACACTGAAACTAATACTATATTGAATATAATAATATATTTAATATAATAAACATAGATTTTGAAAACTTTAGTCTTAAGTGTTCAAAGTCCTCTGATGCAGGATTTAATAAACACTATTTTTAAAGAAAAAAGGCTATGAAACAACAGACTTTTCCCATGTTTTAGGAATATCACTCTGATGCAACAAGACCTCTAAAAGGTTCCTTTCAGCTCAAATTAATATATGATTCTGTTGAGATCAAGGCAAAAACCTTTTGCACAAGCTGTGATGGTTTCACAAAGCTCTCATCCCACTCCAGGGAGACAACAGTGGTGAGAGGACATTGTTATGTGGCAAAACCGGCTGATAAGAGAAAGAATTGGCACATATCGATTTGCCAATTATTTGATGTGTTATTTTTTTGAAAACATGTGGGAGAAGATTGCGATATTAGATTTTGTTATTCCAAGACTTAAGCAATGTACAAGTCATTAATCTCTTGAGCTTTGAGAGTTATGCATGGTCAGAGTAATAAAGGACAGGGATATTGGGCAGAGTTTCCAGGCTAGAAAAATCTTTTCTGGGTGATTTTTAAGTTAATTTTGCTTTGAATACTGAAGTAAAATGCTGCCCTGCCATACTTCATAGAAGATGGATTGGTAGGACATGGCTGTTGGAGGAGGATTAGGAGGATTACTCGTTCCTTGGCAAGTGGTAAGAGCAAATAAAAAACTAATTAATGAGCATTAATTATCATGCTACGTTCTAGTCAGTGCCTGCATTTATGGAATATAATTTGTGCAGGTTTTTCAGGTACTTTGAACCAAATATATAAAGAAAAATGTGAAAAGTGTAAGATTCCAAGTGCAATCTCATTACTGCAGGAGACTTACAGGAGGGGTTTTAAAGGCAATTAATTGTGTTATACTTCAGCTGATACAAAACCAAGACTGTCTTACACACCCATGTTATCCATCTCAATTTCTAGACATTCACGAATCCCATATTTTTTAAGTTTCTTTTGAGTTCACAAAACACATCTGTCATCTTAAATAACTTCATTCCAAATCCTTCTTCAGGTTTTTTTAAAATACAAATAGATGGATTAGTTTTCCCTGTCAGTTTGGTGGAAACTCACTTTTCCTAGGGTAAGCCTGTATTAACTGAATAGCTCTTGACATTTAGATATTTAAAGAAGGTTCTCTTTACCCTGTAGTAAAAAAGATAAATTTATGGAGTTGGAAAATATCTAGATTTTACTTCCTACTTGCTTTGCAAACAGAAACTGAAGGAACATACATAAAAGACACACATAATTCCTTAACTTGTGGAAATAAAAGTAATCTCATTATGTGCTTATTGAAGTAAAAGAAATTAATACCAATCTGTCACTTTTTATTTAGTCTTTCTAAAATAGAAATGTTTTAATTGAGGCAAAAACCCAAAACCATAGCAATCAAACTTTTTCATAATTTCCTTTGAAAAATAATGTCTAGTTTCTCATTCATGAGTTTAAGTCACCACAGGTTTTGAATTCTGAATTTTGTGAGCTCTAGGTCTGTAATCAGAAAAGAAGAGTGGTAAAGAGGTTTGTGGCCAAACTGAGGACCACAATGTGGCAAAATGTAGGACTTAAATCTATTTTCTCAGGCCAGATGCACATCCTGGGACAGCAGAAACCACAGTCTTGTGGTGCAGGTGTTACACATTCCCAAAGCACTCAGCAATAATTTCCAAGGGCTTGGTAATCAAACTGGATCAAACCCAGAGGAGTTTGGAGAACAGAACATCTTTGCCATGTGGTGAGGGAACAAAGGAAGGGTTTGATAGCCAGGTTGGATGGGGCTTGGGGCAACCTTGGATAGTGGGAAAAGTTTCCATGCATGGCAGGGCATGGAAAGTGATCTGTTTAAAGTCCCTTCCAACCCAAACCATGCTGGGATTCTGGGATTCTGTGGTTACTTCATTGGTGTTGATACCAGGTAAATGCTAAAATCCACAAAACCCCAGGTTCCTTTTATATTCAAAATAAAACAATAAAATAAAATAAAAACCTCTAGTGGAATATATGCAATATATATATTGCAATGCTGGAAGCTGGAAAACGCCAAGAAAACTGTTTAGATGATTGAATATATCAATCTTTTAATTTAAATATTGGAAGATGGGAAAGAAAGCTGTTAATACTCCAACTGAAAGGGTCAGCCCTTCATATGAGTTAAATACCGAGAGTAATCCCATGTCTGATAAAAGTACAGCCTAAGACAATTATGTACTAAAACAGTTTAGATTTAGATATTAAAATGAGTCTTACACAAAAAGATCATCGGATTTTGCACTTTAAATCTTCCTTTGTGTTATTTTGATTGTTTTTGTTCCTTTAAAGCTGAGGAAAACATCTCTGAATACAAAGTGTTCCAATGACCTTTCCTCATCTCTCCCCATGTCAGGCTGTTATTTTTGCCAGGTTTAAGTGATTCTGGATGAACTCAGACTTCCCCACACTTTCACCTGTATTTGGGAAAAAATACTAAAAGATTTTTATTGCTTCAATTTGAAAAAGGGGTACAAATACAATGAAAAAGGATGTTGCAGCAGTTAGAACATTTATCTGTAAAAAGAAAAAGAAATGAAGAAAAAAACATTTCTTCAGGAAGAAATGAGTGTTTCTTGCTTCAGAAGGTTATTCATGCTGTGCTACACTATAAAATCCTCCAGCCTTGTAAAAACTATTCAGCTCCTTTTCCACCTTCCCTTTTCCTGAGCATCCTCAAGATTATGAAGAATCCCAAAGCTTTTGAAGCCACCTGAACAAAACAGCCAGCTAAATCCTATTGTCATCTATGGCTACAGGATCATTAGGGCTTATTTGTTCAAGTCCCAGTACCACCCTTGAAAATGAGTGTTATAATTGATAAAATTTCTCTCTAGGCCTTTTCTATCATTATTCTTCCTTTCAAACAGAGAGCAATATTGATTCTGAGATAAAGAAAGATATTAATAACTCTGAAATGCTCGGAGGGTGTATTATAGTATATATTATAGTATTTTTAGATTCACTGAAAAAGATTTTTCTCCTTGCTGCTTTAGTGGTTGGTAGTGAGGATGCAGAGCCAAGGAGTAGTTCTGGCCAGCTATGCCAGCTGTCACACAGCTTAATAAAAAGCACTCAGAAAGGAGCAGAAATGATATTAAATTGTTGCTCCGATGTAATGTGACTGCTAACTTGGATTGTGTCTCCAATTTACTCAATTTAATTTGCATTCTAATCCATTTTTGCTCTGAAAAACATTTAAGTACATTGATTGATGTTCTAAAGGAGAAAGTGCTCGAGTATTCTGTATATGTGCTGAGTTCCCACTGTGAAAATTGGTCTGTGTTTTACTGGAAAAGGTAAAATTACAGAACCATGATGATATATTTCCTTTTCCATAAACTTCATATTTGTTAGCTTTGTTTTGTCATACATTGCTGATATGTATCTGCTCCTGCAAAACACAACAGAATGAATTATATAGATACGAAACAAAGACCATATTTATGGGAAAAACAGCTTTGTTCAAGTAACTGAAAATGAAATACATTTTAGCCCAGTGTATTATATTCTTAAGGAACTTTTCTATTCCTGTTAAAAAGTTGAATGAAAACATCCTTGCTTGTCACCAAACCTTTCTTTTTTTTACCATTGGTGGCAGAAGAACAACAAAGAAAATAAACTAGTATTTCAGTATCTATGGTATTTCAGCTTTGCTTTATGATTGGTTTGGTTTGGTTTGGTTTGTTTCCCAGTCATGTAGTCCTTGACTCATATGTTTATTCCTTTTAAGGAGTTCCAATAGGCCTGACTTAGGAAAAGAAGGGTTATAAGGGAAGCATTTGAAGAGTTTGGGATATCAGAAATTAAGAGTGCGCACTGTGAACATAACAAGTACAGCGTGTTACAAATAAAGAATTAATTGTATGGCCCACAAGGGCTCTTCTCTCTTTTGAATTTGTGCTTTATTAAGGTGAAAGGAGGGTGCAGCCAGGTGAGGGTTGGCCTCTACTTCCAGGGAACAAGGAATGGGACAAGAGGAGATGGCCTCAAGTTGTGCCAGAGGAGGTTCAGGTTGGAAATCAGGAGGAATTTCCTCACAGAAAGTGTGGTCTGGCCTTGGGAGGGGCTGCCCAGGGAGGTGGTGGAGCTACTATCCCTGAAAGTGTCCTTCTTTTTCTTTTGCATAGGAAGAGATACTAAATAGAAAGGAGCAATAATATAAAAATTTCCTGTACAAAACAGCTTTTTCCCCTGTATGGAGAAGACATCTTTAATTTTAAATTTTAACACAGCATCTTCATTTCTCACAGTGTGTAGCAACCAATTATATTAATGGTATTTTCAGCTCAGACTGTCATGGTTTGGTCTATTAATGTTCATTGTCAATGTCTAATCCAGAAGCAATAGGATGAACTCTGCCTGCCACTAATGCTCCATTTCTGTCTCTTTGTGTGGTTATCTCTGCAGGAGGATGTGCTGGATGAGCCACTGAAAACAGATGTACTACACCAGATGAAAAAGTGTTGCCTCGTGTTGGATTTCTGTGGGCAGCTGGTGTTGTATCTTTTATATGTCTCTTTATGTTTGCCAGAATAGCATAATAGTCAATTCTCTCCTCAATCACAAGCTGCTTTCTCTGGGTAAATAAGAAGGTGTTACATCTATTTGTCTTTCTGTAACAGAGCCTTTCTAGTTCATCCATTAGTTTCATGGTAATGCAGATTAAAATCTACAGAAGTGAAGGAAAAAAACATCCAAACTAAGTTGTATGCAAGTATCCAAAATAGTAGGAACTGCAGAGACAATTCCTGCTGTACATGAAGCAGATTGCAGTTGTTTGGTCGGCTGTTCTATTTTTTTAATTAATTACTTTGTGTCTTTATCCTAGAGCTTTCTTTCAGGATCACTTTTCCTTGAAGATGCCTTAATATTATGCACATAGATATAATCATGGAATCACAGAATGGTTTATTGCAAGGCACCTTAACCATCACCTAGTTGCAAAGCCCTGGTAGATTCCTGAACCTTTCCTCATATCAAGTAGCATTTCATTCCTTATGTTTCTCCATCAGCTAAGAGATCACATAGAAAAACATAATTCACCATTACTGGGGAAATCAGAACTTGACCCTGAATAAAGTGCAACTCATTGGGATTGAACCAAGCAAAGCCTGAACCACTGAACATCCCCAAGCACAGAGAAATTAATGTTTTACCCTTGCCCCAAAACTGGCTCTCTGAAAATGTTGAGAGCTTGCATTGTTGTGTGTCCCTTGCTGGAATCAGGGCCTTAAGTATCCTGTGCAGAAATACACAGTCACAGGATCAATCAGATTGGAAAAGACCATCAGGATCACCAAGTCCAACCCGTGGCTAGATCCCACCATGTCCAGAAGAATGTAATTTCCTCTGTGCTATTTTCTGCAGACTTTTTCTGCTTCCCTTCCCTCCTTGGGACAGCCACAGACCCATCTTCTCCTTCATGCTCCTCACAAGAAGAAGCTCTTGAAGAAGAAAGGAAGGTTGGGTGATGCCTTTATTGATGCTGGGTAGGAAGAGGGTTGCTTTGGTGGTGAGAAGGTGTTTCCCAAAAACTGGAAATCCACTCTATGAAGGACTCCAGGAGATAGGAGGGAGTCAAGATATGATTCAGAGGGAAATTTTGCTCCTGCCGAAGTCCTGATGACAGCTCCCCTCCAACACCCGCTCTGAACTCCCCTCTTACCCAGACTGTTGGCTGTGAGGTGCTGGTTCCAGTGCCAGCCCATGCGACACAGTACAGAAAACACACAGTGACAAGGAAGGGCTGGAATTCGTGCCAAAGGATGACACAGTTGTATAAAAAGCACCTAAGCCAAGCAAGAGATGAAAAGTCACAGAATCACAGAATGCTTTGGGTTGGAAGGGACCTGAAAAGACATCTGGTTCCAACCCCTTGGGAAATGTCCACTTCAGATAAAAATCATCAAGCTCAGGAGATTCTGGAGCGCTAAGTTAATGCTGGGTTGGTGATTGATCAGGGTGTGTCATTTAAACTGGACCCTTCCTGAGAGGTTTATTTGAGCTCCTGGTGACCATTTGTGTGCCTTTAAGAACACTGAGTACCTAAGAAGAGGCTTTAGTGGCAAGTGTGAGAAATGAGGAAAGCAGCAGCCACTTCATTGTTGTTTCCTGTTTTGTGAGTTAGAAAACAAAGTGAAAAGTATTTTTTTTAAAAGCTTTTCAGGAACTTCCTGAACAAGATTAATACACTCCTGAACAAGAATAATGCATTTTTAAACCACATTCATTTGAATTGGCTTTGGGTTAGATATACAAATATGTTTAGTGTAATTAAAATTTTCCCAAATATTTTTAATTGCTTTCTTTGATCTAAATAAATTAGTGTTTGTTTAAGTCATTCTAAAACTGGGGGAAACTATTAATTTTACATTACAGGTAATTAAAACTTGCTTATGTAAAACTATACTGATGTGACACAAGTTGGGCAAAGGTGAAAACCTGTCAATAAACCAAAACACATGGGAGCCTTTTTATTCTTTGCTTAACTTAGATTTTAATGGAGAGCCTATTGTTAGTACAAATTAAATAAAAATGTACCTCTTTCAGCAAAGAGGGAAAAGGAAAACTGTAGACATGGATATGTTTTCCATAATAAGAGGTCTGTTCAAGTCTTTTAGTAAAACTTTGGAGATGTATTATCTTTCTAGCTAGTAATAATAAAACAATTAAAAATATGATAAAAATGATAGTGTAATCTTTAATTCTCCTGAACCTGAAAAGTGCAATTTTGCTTAATGCCTTCTTTATTTTTTTAATAGAAATTTTATGTACAAACAATGGCAAAAAAATCCCCATAAACTATAATTTGTCTTGCAGGCAAAATTTAATTGTGATTGAAGCATTATAGCAAATGTTCTCTAGCAAATATGGGCAAATATGGGTAAATATTTCCATGGCTGAGAACAGAGGACACCTGGGCATCCCGGAGCCAGTCAAGGTGACCCCACCACCATAATGACTGCAAAGCAAAAATCGATATTCCAAAGTAGGGAACCTGTAGTAGGTATTTGGGCTGGTTAGCTGTTTAAAAATAAAGAGTAAGAAATTAGTGTAAAAGAGCTTGTATCATTTTCACATTGAATTAACAACATTTTATTTGAGGATAAAATGTAAAAGTGGAAAGACAATTAAAGTGAAATAGCACCTAGAGCCCTTACATAAATTTTATTGCTGGAAGGAGAAAGACACCCAGGTGTGTAAATAATTGCAACTCCTTTGACAGTCTCTGCTTTTTCCTGAAAAGTTTATAGGTATTAAGAAGTGATTTGTCTTGCTGGCACAGGAAGTGTTTTGCAGCATGAATGGGTTATATACTTTTTGTGATGGGTTTAGGCAGTTCAGTAAATTTACTCTCTTTCTTTTGTGTTACTCATTGTTTTTAACTCTACTGATTTGAAAAGAAAAGAAATTGGATAAGTAATAAGATCATAAAATTCTGGAATGGCTTGGTTTGGAAAGAGCCTTGAAGCTCATCCAGTTTCATTTCCCTGCCATGGGCAGGGACACCTTCCACTAGCCCAGGTTGCTACAAGCCCCTTCCAAACTGGCCTTGGACATTTCCAGGGATGGGGAGTCCACAATCTGGACAGGTAAATATTCCTGGTAGACATGTTTCCATAGTTTTGAAACATTGTCATTTAAAGAATGGATTCCCACAGGTGACTGTTGTTTACAGTACTATTTATGCAGCTGCATATAAATCATGCAATAGCCTGGTTTCTATAATTCTACAGCACAAGAACTGCACTCCAAATGCTTCACCCACCTTTGCTTGTTCATGTCTCTGCCCTGAACAAGAGATGAAGCTGGAAAGGCTACAATAACTCAGAAAACTTTTATAGTACTGTAAATGAAAATTAATTCCATGTTGGAACCAGATGTTTTTATGACTCTTTAAACATTTTTCACTTTGGGGGTTTTTATTAACACTGTAACCTTTGGAGAAAAAAAATTTACTCATATTTATGATTTACTGGTTCCTTATAGTCTTGGAGCAGACATTCACCTTATTAATTGAGATGACTAAATACGTATTTTTCAAAAAACACTGGAAGATCCAACAGCTCCAGAGTTGACCAAGAGTAAGGCTTTTAGCACTAGAATATAAACTTTTCACCACCATAAATTCAGATCCAGCCCAGTCTCGCTGCCTCCAGAAAGAAGTGCAGGACTTGTCTGCACCTTGTTTTTTGTATAGTAGCCAAATGTGTGAATAATGGCTTGGCAACACATCCTTGAGAGAAGCAACATAAATTATATCCGAGAGAAACAACATATTGGTACAACTTTACAGGCTGGAGAATATAGAGAACTTTATGCAATTTATTGGCAAGAAGATTCAGAAGTGATGGATATCCTGTAATTACTGAGCTGAATGCAAAATATATTTTATAGGTGTACCCACTACTTAACTCATACCATTCTAAAACTTTATTTAAAAGTTTCATTGATTTAATGGTTTGTGGACTCACAGCTCTCACCCTTGAAAGAACATTTGTTGTCAAAAATACTCTTATTTTAAGACTCTCTCTGATGCCTATTTCATTGTAATTCTTCCCACTTATTATATTTGAGAGAATTGCTATAATGGAAGCATTGGATGTTCACAGATGGTTTCATCAAAATATTTAAAACATTCACATGCTTTTATCCTGCAAGGGTTTTTACCAGGCACTTTATAGCTTTTTATCAGAAAATTATTTGTGCTCCACCTACAAAATTTTGTATATTCAGGGGTTTTTTCACATCAGATGCTACTTTGAAAACTACTTATACCTCAGAATCCCAAGGTGGATTGGGTTGGAAGTGACCTTAACAACCATTTAGCTCCAACTCCCCTGCATGTGTAGGGACTACTTCCAACAAACGTAAAGGAGAGTAACATGGCAGAATGTCTGGATCATAGAATAGTTGAGGTTAGAAAAGATATCTGGAGATTTTCCTGTGCTGCTTCCTCAAAGCAATATCAAATAAAGTCCTTTGCTGGACTGACCGTACTAAGTCCCTGCCTCTCTTATCCAGCACTGGACACATCACTCCAGCTGTATATCCCAGTGCTGTGTGATGTGGAAAGAACATTTCCCTTGACTCTGCCCTTCCCAAAGGCAAATGGCTGCCTGTAGGCTGCCTGTGGACCTTCATTAATTTTTGGTGTTCACCAGGACCTCCAGATCCTTCTCTGAAGCAAAGCTGCCTTTCAGCACTACAGTGCCCAGCAGAGCATAGATTTGTTTGTCCCCACGGGAAGGACTTAGCACTTCCCACTGTTGAATTTCATGAGATTCCTCTTGGAATTCCTGTAAAAATGGGGGGCTGATCTACTTCTTCCCAGTCAAGAGGTCTGTAGCACAGTCACCACAATCATGGAATTATAGCTTCACAGGATAGCTTGGGTTGGAAAGGACCTTTAAAGCTCTGCCATAGGCAGAGATACCTTCCACTAGACCAGGCTGCTCCAAGCCCCATCCAGCCTGGCCTGGAACACTTAATATTGCCCATGTTGGTCTGTCTTTTCCTGGCTCTGAGCTGGCTCCTTTCCCAGTTCCTAGTTTAAAGATCTCCTTTCCAGATGGCAAAGGTATCTTTGTACCCCTTTGTCAGGTGGCTCTTGTCTCTCATGCACTTGTCAGTGTTCAAATGTTCCTGTATGGCCATAGAAACAGAACTCTGCTTTCACCACCAGTGATTTGACCTCCAGAGTTGCTCAGTCATCCTCAACATGAGCCTCTCAGGATCAGGACACCCTCTGTCCTTGACCATGATTGGATTTCCAAATCAAGAAAATTTCAGTGCAGTTGAAAATAAACCCTTCTCTTTAACATTTCTGAGACCTCATTATCCATTTATTTTTGGCTTTCCCCAACCACACTGTGATTTAGACTTCTGTGTAGCAGACGATGGAGGTTATGAAGTTCCATTATGTTAAAGGTCACAGAAATCTTCTGGGCATGGTTCAACTGGCATCACCCAGCCAAGGGATAGAGCTGTGCCAGGCAAAACCTTGAAAGTACTAAACTTTTAACTAAGAAATATTGTCATATTTCACCAGATGAGCAGATGGATATGAATCAGGAGAAAATACATGTGTGCTGAAAGATTAAATAGATTTCCTTAAGGAATGTCAGGGCTATGTTAACAAACTTTAGAATGCATTGGAAGAACCTGCCAAGATGAATGAATTTTAGTTCTTTCTGAAAACAAAGGGTGAATATTTATAGGTATGTGTGCCTTCAGGGAAAAAAGGGGAAAAAAAGGATAGATATATTAAGAATATGATAAATTTCAACTACTTGTAACTTTAATTTTCACTCCATAATTTTCTAAAGCCATTAACAGCATTTTATCTGCTGAAGTTCAGCAAAGTAACACCATGGCAGAAAACACAGATATGTATGCCACATTCCCACCAATTTCCAGCTGTGTTTCTGCTTATATGGAGTTTGCCCATGTCTGCTATCAATTTTAATAGCTGATCTAAAGCTGAGTTCTAGACTTAGGGCTTACGCGGGCACACGGCAGTGACATGTCTATCCAGAGAAATCTGAAATAAATTGTTCCATTTAATACAATTACATTGTATTAAATAAGGCCATACTTAATCTGAGGAAGAAAGGACATAATACCTTGGAAAATTGCAATTTCCATGAACAGTTATCATTTCTGGGTTTGAGTTTAATGAGGTCAATAACACAACGTAAAATAAGTTATAACCTCCTAGTCTTGGAGATGCTATTTTCTTCTGATCATTAGCAAAGTAGGAATTAGATGTTCCTCAATTCTTGTCCTGGCCTGTCAGGCTGTGTGTCCATGGAATAACCAACATGTGATACAACTCCAAAATTAGGCTCAAGTATGACCCCTAATGCTGAAAAGTATTTGGGAAGTCACCTGAATATGCAAATAAATGGTCTTGAGAGGGAAAAATAAGTCTGTCTGTCTCACACCAATGTGACCACACAGCTCAGGAGATGAGAGTAAGGATGTTCCTCATGGTTTGGAAAGAAAATACTAACATATGAGACATTTCTTCCTATTATTATGCTGACCTTGCGGACCTTGAAAGCAGCAGAGCATTTCTGGAAGGTCCACGAGCCAGCAGTGTCCTGGAGGCCACGGGACCAATGGGATCCTAGTGACAGCATTCTCAGCTGGGCAGAGATGGATCCTGTCCCACTACCCAGCCCTGCAGGCACTTCTGGAGAGCTGTGTCCAGCTCTGGCCCCGCAGCACAGCAGGGATAGGGAGCTCCTGGAGCGGGGCCAGCAGAGGCTGCACAGCTGAGGAAGGGCCTGGAGCATCTCGGTGCCCAGGAAAGGTGCCAGCTGAGAGGGGCCCTCAGGCCTGGCTGTCCCTGTGTGCAGGGAGGGGCAGAGCAGGGCCCACGCTCTGCTCCAGGGACCAGAGCCACGGGCAGGGACTGATGCCAGCAATTGCCCTGCACAGGAGGCACAACTTCTACCCTGGGCACTGCCCAGCCCTGAACACATTGTCCGTGTGGGTCTCCTCCCTGGGGATAGTCCGGAGCCCTCTGG
Organism: Petroica traversi; assembly: GCA_025920805.1. Classification (NCBI taxonomy): domain Eukaryota; kingdom Metazoa; phylum Chordata; class Aves; order Passeriformes; family Petroicidae; genus Petroica; species Petroica traversi. The sequence continues at coordinate 13,460 of JAHLSL010011568.1, forward strand.
ACACACTGGTGTGCCCTGTGCTCTGGGATGGCCCTGCTGGAGCAGGGAGGTGGCACCAGATGAGCCACTGAGGGACATTTCAGTCTGAACCCATCTGTGATTCCATGTTTGGCGCTGGTAAGATCCCATCAGGAGTGCTAGTCGTGGGCTGGGAACAAAAAGATGCTCAGAGAGCTGAGGCTGCTCTGCCTAGGGAAAGGGAAGCTTGGGGAATTTTATCCCTCTTTCTTTTTTTTTTTTTTTTTTTCTGTATAAATACCCAATGAAAGTGTGTAGAAGAGACAGATCAGGCTCTTTCAGTGGTGTCAAGTGACAGGACATGAAGCAGCAGTGTGTTCAAAGTGAAGTCATAGAAATACTACTTAAATTTAAGTAATTTAATTAATTATTATTATTTATACATTTGTTATCATGAGATGGATCAAACACCAGCATACATTGCCCAGACGGTATGTGGACTCACCATCCACAGACCATAGAGTGATAAAATCATGGAATCATTTACGTTTGCAAAGACCTTCAAGATCAAGTCCACCCTTTGACCAAATACCAGCATGTCATTAAACCATATCAAAAAGTGCCACATCCCCTCATTTCCTTTCTGACTAGGCATTTGGACTGGATTTGACTTGGATTTGAGTAGTGGCATTAGCATAGGTTATTTTGCACTTTTGCCTTTTTACCATTTTGTGTGACTTCTCATTCTGTTGAGATGACTTCTCATGGGCTGCCAATCCCAAGAGTGATGTCATGATCTCAAGTGATCAGTGTAGAGCCAGTCTTATCTCAGTTTAAAAGACAGTTTTATCTTTGTCTTTCCACGTATTATCTTCTAAATGTACCTATAATTAATTTATAAAGTACTACTCTTGGGAATGCTCAAGGGTGTTATATTTTCAGAAGCATTTCAGAAACATTATTTTTAAGAAGCATTAGTCTTAAGATTGAGACTGTAACAATAAGACCTTTTTTAAGACACATCTATGAAAATTCAGGTCCTTCTAACATCTGTGTGTTTGACTACGCAGAAGTAGATACAGCTCCTCTTCTCCAAGCAAGGAAAGTGCAAGTACTTCATGCAGTGAATGGAGAGGGAATAAGTGTGATTAATAACCAACCACTGTTAATTAGCAGCCTTTCTCCTACTCTATGCCAGAGGGCCTGGTAGTATAAGTGACTGATTCCCTACAGTGCCAGATAAACACAAATTCATTGTCCTTAATTTCAATTTCTTTTTACAATTTCCCATTTGACAAGAAATGGGTATATGAAATCCAAGACTTCCCAGGTTCACAGGTGTTTCCTTACCTGAGAGTGTGGGTCAGCACAAGAGCAGGATTCTTGATTATTTAGTAAGAGTCATGATTCTTTTAATTATTGAATATTAATTTAACAATTTAATATTAACTTATTTAATAGGATCATTTTCACACCTAGGGAAGTCTACTTAATGATGTCATAAAAAAACAGCCAGAGGGCTCTGGAATATCCCCAGGGAGGAGACCCCACGGCCTCTCTGGACAATGTGTTCAGGGCTGGGCAGTGCCCAGGGCAAAAGTTGTGCCTCCTGTGCAGGGCAATTGCTGGCATCAGTCCCTGCCCGTGGCTCTGGTGCCCGTGGCTCTGGTCCCTGGAGCAGAGCGTGGGCCCTGCTCTGCCCCTCCCTGCACACAGGGACAGCCAGGCCTGAGGGCCCCTCTCAGCTGGGGCTCCTCTCCAGGCTGAGCAGCCCCAGCTCTCTCAGCCTTTCCTGGGCACTGAGATGCTCCAGGCCCTTCCTCAGCTGCGCAGCCTCTGCTGGCCCCGCTCCAGGAGCTCCCTGTCCCTGCTGTGCTGCGGGGCCAGAGCTGGACACAGCTCTCCAGAGGTGCCTGCAGGGCTGGGCAGTGGGGCAGGATCACTCCAGAGGTGCCTGCAGGGCTGGGCAGTGGGACAAGATCCATCTCTGACCAGCTGAGAATGCTCTTTCTGATGTCCCCAGGATCCCATTGGCCTCTTGGCCCTCAGGAGACTCTGCTGGTCAGGGGCAGCTCATTGTCCAGTGAGACCTCCAGATCCTTCTCCACAGAGCTGCTCTACCAGCAATTCTCTTCTCCATTGATTTTAAAGCAGATCACTGAGTGCTTGATCCATCTGCTTTGTGCGTTCGTGTTATTTGGATTTTTAATTGGGTTTTTTGGAGGGGTGGGGGTGTGGGGCACATGGAAATATGTCTGAATTTTTTGCAAATAACATTTCAAAAGTCATATGCAATTTTTCTGGATACTGTGTTCTAGCACATTGCTATAAATATTTAGCAAGAACTCGACTAAGCCTGCTTCAGGTTATACTACTGCACTTTCCAAGCGCAGACAGAATTTACCATTAGCTTTCAGAGTACTGAAAGCAGCTCTGATCTTTGGCAACAATGATAAGGTACCAATGCATTTCTGCACTCACAGGTCCCTGACTCCAGCCTGCATAATCTGATATTTACATTAAAATTTCTCTAAGATATACATAAAAGCAAAAAAAAAAAAAAAACAGTATACTTGTGTTGGTTTGGGCTTGTTTTCCAAATATTGTGTCACATCTGAAAAGCTTTTAGAGCACTATTTTTTGTATGTAGTCCCAGGTAATGGTGACATGACTTAAGCAATTGGGCAAAGACAATACAAACATCTTGAGAAGACTTAGAGTGACCCTCTACAGAGGTGGGTACAACCATTTGAAGATTATTAAGTTCATTGAAATGTATATTTTGCATGAACAAAGCCATCGATAAGCACAGATAAAATGGAGCCATTAATTTCATATGGGAAAAGATGGGGTTTATGTGAAATGTTTCAGCATTTCTAAATGAAACATCTCCTTTCATTTTAAAGTAGTGTTTTCATTTTTAATTGATTTTTTACAAGTTAATTAGGTTTGAAATGAAATACAGCATTTAATTACATGTCAAATTGAAAATATTTAGTTGATTAAAATTTTTCTTGGTCCAGAACTCTTTCAAGGATCTAATTTCTGAAACTAATTTTCTCCTTGTCATCTACTGTTGATCTGAATGTTCTTGTTCTACTTTTGAAAAACTGTAGGCATTTTGGAGGATAAACTTGGTAAGGAGTGCAAGATCTGGACACATCTTTGGTATTTTAATGCACACAGATTTTAATTTACTTTCCCAATGGAGGGCACAACAGAACGGCAAAACACCTTAGGTGTAACCATCCCAGTGAACTTGATATCTGGGGTGCTCGACATAAATACTCAGGTACATCTCCTCTCACCAGGGGGATTTTTCCTCTCCCTTTTGCTGCAGTCTTCTTTTCTGTATTCCAAATTATTCACATATCTGTGGATACACATTCTCTCTGAGCTTTCACATCAAGGGGTGATGTCCCTTGGGCCTTTAGGATTGGTTTAGACATTGTTTTTATGCAGATATCTGTCTGTCTTTTGGCAGACTCGGGTAGTCTCTCTCCATTTTATTCCAAACAATCAGGATATTTTGTTACTTTCAGTCACACTGGATTTTTCCCCATGTAGTTCCTCTGACACAGGTTGTATGACCCAGCTTTCTCCAAAGTCAGTATTAGCCCACTGAAGGTTCACTGGACTGTTTTGAACAAGTGCATGCTTTTAATATGGGTGGAAAGTGCCCATCAGGAAAGGCCCTGGGGGTGCTGGTGACAGAGGCTGGACAGGAGCCAGGTGTGCCCAGCTGGGCAAGAGGACAGTGGGCTGTCCAGTCCTGGTGTGGCCACAGGCCCAGGGCAGTGACTGTCCTCTGTGCTGGCACTGCTGAGGGACCTCGAGTGCTGTGTCCAGTTCTGGGCCCTCATGGCCAGAGAGACCCTGAGGGGCTGGAGCATGTCCAGGCAAGGAAACAGAGCTGGGGAAGGGGCTGGAGCCCCAGGAGCAGCTGAGGGAGCTGGAAAAGGGGCTCAGCCTGGAGAGAAGGAGGCTCAGGGGGGACCTTCTGGCTCTGCACAACTCCCTGACAGGAGGAGACAGCCAGGGGGGTCGGGCTCTGCTCCCAGGGAACAGGGACAGGATGAGAAATAACAGCCTCAAGCTGTGCCAGGGGAGGCTCAGGTTGGACACCAGGAGGAATTTCTTCCTGGAAAGGGTAGTCAGGCCTTGGCAGGGGCTTCCCAGGGAGGTGTTGGAGTCCCCATTCCTGGAGGTGTCCAAGGAAGGACTGGATGTGGCACTCAGGGCTCTGGGCTGGTGACAAGGTGGGGATTGGGCACACAGTGGAGTTGATGGCCTTGAAGGGCTTTTTCAAGCTCAGTGATTGTGATATTGTCTTTAAAATGTATGGTACATTATATGATCTCAGGTCACCTAGGGGCTGCATCAAGGATGAACCTCAAAACAAACAGCAGATCTTCATTTTACTTCAGATCATTTACCCTAAAAGTTTATTGGAAATAAAGATAGAATTTCGTCACTTCATTTTACAAAATGGGTCTCCATAGTAAAATAGCAGGAGAAAAATCTTTGAAAAAAATCATTGCAACAAGACTTTAAAACATACTTAGTGAAATCAATTGGATAGTTATGCTGCTGTTGCCAATGTTTAATATTTGGGGGTTTATCTTCCTTCTATATTTTACAAGTTCTTCTGTATAATAATCTCTAGCACTACTGGACACGTTACTGCATGCAAAAGGCTCTAAGGAAAATGCTTTTTAGGAAATATCTAGTTATTTAAATATGATTATTAGGCATGAAACAGATCAGCATTACATCAGTGATGACACATTTTGCAGCTCTTTTTAAATACCCATGGAAAAATGTTGTCTTGACATGGGCTCTGAGCAGTTAAAACTGTTTCAAAGTAATGAATATATAAACATATGTCTGAATATATCTGTATTTATATATTCACTTTTCAGGGTGCAGATAGGGCTGTTTGGATTTGCTGCTAGAAATCTTGGGACTATTAGGGATGCAAATGTCAAACTCCTTGAAGGCAGAAGCTATTTGGTTCAAAGTTAAAGTTTATTTCCATACTTCCAAGTTGAGAGTGTAAATGTTGCAGTTATTTTTTAGTCACTTTTATATGTTCGTGATGCTAAATTCCCGCAGATTTGGCATTTTTCCCTGGACTTTACTGCATAATGTATCTTTCCAATCTAACATTTGTCAGTAGAAGAAAATACTTCCATGCTAAGTTGGGTAATATGCAAATCTCAAAATGAAGCCTCTTCATAAACTGAACCCTGCACTCCATATGGACATGTAAGCTGACAAATGTGCTTTATGCAAAATTATGGGATGAATGGGAAAAACATGTAGAAAAATAATGGGATTAAGGCACAGAGTGACTGGAAACTAGCGACAGTAGACAGTCAGCTTTGGATAGCTCCCCCCCAAGCTATATCTTAGAGGAATATCATAAAAATAACCCATTATAACAGACCTCTTAACATTATTTTAGTCTAACAAGTGGAAAACCTTGAAGCAGAGTTCTCATGTTCTCAGTCTCTGCTCAATTCAATGGCCCTGCATCCTATGTTATTACCTAACAATGTGGCTTTTTATTTGTAGAGAAAACAAATTAAATGTATATTTTTTCCTGGAAAGAACCTCACCAGCACACACAATGCACATGCTGGTAACCTGGGCAGAAAGGTTTAGAAAAATTGCAAATATTAACCCACTTACTAACTCCAAAATGGAGTTCCAGGTATAAGGGCACAGCAGCAAGGCAAAGCTGGCATTTTTGCATTTGCAGGTTGGGAGAGGTTTCCTTTGGACTTTCTTCTTCCCCGTGTTTACTACAGAGTAAAATATTCATGAGCAGCAGGTGTAATGCATTAAATATGATGAGCCTGCAGTGGGAGAATGCTCCTGTTGAAGGGATTAGAAGCTGTCAGCATAGAGATGTGCTTGTCTAAGGAGATCTGGATGCAAGGATATGTGGATTGCAGGAACATCTGCTTTGGGAGAATTTCTGGTTGATGACATGGAATATCAGAATCTCCTGGGTCGGGAGGGACCCACAAGGATGATCCAGTCCAACTCCAGGCCATGCACAGACCCCACAACAATGCCACCCTGCTCATCCCTGAGAGCATTGTCCAAATGCTTCTGGAGCTCTTGGCAGCCTTGGGGCTGTCACCATTCCCTGGGGAGCCTGGGCAGTGCCAAGTACCCTCTGGGGAGAGAACCTTTTCCCAATATCCAGCAAAACCTCCCCCAACACATAAAAATCTAGTGAGTTTTAAATGTTTCTTGAAAGTTCACACTCTGTTCATCTCTGTGTGTGATTCATGGGCAAACTCCCAACTGCACCAGCTGGCTGGACTAGTGAAGGAAGAAACCAGAATATGGAAATATTCTAATTTGGAGTTGAAGACTGGATGAAAAGGACCCCATTTTATTGATTTTTAATGTTTGACAAGATCAAAGTCAACTCCAGGGGCTGAGGAACCTGAAGGTGAGCAGGGATATGAATTAAGGCAGTGAGGGAGCACTAGGGGCAAAGCACAGTACTGTCAGCCCCAGTCAGCCATGTTTCTGTGTGTGCTGGGAAGGGCAGCCGGATTTCCATGATCCTTGTGGGCCCTTCCAGCTTGGGATATTCTATAAAGAGAAGGTGTTTGCCCATGGCATGCAAAACTATCCTCTGGGCACAGCGTTGCTCACGAGGACACTCCCCACACCCAAGTGTTGGCCATGGTGCTGAGTAACCCAGGAAGTGTCGTCCAGCATATCCTTTTTTCCCAAGGGTTCCATTCCTTACAGCTTACGAGAAGTTTTAGAAATGCAGTCACAGAAAACAAGTTGCTCTGTAACCAAACCTTGGCAGTGCAAGACAATGGATGTTTTGCAGCTGACTCCAAATGTTGCATTTAATGTTTAAACTCTTTTTTCCTTTAGCTGTTCCTCCCCTCAGCCTTCCAGATTCCTAATAATTGAAGCTTGGAGAAATCTGCAAAACAGCCCCAAGCTCCATTTAACACTTCTGTACTTTTTTCCTTATATCACAATAACATAGGGTTCATTAAACACCCCATGAATATCATTATTGAGTTGCATCAGACACCTTGCCCTTGCCAAGGGCTATTCTTTTTATTAATGTGCCAGTCCTTTTAGTTTGGGTTGTTTTTTTTTTTTTCTTTCAACATGTGCTTTTATTTTTATTAAGCTTGCTTATAATGGCATATGTCTCAAGAATGTATTTGGATTCCTTCAATATTTACTCCTGTTGATTCCCATTTGAATACATAGATAGTTCCAGTTTTTTAAGCCACTGGCAACACCAGCTGCGTGCTGTGGAGAACTTGCTGAGAAAAATTATTAAAAAAGATAGAAACAAGAGCAAAAAAAGATACTTAGATCTGAAACTTCTTGCATCTGGCTCCACTTTCCCTGCTGGTGTTTGTGACACTGTATGAAATTTAGTGTGAGTTTAAGTGACGGCAGAAAGCAACTCTGGGATTCTGGAAAGAGAAAATAGTGCTTGGTAAGAGCAGCATTACAGCAGTTTGGTATAAAAGTGGTGGTACAAAATACCAGAAGTAGTGATAGAATCACAGAATCCTAGAATGGTTTGTGTTGGAAGGGAGCTTCAGAGTTCATCTAATCCAGCCCTCCTGTCAGGGACATCTGTCACAGGATCAGGATGCTCAAGGCCTGTGGAGTGCTATTCCAGCCCTCTGATCTCTTTTGTGTGCCTGCTCTGGACATGATTTAGTAGCTCCACATCCTTCCTGTGCTGAGCCCCAGGGCTAGAGCAGCTCTGCAGGTGGGGTCTCACCTGAGCAGGGCAGAGAGACAGAATCCCCCCTCCCTTGCTGCCTATTCTGTGGGCTCAGCCAAGGACATGGGGCGTTTCTGAGCACATTGCTGGGGCATGGCCACTTTTTCACCCTCCAGCACCCTCAAGTCGTTCTTGGCACAGCTGCTCCAAATCCCTTCAATCCCCAGTCTTCACACCTTCACCCAGATGTAGGATCTTTCTCCAGACCTTTTGAAATTCAGTAGGTTTGCTTGGACCCACTTCCCAGGATTTGTCAGGATCCCTCTGGATGTTATCCCTTCCACCTATTGTATAGACTGCACCTCTCAGCTTGGCATCCCTCTGCATTTCCTCAGACTCTTATGAATAATCACTGTTTTGTAGTATTCTGAAAGTACAGAAAACAAGAAAAAAATGCACTCAGAGGTTTAGTTCAGCCAAGATTTATTACTGTATCTCAGGAAATAAAGGTTGAATATTTTTCATATAAATTCACACTTACACAGACATCTGATAATTGTCTGCTTATTTTAGTTTTAATGCAACCTGGATAATTTTCAGCCAAGTTCATGTGCTGTGTCCTAGCCAGACCTGCACAGAGACCTTCACACAGAGAATAAAAAGAGCTGTTCTTGGCATATGTCAAAAATGTCCTGTCTCCACTACAGTGCATTTGTTCTGTTTCCCAGTACTCAGCTGTTTGTCAAAGCTCCCAACACTGACCACAATGTTACTTGTTTAAAATATCTTTATACAAATGTAGGGCATTTCTGATGGATTTAGAAACACGTTGTTGATGCTTTGAAAAATCACAAAACCCCAGAATGGTTTGGCTTGGGAGGGACCTTAAAGTCCATCCAGTCTCACCCCTGCCATGGGCAGGGACACCATCCACTATCCCAGGCTGCTCCAAGCCCCATCCAACCTGGCCTGGAACAATTCCAGGGAAACCCAAACCATCCTATGATTCCGTGACCCTATAATTTGAAGCATTATCCCTGCCAGATTATGCTGAAATTTATCAGCTTTTTCCACTTCTGCAAACCACAGAAGGCTTGAGAACAAACCACAAAGAATTAATTTTAAAATACACTCACAAAAAGCCTACTTATTACAGTTTTGAACTTTGCCACTGATTACAGAATCATTTTGTGGTTAATTAAGGATAAATTGTAAACATTCTGGCAGCAACAGAAAATTATACAAAGGAGATGCAGTCATCCTCTCCCAATTTAGAAGGAAGAATAAAAGAACAAGGAAGCCTCTGGCATCTTCAGCAGATAATGGCAAACTTGATTAGCTCCAATTTCTTCTTGAAAAGAACTCAGCTGGTATAATTAAGTACATTTCATATGTCTTAGGCAGATGTTCGTGAAAGTTTTTCAGATTTTTAAAAAAGACCCATAAGAGCACAAAAAAATTTTCCAAACTGCAAAGATCTTTTTTTTTCCTATCCCTGGTTCATGCACACACCTAAATCACATGCTCCAATCTCAGCTTTGAGAGGAAAGTCAAGGATATTTTACAAAGCATTATCCTTCACCCCGTGCTTTTAGAGCTTATGCTGGGCTACAGACATGCAAAGTAATAGTTGATAAAATGAAAATAAAATCAGAATAATTTTTATTTTTATTTTTTTATTTTTTAAATTTTATTTTATTTTTGCATGCGGTCTTCCTAGGAAAACTTTGGGTTCTCTCAGTTGTTGTTTCATGCATATGTCCCTGTGAGGTTGGGATTTTGTTTCAGCTTCCTGCTTTAGTGAGCCAGGCTGCCCAAGTCAAGCAGCACAGCTCAAAGCTTATTTCTGATGTCCTTCTGGAGCTCTGTCATTGATTAATGTTGTCCTGGGTTGGCCATGTGGCCTGTTTGTATCCCCAATCGTCCCCT
>JAHLSL010011580.1:0-16278 GCA_025920805.1 Petroica traversi
TCCTGGGCTCTGGCATTGCTCACAGCCCTCCCTGCACCAGGGACACCTGGAACAGTGTCCTGCAGTGTCCACAGCAGTGTCCATAGCAGTGTCCCCCAGCCATTCTCTGTCCCCATGCTGGGACACTGCCAGCACCTCACACCAGCTCAGCCCTGTCTCCCGAACAGCCCCATGTCCCTGCCCTGCCAGCAGTGCCTCTGCTGCCACACAGAGTTCAGTCTCTTCCCACTGGGCAGAGAACAGCAGCCAGGAGAGGACACAACTCCCAACACCAACAGCCTCCTCCTGCCCCTCACTGAAGGAACCCCCGGAGCCACCCCGTGTCTCCACCAAAGTCCTGCCCCGAGCACTCACAGTCTGGCCGTGGCTCTCCCAGGTGGCACAGCTCTCCCAGATGGTGGCACGGCTCTCCCAGGTGGCACAGCTGCTGCAGGGTGCTGCTGTCATCCGCGGGCTGGGGGCCGCTGGTGGCCCATGTGCTGGTTGTGGCAGAGCCGGGTGACAGCTTGGTGACCGCACTCACCGGGAGCCTCGGGCTGAGGAGGGACAGCACACACGTGAGCCCAGGGAGCTGTGGATTCACCCCAGAGTCTTCCCTGGCTCAGAGCAGAGAATTGTTAAGGTTGGAAAAGACCTTTCGGATCACCAAGTCAGCCCAGCACTGCCACCTTGTTCACCACTAAACCATGTCCCCAAGTGCCACAGCCACGGTGAACACTTCCAGGGATGGTGACTCCACCACTGCCCTGGGCCTCCTCTGCCACTGCCTGAGCACCCTTTCCATGAAGAATTTTTCCCTAATATCCAATCTAAACCTCCCCTGGCCCAGACTGATGCTGTTTCCTCTCATCCTGTCCCTGTTCCCTGGGAGCACAGCTCGACCCCCCAGCTGTACCCTCCTGTCAAGGACTTGTGCAGAGCCACATGGTCCCCCCTGAGCCTCCTTTGCTCCAGGCTGAGCTCCTTCCCCAGCTCCCTCAGCTGCTCCTGGGGCTCCAGGCCCTTCCCCAGCCCTGTTCCCTTCTCTGGACACACTCCAGCCCCTCAATGTCTGTCTTGTTGTGAGGGTCCCACACCAACCTGGGACTCCTCAGAGCTGCTCTCAGTTTGAGGAGAAATGGGGTTCAAGAGAAGGCTTGAGAAGAGCCAGAGATGCCACCAAGAAGAGCAGGGCACCTCCCCGCTGCTCTCTGCCAGCCCGGCTGCTGCAGCCCGTCCTCCCTGTGCACTTTCCAAAGAGCAGCTTACACCCGGATCAGATTAGGGGAAGAAAACTGCATTGCAATAAATCCAGGGAGGGAACTGGCTGCCGGGGCTTTAATCGGAGAGGAGCCTTCAAGATAAGAGCATTAAGTGGGGATGAAGCAGCCTTGGTGCAGCGATGGCCCGGGCTGGTCCCTTGTCTGGGATCTGGCAGAGGGAGACGGGCTGTGCCGTGCCCTGGTGCCTGGGAGCTGCTCCACACATCCTGTCACACCTGGGCAGGCTCTGCAGGGCTGCAGGACAGGCACAGCACACAGAGCATCACCCCAAAACTTCTCATCTCACAACAGGAGTCCGGAATTCCAAGTAGGAAGGACAGCCCAGTGCTCAGTGGGAGACCTCGGAGTAGGGTGGGATGTGTCCCACAGCCCCTCTTCCAGTGAGAGACACAGCATCCCCCCAGCTCCAACTGCACTTCCAGCCCCAGGCAGCCACTGGATTCCCTTCTCTGGGAAGTCCCCCTCTGGAATGTGGGCCGGGAGGCACAGTGCACTCTGCATGGCTCTGCTCCTCCCCCAGAGCCTCAGATTTCTGGAGAGTCATCCTCACCTGGGTGACCTCCAGTCCAGCCCATGCCCCAGGGACAGGACAGAGCTGCTGCAGCAAGGCAGGAAGAAGCCACCTGCTCTCCAGCTTGCTCCTCTGGGAAAGGCAGGCACCTTTCCTGGCTCGTGCTCCTGTAGGGAGAATCCCCACTGCAGCAGTGAAGGACAGGGAGGGAAGGAGAAGTGTCCAACAGCATCCCCAGGCAAGGCTGAGGGGAGCCACCTGCTCCCACACACCTGCAGGAGCCACCCGGGATGGGGTCACTGGTGAGAGCTCAGGGGGAAGGCCCCTCCTTCCAGGGCAACCAGTTTGGCACCAGTGAGGGCTGGTGGTGAGGGGACAGCAGCTGGGGTGGCCCCTCCTGTGCTCCGCCAGCTCAGCCAGAGATGGATGGAACCAGCCCTGCAGCCTGGTATAAGTAATTGAGGGAAGAACATTTATAAGGCAGGAGACAGCTGGATTAAAAAGGTGAAGCCCAAAAAGCAAATGAAAAGAGAATCACTGATGATGGATGGGAAAGCAGTGCCTGAGTCCAGCCCTTCCCTGGATGCACTGGTGAGCAGCAGCAAAGCAAGGTGAGCTGAGATCAAACCATGGAAAGAACCTGGGCAGCCATGGGGACTTGGAATCGCAGACAAATAAAGGTTGAAAAATCCCTCTAAGATCATTGAATTCACCCTTAACACAGCACTGCTGACTTGTTCACCACTAAGCCATGTCCCTAAGTGCCACATCCACAAGTTTATTGAACATTTCCAGGGATGGTGGCTCCACCACTGCCTTGGGCAGCTGTGCCAGTGCCCTTCCATTAAGAAATTTTCCATAGTACCTACATTTCCCCAATAATTCCTGCCATAGCTTGGGGCCATTTCCTCTTGTCCTGTTCCCTGCCCCCTCCTGTCAGGGACTTGTGCAGAGCCACAAGGTCCCCCCTGAGCCTCCTCTTCTCGAGGCTGAGCCCCTTTCCGAGCTCCCTCAGCCTCTCCTGTAGGCCTGGCAGGAGGAGCAGCTGCTGTGGCAGTTGTTGGAACTCTGGATATCTGTGGGAGCAGTTGGAGGGGAGCAGTTGGAGGGGCAGGAGCTGCCCTGGGGGTCAGGAGGGGGATTTCACTCCTTGCCTACAGGAAGGAGCCCCGGAGCTGCTGGTGGTGCCCGCAGGAGACGGAAAGCTGAGTGGGATGGAGCTCAGGAGAGCCCAGCTCCCCTTGTCCTGTGGTTCCTGTGCTCCTGGGGGATGCTGGGGACATTCAAGAGTCCCAATGTCACAGCTACAGCAGGCAGCAGGTGGGGAAAGAGGAACGACGGCAGGAGGAGGCTCTGCTGTAGCTCCCGAGGGGCAGCTCTGATCCCTGCTCTGTGACAGAGACAGGACCCTTGGAAGGGCTGGAGCTGTGTCAGGAGGGTTTAGGTTGGATATCAAGGAAAGGCTCTTCCCCAGAGGATACGGGGCACTGCTCACGCTCCCCAGGGAATGGTGACCTTCCCAAAGCTGCCAGAGCTCTTTGGACAGGCTGGGATTGTTGGGGTGTCTGTGCAGGGCCAGGGTTGGACTCTGATCCCTGTGGGTCCCTTCCAGCTCAGGACATCCCATGATTTTCTTCCACCCAAAGCTGCATGAGGTGGATTCCCAGCTTAGAGGCACAGGGCTTGCCGGTCATGGTTGGTGCTCAGGAGGAGGCTACAATAAAACAGAGACACCAAGGGACAGCTTCAAACACATCCTGCTCTGACAGTGCTGGGACAGGGAGGAAATGGCTTCCACTGCAGAGGGCAGGGTTAGGTGGGATTTTGGGAAGGAATTCCTCCCTGTGAGGGTGGGGAATTGCTGGGATGGAATTCCCAGAGAATCTGTGGCTGTCCCTGGATCTTTGGAAGTGTCCAAAGTCAAGCTGGACATGGCTTGGAGCCCTCTGAGACAGTGGAACGTGTCCCTGCCCTGTGTCTGGATGGGCTTTAAAATCCCTTCCAGCCCAAACCATCTGTGATTCTGATACTGCTCTCAGTTCAGAACCTCAGTTATTTAATGTTTAGACCCTTCATCGCATGAGGGAACAGGAGAGATGTAGCAGGAGATCTGTTGTGGGTTTTTGGGACACATTACCTGTGTCCCAGCATGTAAATTCTTAATATTCCACCCACAGAGTGATCCTTGTAATCAAATTTTTAGTGCTGGGGAGTTTTATTTGTATTTTTTGGTGAGGCTGAGAACTTCTGCGTGAGGCCTTAAAGAAGGTTTGTCAGCAAGAGGCAGCTCTGGGCTGACCAGAGGCCCTGTGGCCTCCTAATTAAAATTAATTTCTCTCTTGCAGCTCTCCCAGATCAGGCAGCAGAAAAATCTGAATAGGTTGAAGAAAACCCCAAAAACCTGACACAGCCCTTCTGCTTTGGTTTGGTTGCTCAAGGAGCTGTAAAACAGATCCTCCAGTGGTTGTTTAGGTGTTCAATGTGGTTTCTGTCTCTTGGTGTTGTGCCAGCAGAATTGCCCCAAAAACGGAGCAGCTCCTGGGAATATGCCACCCCTGGGTGACCATGACAGGCAGGTACCTTCTGCCCCAGCAGTGTCCCCTGTCCCAGGAACCCAGGGCCAGAGGGTGCAGCAGAGCTCCAGGGTCACCTCCCTGGTGTTAATTAGAGCCTGGAATGTCCCTGAAATGGGGAGGTTAGGCCTGTCCAGGATGGAAAACCAGGGTGTGAGTAATGCCTGAGTTGTCCGAGTTGGAGTAAGGGTGGAAAGGGCTTCAAAAGCCAATCTGGGTCAGAAAACACTCATGTGCCTTAATTCCTGGTTTGTTTTTCTATTGCCCAGCTGGAAAACACAAATGAGAGGTCAGTTGGTGACACTCAGGTCTGTTTACCTGGTTAAACCAATAATTAAATGTTAGGTGGGAAGCTGGGCTCCAAAACTGGACGTTGTCCGTGGTCATGGGTGATCCTCAGCCTGGAATTGGTGCTTGACAGATGGATTCGTTGATTATTTCTTTGCCAATGAAAATTTGAGTGTGTCAGAGACTTAATAATTGATTTCAGATCAGAACCTCTTTGAGCTTTATCCCAAAAGGGGGGACAAGTCTGGTCTCTGCTCTGTGATTGGCGCAGGACCCTTGGAAGGGCTGGAGCTGTGTCAGGAGGGTTTAGGTTGGATATCAAGGAAAGGCTCTTCCCCAGAGGGTGCTGAGCACTGCTCACGCTCCCCAGGGAATGGTGACCTTCCCAAAGCTGCCAGAGCTCTTTGGGCAGGCTGGGATTGTTGGGGTGTCTGTGCAGGGCCAGGGTTGGACTCTGATCCCTGTGGGTCCCTTCCAGCTCAGGACATTCCCTCATTCTGTGCAGGTCAAACATTACTCTGTGATTTTTTTTTTAACCTGATTTGGATTGCTAGAATTGATTTCTTCGTGTGACTTTTTCCCCCTGGAGTTTGCAGATTGAGGTCCCAACCTCCTCAGTGGCACCCCTGATGCCAGGCGTGCCTCTCCAGTCCCCCCAAGTGGGAAGAGCTGCCCCATGTCCCAGTTCCAGTCACTGCAGGAGGATGGGAGCAGCCAGAGGCCTGGGGATGGACTTTGTCCTGGAGTGGGGCCCAGCGATTGTCATTGTCCCCAGCATGTGTCACAGTGCTCAGGGAGGACAGGTCACCCGAGGTGGCAGAATGGCTCCAGTCTGTCACCTGAACGAACCTGTAAGGGTGGGGTGGCATCACCTGCCAACAAGGGCTCCAGGTCACTGGATCTCAAGGGTTCAGCTCTGAGTGGGATTCAAGTCCAACAGAGTTAGAAGGGAAATATTTGAGAGTGTGACACTGTGATCTCCTGCTGCTAATGACTGCTGAGGATCCAGGGGCAGCCACAGCTCCTCTAGGCACCCTGTGCCAGTGCCACCCCACCCTCACAGCCAGAAACTCCTTCCCAATATCCCATTCCCTGTGTGCTGTCCCTCCATCCCTTGTCCCGAGTCCCTCTCCAGCTCTTCTGGAGCCCCTTCAGGCCCTGCCAGGGGCTCTGAGCTCTCCCTGGAGCTTCTCCTCTCCAGATGAGCACCCTCAGCTCTCCCAGCCTCTCCTCCCAGCAGAGCTGCTCCATCCCTGGCATGGCTCTGGAGCCTCCCCTGGGCTCTCTCCAGCAGCTCCAGGTGCTCCCAGGGCTGGGGCAGCTCTGCAGGTCGGGTCTCACCTGAGCAGGGCACAATTCCCTCTTCTCCTGCTGCCATCAGGCTGGAATGAGCCCAGGATGGATCTGGACTCCCCACACCAAAGAGATTTTGGGCAAACTTTCACCAAATGTTTGCTTTAGGTGCTGTAACAGGTCCAATAAAACCTTGAAGCTGGGAATGGAAGTTTCTGTTTCTGCTGCTCAGTGTTGCTTGGCCAGAGGGAGGTTTTTTGTTAAGAAATAGGAACTTTGGAGTTTGGGAGTGAACAGTGGGAAGTGAGGGTTCATTTGGGATATTGGATCAAGGGAGAAGGAGCTGCTCCCCTCCCGAGTGCTTTTCCCACCCAAAACATAGCCATGCTGGGAATGCCAGGCACTGCCAGGCTTGGTCCCAAAAATACTCTGTGTCCTGTTCCTCAGTGTCCTGGTGCCCAGGAGCAGGATCTGCCTGTGGAGACTGAAACACCTGGGGCTGTCCTGGGCCAGGCACTGCCAGGCCTGAGCATGGCACAGTGACTGGGAGAACTAATTAATGCAGCAGGCTGATTCCCAGTAGCCTCAGGAATCGGAATGTTGCAGTAATTAATAGATTAATTTCTCTTTGGAGGAGAGAAATAGGTGGATAATGAGGAGATCAGGGGCTGCCCACGTCTGCTCTTTCCTGATCATGTTTTGGGGAAAGCAGCTCCAGCCTCAGTCCCCATCAACAGCTCTGGAGGCCCCAGATCTTAAAACTTATTTTTATTTCCTAAAGAAAGAACATTACTCAGGCTTTGGAGTTTGTCTCCTTCTGGAATTGCCAGAGGATCCAGTGGTGTTTTAATGAGCAGACAAGGCCGTGGTTTTGGGAGGATCCAGCTCCAGCCTCAACTGCCTCGTTCTAGGGTTTGACATTCCCTGTTATTGGAGCGAGAAGGGGTAGAAGGTTGTGCTGGGAGCAAATACAGCAGAAAATGTGGTTAATGGTTTTCCAGAGCTTTGCAATGTTCCCAGAGAGCCAGGTTAGCATCGTGTGCTCCAGTAGGGATCTCCCCTGGACTTCTGCAGAGGAATTTTGGAGGAAGAGGGGGAAATACCCACCCAGTGTAAGTGACCACCTTCAGTTGTGGTCACTCACTGAACTCGGGATAAAAAGCAGCTGGGGGTTATCCTGTTATTCCTTCCCCAGATCAGCTGAGCTCAGAGCTGCTGGTGTTTGTTGTGTTTGGAGATCCCTGCTGGCAGGGATGGGGGGATGATGCTGCCTTCGTGTCCAGTGCGTTCTTCCCAAAAGGTCCTTGGGACAGCAGCGTGGCTGACCCGGGCCCCCTGTGCTTTGCAATATTCTGGAGAGCTGGTTCTGCTTGGGAATGTGCCTCCATCCCATGGGAAACTGGGATCTGTGGGAGCAGACCTCCACAGAAATCGTAAGAGCCAACTTCTGCAGGGCCATCCCTTCCTGAAGGACACATTCCTGGGGTGCTGAGGGTCTCCAGCTCACCAGGAATGTCCCCAAGGTAGCAGCTTTGTGGCTGGGGTGGCTCTTTAGGATGCCAGGCCATGGGAATGTGGGATCCGAGCAGCAGCTTGGTGTCCTGGGCTCTGTGTCTGTATTTTGGGGGGGTTATGGATCCTGTTTTCCTCAGGGTAGGGGTAGAAGGATTGCAGTGATGGGTCTGGGGCTCAGTTTCCATGACGTCCTTGTCCACAAATGCAGCCTAAATGTCAGAGAACAGAGTCTCCTTCAGGCTGTTTGTTTGGGTCCTGTTTGGCATCCACAAATAATAGCCCTAAAAATAGGTGGGTGAGATTCCTCACTGATCTTTGGGGTGGGGGTTTTGCACAGGGATGTGAACCAGGCTTGGTTTTTGGTGACCTCAGTGGATTTGCTGGGGAGGGGGAGCTGGGAGAGCCCCTCAGGTGAGGAAGAGCTGGGGTTTGCCCACAGTGACCTGTGCAGGTCCTGGGGTGCTACATCCAGCCACCTCTCCAGACAGCTCATGCCTGTGGTGCTTGTAGTGCTTCTGGCACTCCGAGTCAGCTCCTAATTTTATCTCCTTACCCACACGGTGACAACGTGACACAGCAGAGGAGAGGGAATGACATCAGCAGGCGGCTGGATCTGCGCGGAGCGGCGGCAGGGATTTGATTTTAATTAAAAATGAGCAGTGCCGAGGTGATGCTGCTGTTAAATTGGTGCAATGATCTCTGTCACGAGCTGTGAGGCTGCTGGGGCTGTCTCTGCACGTGGTGCTCAAACACTCCATTCCTGCAATTCCAAACATCCTAGTAATGAGCTTCCTGGAAAATGCCAAGTCAGTCCCCATGTTTAAAATAAAACACAATTTCTGACACACCAGGAGGCGTGTGAGGTGGGGAGCTGCTTTTGACTATATTTAAACACAAAGGGAGTCTCCTTCTCCCCAAAAGTTCAAGGGATAGCTGGAGGCAGCTGGAATCCCCTGAGCAGCATCAGGAATTCCGTGGATCCTGCAGGGCTGACAGTTGGTGGGGTGGGAGGGATCCGTGTGTGTTTGCTGTGAATGGCTGGTTTATGTGATTCTGCCAAGGCCTCTACGTGTGGAGGAAGCCTCGAGTTCCAGAGAGAGCCCAGTGCTTCCATCAGCTGCTGAGGCTGGAAATTGGGGAATATTTGAGCTGCTCCTGGCTTTGCTCCTTTTGCCAGCCCGGTGTGGGGGCACCTCCAGTCCTAGGACCCTGAGAACAGGAAGAGACATGGAGGGGCTGGAGTGCGGCCAGAGATGGAAACAGGGCTGGGGAAGAGTCTGGAGAATTCCTGAGGGAGCTGGGAAAGGGGCTCAGCCTGGAGCAAAGGAGACTCAGGGGGGACCTTGTGGTGGCTCTGCACAAGTCCTTAACAGGAGGGGGCAGCCAGGGGGGTTGGGCACTGCTCCCAGGAAACAGGGACAGGAGGAGAGGGAACAGCCTCAGGCTGGGCATGGCAGGCTCAGGGTGGACATCAGCAGGAATTTCTCCATGGAAAGGGTGGTCAGGGCTTGGCAGGGGCTGCCCAAGGAGGTCTGGAGTTCCCAAGGAAGGGCTGGAGGTGGCACTCAGAGCTCTGGTGACAAGATGGGGATCAGGCACAGGTTGGATTTGGGGATCCAAAGTCTTTTCTAGGCTCCATGATCCTGTGTAGTCCGTATGTGAGGAGCTGCCTAGGCAGGAACAGCTGCTGGGTGTGTTGGCACTGGTTTATGATCCAGGGCCACGTTTGCTCCCTGACCATTGGCATTTTGAGGGGATTGGAGACAAAGACACCGAGGATTCTGCTGGAAGTGACCTGCTCAGAGTGGGGAAGAGTGAAACAGACTGTAAAGGAATCGTGATGGTTTTGAAGGATTCCTTGAAATGAGTTTCTGTATTGAGCAGGGTAAAGAGCTTCATTTTTTCTCTGTCAGGGGAGCTGCAGGCGGTGATTGGAGTGTCCAGAGTGTGCAGGGCTGTCCGGCAGCGCTGGGGCTCAGTGGCAGTGACAGGAGTCACCTGTTCTCAGGTGCTGAGGTGGAGGTGATTCTTTGCAGTTACAGCATCTCACAGTGCCCCAGCTGCAGCCCTGGGGTCACCTGAGAGCCACCAGCACTGCAGGAACAGCCCCAGGGCTCAACTCAGAGTCACCAGCAGTTCCGGGAGGTTGCCAAGGCCACCTCTGCTTGGCTGGGAAGGAGGGAGCAGAGCAGAGCCTTCCCCAGGGCAGCCGTGTGGCTGTGACACCCCACCGTCTCCCCTGAGGGCTCAGCACCCCTGTTCCAGCTCCAGAATTGCTGCACAGAATGAAATGAGTTGAGAAGCTCCTGAGTGCATTTCCCCTCCTTCCCCCCCTCGTTTTCCTGTTGCGTCTCTTCCCTATGTGCAGAAATATTCAATAAGGGATATTCCAGGAGGCCCTGGGAGCTATGGTGAACTCTTGGAAGCTGAAAAAGTGCTTTCAAGACCTCGATGTCACCTGGGCTGGCTCGGTGAGGAGCAGCCCCTTCCCCTCAGTCTGACTTCCCTTGTTGCCATCAGCTGCTCCAGAACACCTCCATCCTCACTGGGATATCAACCCCACTGCTGCCTGTTCCCTGTGCCTCTCTCCGAGGGCAGGAGGCAGCTGATATGCACTTTCTTTCCTCCTGAGCAGCGCTGGGGTGGGATTTTCCTCCCTCCCAGTCCCCTTGCAGGGGTAAGGAAACTGCAGGTGTCTGCCCTCCTGGGAGGCTCTGGCTGAGACCTGCCTTGTGAAGCTCCTGTCTGCTTTTGTTACCTCCCAGGACAGGGCTGGGTAGGAAACTCAACCTCCCGCCCACCTTTTATCTTCCCGAAGCCTCCTCCTAGGTGGAGGCTGCTGTGGCCTGTATGACCAACAGCCAACACTTTGATTTGGCTTCTGGCAGGGCCTTGTGCTCCTGCCCTGCTCACTGGGCAGGGGGTTTCTGTCCAAAGCTGTTCCCTCCCCTACCTGGGGTTCCTGCAGGTAGCGCGGGGGAGGAGCCAGGCCTCAAAGCAGAGCAGCTGCCTCCTGCCACAAGTTTGGAATTTCCTTCTGTAGTGCCAGTTATCATCTGGCTAAACCAGGACACTCCCAGGTTGTGCTTTCCCCCCTTCCTTGATTAAATAAAACACAAAAAGCTGTTTTGGAGAGCCTCTTTAACGGCGCATTGTGAGAATCTGAAAATACTGGCGGGGTTGGGGCAGGTGACGTGCAGCAGGGCTGAAACCTGGCCCTGTCTTCCTCCTCAGCCGAGTTTCTCTGCGTAATTGCTCCGGTTGCAACACCTGGGCACCTTTGCAACACCTGGGCACCTTGGTGAGGTGGATGCCAGCCTAGGGCAAGCCCCGGCTCTGTCAGGGTGATTCACGAAGCCATGGAAAGGCAGGGAGCAGCTCAGGGAGGCGTGTGGGGCAGGGCAGGGCCTTCTCCTGACTGGAATGCGGCCCTGCCGGACAGCCCTGCCTGTGGCCGTGGGCTCAGGGGCTCTGCTCCCCCTGGAATCCTGCCCTTGGATGGCTGGAATCTCATTGGATCACCCAGGCCGGTGGCTGCTGCTGCTGCTCCTCTGCCCGGCAGGTTTGGCCTGAATACCTGCATCCAGGAATGCTGTGGAGTTTTTACCTTCACAAGGTTTTTTTTTGCCAGCTGAAGTGGTTAAAATGAGCCATGAGTGCCGCGTGCCGTATCCACGGTCTGCTGTGTTTCTGGTTATGGCAAAATATTCATGGTGGTTTTGCTTTTCTCCTGTCTTGTCTGTGGTGGCTTTACTTTTCCCTGTCTCTTGATTCCCATGTCATCCTCAGGTGGAATCACACACTCCCTACCCCCTTTATAGATCAGCATTTGGAAGAGTGAAATTAAATTCAGGCTCAAACTCCAACTTCCAAACTGAGGCTGGTTTCCATTTTATTAAAAACTTCACGTTTTGATTTTTCTCCCCTTCTTTTCTAGGAAATAGACAGACGTTTGGAAAAGAAGCTGAAGATCACACAAAAGGAAAGGTAAAATCCTGATTTTCCTGAGGTGCTGTTGGGCAGCTGGAGGTCTGGGGAATGGGAACGGTGGGGAAACAGCTTCAAACTGAGAATTAGGGAATTAGGGATCTCCGTGCCACTAGGTGGCCCTTTGGAGCCACAGCAGGACAGCCAAAGCTTCTGAGAGAGGTTTGATTTCAGAGCCAGCTCCTCCAGCCTGGATGTGCCTCCAGCTGTGGGGAGCCATGTAAGAAAAAGGCACTCATGGGAAGGAATGGGTGAGTTAGGTAATCCCAGCTCCTGGTTCTCAATTAACTGCTGTGTCTTGCATCAGGGAGAATTTCTTTTCCTACTTCCTCTGGGTTGGGGCAGGGCTGTGTTGTTGCCTCCTACCAGAAATATTTCTCCTCACTGCTGACAAGCCCTTTGTTGGGTTTTTTCCCCTTTTTCTCCCTTTGATTTTTAAAGAGTCATGGGGTTTATGCTCTGGGAGTTCCATGCAGAAAAGGGACCATAAAACATTCAGATGGTGAGCTGGGGCCAAGACTAGCTCTGAGGAGTGAAATGGCAGGGTTGGAGTGACAGGCTGGGTATCCTGGTGAGAGCAACCCTAAAAATATACCTTTAAAAATTGCTTATACCAATACCTTTGAGCAGAAATGCTAAAACTTTACCCAGTGTCTGTTCCCTTTCCTTCAGTGGAGTTCAGTGGTGCCAAACACAGCAGGGGCTGATTTTCCATCCCTTTCCCAGCTAATCCGCTGCTCCAGTTTAGAGTTACCACCATAACAAGGCCTTTAATTATTCCAGGCTGCCATTAATCACAGGAACTCACACACCAGGCAGGGAACCCCTGTGGAAAACAAGCACCAACCCCGTGTTTGTTTCTGTCCCCAGCAGCAGAAAGTCCAAATCTCCTCCCAAAGTGCCCATCGTGATCCAGGACGACAGCCTCCCTGCAGGGCCCCCGCCCCAGATCCGCATCCTCAAGAGGCCCACGACCAACGGGGTCCTGAGCAGCGCGCACTCGGCCGCCCGCCCCGCCTTCCCCGTGAAATCGCTGGCCCAGCGCGAGGCCGAGTACGCCGAGGCCAGGAAACGCATCCTGGGCAGTGCCAGCCCCGAGGAGGAGCAGGACAAGCCCATCCTGGACAGGTAAGATGCCCCTCGGGGGATCCTGCCTGCCCCCTGTGCGGGTGGGTGTGAGGGGAGGGTCTGTGCTGTCCCCCGGCAGGTGCAAAGGAGAGCTGCATTATTGTAAAAACCTGGCCTTTTTGAGCACGTATCAGAGCACGTGGTTTTAAAGTATAATAAACATCATCCAACCAACCGCCAGACACCACGATGTGAACGCATAATGGTTCTATAACTTATTTTTCTACCCCTAATTCAGCTGTGTCTCTTTCCCATGGTCCTTTTCTGCTTAGCCGAAATAACAGGCCCGAGTCATGATTTTACAAGCCCTTCCCTTTAAAAAGCCGTACTTATCAGTAACAGATGGGCTCCTTGGGGAGTGCAGCCAGGCTGGCACGGAGAGGAGGGCTCTGTTAGCAGAGCCTCAGCTACGCAGGAGTGAGGGGAAGGGCATCCCAAGGCCAAAAATCATGGAATCATTAGGGTTGGAAGAGCCCTCCAAGATCATAGAGTCCAACCATTGCCTGGCACTGCTGTGTCCCAGGTGCCTTTGGAACATTTCCAGGGGCCAGGGGCAGCCACAGCTTCTCTGGGCACCCTCACAGCCAGGAATTCCTTCCCAATATCCCATCTCTCGCTCCAGGCTCTTGTCCAGAGTTCCTCCATGTTTTCTGTTCGCCCCTTTAAGCACTGGGAGGGCACAGTTAGGTCACCCCAGAGCTTCTCTGTTCCATGCTGAGCAATCCCAATTCTCTTAGCCTTTCCTCACAGCAGAGCTGCTCTGTCCCTGCAGCCCCAGCTTTGTCCCTGTGTCCCTGCAGCCCCAGCTCTGTCCCTGCAGGCTCAGCAGTGCCTCCTGTGTCCCCACAGGCCGCCGCGGATCTCGCAGCCCGAGGACACGAGGCAGCCCAACAATGTGATCCGGCAGCCGCTGGGCCCCGATGGCTCGCAGGGCTTCAAGCAGCGCAGATAGAGGCGGGGTCGGCACGGACACACCCACCCTGGCACGGACACCGCCCCGGGCACGGACACACCGACTGCCCCAGGCACAGGCCCCTCCCGGGCTCATTTGCACTGTGACCCTTCCGCTCTGCCCACTGTGACCTTCAGCCCCACGCACTGTGACCTGCCCTCTGTACCCACTGTGAGCCCCGGCAGGGCTGTCCCCACGGCCAGGGGGACATGAGGGGCCGTGCTGGAGCCGGCCGGGTGCAGGGAGTTGTGTGTGTCCCTCTCGGGTGGAGCGAGCGCCAGCAATAACGAGTGTTGTACTCCAAGCCTGGCATTTAAGGAAAAAAAAAAAGAAAAAAAAAAAGATGGGAAGCCTCCCCAGTCGCGCATGTTGTCCTCATCACTTCTAGAACGAGTTCTGTTTCCAAGGATTTTAGGTTCCTTTTTTTTGGTTTTCTGTTTGTTTTCTGTATCTCGGATTGGCGGAGTGCGTGGGAAGGGTTTGAGCCATTTGTTTGAATCCAGAGAGGTGACTGAGTATTCCCAAGGGAATTCCAGTGAATTTCCATGGATTTGATGGCTTGGGGATGACAAGCTCCTGCTTCTCCTTCTCCATTTCCACGGCCATGGGAGCAAACTCCCGAATGCCCCCAGACGCCTCGGAGTCGGACCCAGTTCACATGTCGCTCCCGTTACAGCTCGGCTATGACTCCCTGCTGGCTCTGAGGAAAAGCTCCAAACGCATCCTTTTTGGGTTCTGTTGTATTTGAAGAGAAGGGAATGCAGAATGACCCCGTGAAGATGCCTGCTGTCCAGCCACAGAGGGCTGGGCAGTGAAGAATTGGGGAGATTTGAGGAGGAGGAGGAGAGGCTGCAGCGCCGCTGCGGCCGCGATGTCGGGCAGTGGGATATCCCGAGGTCCGGCCCCAGGATGGTACGAGCTCTCCCGGATGGCAGGACCAGGAATCAAACCAGCCTTGGAGAGAGCCTGGAGGATCCCCCCGTGCCCCTGGAGACTCCGGGCAAGGGATGGTCCTGCTCCAGCTGCTGGGAAGAGGACGGGGAGGCTGCTGCTCCCCAGGAACGGAGATGTTTCCCACGGATGGAGCTGAGTGTCACTCGGTGTCAAGGGATTGGATGAACACTAAATGCTCTTCCTGGAGGGGCCAGCACCTGCAAACCTGACTGGTTCCCCGTGATTCCTGTGCCCGGGGGCTGCCTTTGAGGGGAACGAGCCAATCCTGATGTGCACAGAAAGCCCTGTGTGGAAATGAGGCTGAAATCCCACAGAAACGGGAAAACAGAAACTACCTGTGTATCCAGGCGAGCCGCCGGAACGCTAATGAGCTCCTCGTTAATGAGCTCCGGTGGGACGAGATTCCCCCGGTGACTTTTGGGGGATCCCATTCACCACCTCAGGCTCTGGGGTGAGCTCTGGGAGGGAGCGGGAGGGGACAAGGACGTCAGCAATAACCGCAGTCACCGCGCCTTTCCTTAATTATTCCTAAAAATAGCATCGGATAGCCAAAAACCTCCCGAGCCCGCCGGAGTCCTGGTGCCACGACGCTGCCTCCGCCATGCCCAGCACCGGAATTCCACTTCTGGCACCGAAATCCCCTTTTCCAGCACTGAAATCTCCTTCTCCCGGCCCGGCCCAGGACAGTCACGGTGCCCAGGGCGAACACGGTGCCCAAGATGGACATGGTGGCCAGGACACGTCCCGCCCGCGGGCAGGGCAGGGCTCGGCGTTCCTGTGGGAAGCGCCTTTGTCCGGAGGGAGGAGGGAGGAGGGGCAGGACAGGCGCGGTTCCGCGTGTTTTTGCCCCCCCTCCCCAAAAAATAAAAAAAAACGTGCGCCGGAAAGAAAACGTTTTATAAATTGTATTTTAAATAAATGTCTTTAAACTTTTCACGGCTTTACGGCTCCCCTCCTTTATCCCCGTGTCTCACAGGGGTGGCTTGGTAGTGGCAGGTGAATAAAAATCCACCAGGAAGGTGAAATTTGGGAGCATTGTAATTTTACCCAAAAGCAGGGAATTTTGCCCCGTTTTTAGGGTGGGTGAGAAGAGTGGTCCAAGGAGGGTGGGAAGGGCAGTGCTCCGAGGGAAGATGTGGATTCCAAACGTGGACGTGAGCTCTGCCTCTCCCTGGAGGAGAGACAAGCAAAGCAGTTAATTAAATTAACTTAATCTAATGTAATTACTTTGTTGCTCCATGCTGGCTCCCCCGTGGATGTTGTGCTCCATGATGTCCGGAGAAGGTGCTGGAGGCTCCTGGGGTGAGGAGGAGTTGGAGAGCCCTGACAGCTCCTACAGCCCCTGGCTCCCGTGGAATTCTGGTGATTCTTAACGATTTATTTATAATAGAAATAATGTAAATATATAACATCAATATATTTAGAAGTACTCATAAATATATAAATATAGAAGAAATATATAGTAATTATAGATAATATATTATCCAATCCAATATCTAATACGTATCCAGTGTCTAATACACATCTAATATATATTTTACATATCATATATCTTATAGAACATATAATACACAATATAAATGCTATAGTATAAATAAATAGAAACAGTATAATCCATTATCTGATTTATAAATTTACCGATCTATAAAACCAGTGAACCCCGTGAGTTCCGTGGCTCGGGGCCCGGAGCCGCTTCCAGTTCCCGCAGCGGACTGGGACCAGTTCCGCAGCATCGGGTCCTCCTGCCCGCCAGGGGGCGCTGTGGCTGCGGAAGCGCCTCTCTCCGGCAGGCCCCGCCCACGCCGGCGCGGCAGC
>JAHLSL010011581.1:249-12674 GCA_025920805.1 Petroica traversi
CTTCCTTCCTTCCTTCCTTCCTTCCTTCCTTCCTTCCTTCCTTCCTTTCTTTCTTTCTCTCTCTTTCTCTCTCTCTCTCTCTCTTTCTCTCTCTCTCTCTCTCTTTCTCTTTTTTTCTCTCTCTCTCTCTCTCTCTTTCTCTCTCTCTCTATCTCTCACACACTTTCTCTCTCATTCTTTCTCTCCTTCTCTCTCTCTTTCACTCTCGCTCGCTCTCTCACACCCTCTCTCTCTCTCTCTCTCCTTCTTTCATATTTACTGTCAAATAAAACCCTTACTATTCTTACTGCTGTATGGTCTCGTTTCCACCTTAATTTGGGCAGGGGCATTTTCTAAGAACCTCAGTAAATGGAACTGAACATTTTACCAACTGGATTTCAACACCTTTCTACCATAAAATGCTCAGGAATCACCACAGGGCACCCAGTGATGCACATCCGTTTTATTTGCCTCTAACCCAGCTGCCCTTTTCCATCTCTGTCTTGTTCCTTCTTTACTTCCTGAGATCCTCTTAAATATTATCCTCAACAGAATTGTCACAGCCCTTTCAGTCAAAAGCTTAGCAGCTGAAACCCTAGAACCTTGGGCTGCAGATAAGGAAAAGCTTTCTCCCCCACAAGGACAAGGTGGGGGAGTGAAAGCCTGTGCTGTCTTGGAGGATTTCAAGCCTTGACTGCCTGAACTCCCAGGCAACCTGGTCTGACCCCATGAAGGACTGCTTTGAGCAGGAGGCAGGAGAGATCTCTTGAGATGCCCTCCAAACTTAATTATGGCTAAATTCTCCTACAGAGCCAAGCCCAGGTACTACTTCTTTTGGGTTGGAAGGGATGCAGCTGCTGCTGCTGGGGGAGCCCTACTGTAGGTGTGGGTGCGGCCAGAGCCGTGTTTGGGGATGGGCTGGAGCTGCAGCTTTCTTGTCCTCTCAGGAACCTGCTGCCTGCAGTCCAGTTTCTATCTGGGAAATGTTCACTGGGCAAACTGGCCACTCTGGCTCTCCATGTTTGCAGAGCTCCTTCACCCTGCTCTTGGGCATCTCTGCAGGAAGAGATGTGTGTTCCCATGCAGTCCCTGCAAAGTTGCAGTCTGGCTGAGACTGTTGTGCTCAGGGCTGTGCAGGGAGGAGCACATCCCTGCACCAGGAGCTAGCTGGACTCCTTCCTCGGTGCCCACTCCATGTGTTCAGTGTCACCCCCACGTTCAATATTGTCAGCTTTGTCAGCTTTTGGATTGTATTTTAGAAATCAATCTTCTCCACTGCTGAAAGCCTGGGGGCCCAGGTTTCATTGCTAGGAATGAGGGATTGAGGGATTAAGTGTGTGAGCCATGGAGGTGTTGGAGTACATTCCAGGTGCTTAACTTTGGGATGTTACTTCCTCAGGGGAATTGAAACATAACTTGGTTGTCTTACTTTATGGGGTTTTCTTTACCCTACAGATTGTTGCCACATAATCCTGGAAATATCCCCAATCTGTAAATATTTGCCTGGGTAATAAATATTCAGCGACAGCAGAGGGCTCCAAAAAGCAGCACCTTGTGCTATGTTGTCAGAGCAGTTGGGAGGGGTGGTGAGACTCCCAGGCAGAAATGTGTGCTCTGCGTGTGGGTTTGCAGCACCCAGCCCTGGGCAGTGCTGGCAGCGAGCTCTGCCCCTGCTGAGAGCCGTGCTGGCAACAAGGAGGGCCCCTGGCTTTCTGCTGCCTGATTTCTCACAGCTTGTGGGATAAGCCGGGGTCAGAGTGTGAGGGCACGGCCCCTCATTGGTGTCTCCTGGTTTTCTGCGTTCGTGTTTTGCCTCAAAGGGCATTTTGTAACAGCTTAAATTTCACTTTTGCCACCTGAACTCTGAGTTTAAAAGCTGCTGGCCAGGCACTTGGTCCTCTGTCAGACTCGGCCGCACGTTTCACAGACTGTTCCTTATTTCACTTTTCTTTGCAAGAATGCAGAGTCCTCAAGCCTCAAATATTTCCTCCTCTTTATACAGGAATGTTTAAATAGAGATAAAATCAAGTTCCTTATTCTTTTCCCAAAATAGTCTTTGCGAGGTTTTTAGGATATTTGCCTTCCCGTGTCTCATACAAGGAAAAAAAATTCTTCCCTCTTCCCCTGCTCCAAAGGCTCTTGCAGAGTTTCTTTGTGCCATTTCTGGTTCTATATCATTGTAGAATGTATGTTTAAATCTCACTGAGATAATGAATGCAACTACAGAAATTGATAAATTCATATTTGAATATGAAGCTCATTTAAATATTTGCTCTGGTGATAGGTTAAACAAAGCATGTTTTAGTTGTATAAAATGCTTTTAATTTCTTGGTGTTTTGTTTCAAAAGTGGGAGGTTTGTTCCTCTGCCGTTTACTTTTCTCTGTAGAGAACTAAGGCATAGATTGGTCCTCTGTATATTTAGGCCCTCTATAGAGAATTAGTGGGTTTTCACATGTGGTTTTACATGTGCATGAAGAGGAACTTGTCATTTGAAAGCAGTCATTTACTCTCCTAGATCAGCTCAGGCAAAAAGGAGACAGTTAACTCGGTTCTAGCTGGAATTGACAGTATTGTCTCCAGTCCAAGCATAAAAGAGCTAAGCTAAGACAGCACATATGTCCTTAACTGTGGAACGTCACGGATGGCAGGGAAGAGTCCATGGGTGCATTTCCTTGGGGAGTAACTTAAACTGTTCTTCTTGCTGGCTTGAATTAATCGCAGTGGCAGGACATACTAAAATGAGCTGCACGTCTTGTCCCGATCCTCCTCTTACCCATCATTTCTGCTTTATTATCTGAGTCTTCTGTATCTCCACGGGAACTTGGAGGTTGTTGTTCATGACTACTTTCCCCAGGACGGGGGGAAGGACTAATTTGACATGATTATTTTGCTGGCTAGTAAAAAACAGGCTACCTGCTATGATGCATCTGCAAGCCAAACCATGCGTACATTGAATATGAAATAGGGGTGTTTAAATGCAAATGGAAATTTGGCGTGTCTGCCATTGATCCATGTAAATGGACTAATGATCCCAATGCTCATAGGATTTATTTTTGGGTGTACACTGAGGAAGAAATACAGCCAAACATTCAAGAATATGCATCACTGGAGAGTTTCAGAATCGCCATTTCATCTCCTTTGCCTAATTAAGAAGCCCATGAAACACTCCCTTTGTTTCCTCAGTAGCAAAACAAGTGGGAAGGACAAGCCTCATTAGCAAATCATTGAGTCTTTAAATGAAAAGCAGACTGATTAAGGATGCATGTAGGCACACTTCCCCAGTTCACAGAACAAAGGGACTTTAGAGACCGATACCTGTAGTTCACAAATGTTCTATTAGGGAGATTCCCTGAGAGTTAAGTCCTGAAAGGAAGGCGCTCCAGAGATAGATAAGTGCAATTGGGAAATTGGGAATGTGGGACACACTCTAGTTCTGAGACTACAAACCATATTATTTACTTCTCTTCGTTGTTACTTTTGCGATCTCCATTCCTGAGCAACTTCACAAGCGGGGAACATACAACCTGTGAATGTTACTTTAGGAATGCTGTTTAGCCCAAGCGCTGGACCTTGCCGAGGAGCCTTCTCCTGCGAGCCTGACTCCCTGCACTGAGTGTTTTTTCTCTCGTGGGTAGTTAGGTTTGACTCTGAAGGGCAGTCTGGGAAATGGAACTGGCTGCTCTTACGCCAGACTTAGCAGAGTCTGCCACTGTGGTGGGAACAGTCAAACCGAAGCCGTGCGCTGGAATCACATAATGCCGTAGGAAAGGCCTCAAGAAGTCTTTAGCCCAACCTCCTCTTCAACACAGCATCAGCCATGACATATTGCTTAGGGCTTTGCACCATTTCGCTTGAAAACTCAAAGCAGAGAGAGCGCACAGCCTCTCTGGGTCCGCACAGGAGCTTCCAGAATCTGGTTAGTTGCACAAAATGTCTGGCCTGCTGAACACAAGTCTCCCATCTTAAAATAAAAAAACGAAACAAAACCAACAAAATCCCAGCCAGCCTCCAAAACAAACCAACACTTTGTTTAAATCGCAGCATTGCAAAAAAAATAGACTAATATCAAGTTTTCTCTCAAGAGTTGTCACCACATGATCGACCTTTCTGCCAGATGAAAAACTGTTTGCACAGCTGGTGGGCTGATACAGTGCTTGTTCTTCAAAAACCACTGGCCTATGGAGCTGTACGGTGTGTATTATAGGATCATGTTGAGCATTAACCAAGGAGAACAGGAGAGTAACCAGACCAGTTATGCCAGCTTTACTGATAATTTGGTAAGCAGTACCAGCTCTTTGGGTGGTCAAGCATGACATGGGGTCACTGACTACAAGGCGAAATGTAGAGCTTTAAAAATTAGGATTTTAAGCAAAGTTAGTATAGCTGAAGCCAGCTAAAGTAGATTCAGCAAGCAAACCCAGCTAGAGTTAATTAAAGAATTAATGTTTAACCAAAGAATTGAGTTGGAAGTAAGCCTTAAGGTGTAGGTAACTAGTTACTTGTCATTTTATATTTGCTCAGCTGTATTTATAATGAGAAACAGCAATTACTAACCGTTCTACCTAAAAGACCCATTAAAATAGGAGAAGAATAGAAGAACTGGATGTTTTTCAAAAGCAATTTGTATTGTCAAAAGCCAGAAAGGCAGAAAGGTCAAAGAGAGGAAGACGACTTTTACTTCATCATTCTCTCCCTCCCCTCAAATTATGCGACCACTGACTCAGTTTAAAGAACAAACCACGCATGCTTAATAACTACTCAGCTAATTGCCATATGCAGCGGGGAATGGGGCGTATTAATGTGATTAATGGGTGTTTGTATTTTGAATATTCAAAACCCCTTACAAATAAATAGACCTTGTTTTGTGTGTTGCTCTGCGCATTAGGAACTATCCCACGCAGCAGCACGGCGCTGAAATAAACATACACTTTCTAACAACTCTGTTAGAGAGTCTTTGTCCGTCTCTAGTTGGGTATCAATATTAGATCAATACCCATATTTTGGTAAATCACATGGGACAGAAGATCCCATGTGCAGAGGGGAGGGATCGCATAAATGATTTGGGGAAAATGAGTGTCATATGTATGTTTATTCCAGGAAAATCAATGGATAGGAACATAAAATATAATATATAAACTGGTGTTTTTCTGTAATCAGCATGCATGATATTTCAAGAAGATATCCCGTTGTGCATCTGGCTAAATAAAGAATGTCTGCTTCTTAATGCTCCATTGGTGTAATGTGATAAATACATATTATAATATTGGCTTTTCCAAGTGTCAGAATGAATATCATCTGTATAATGTTAATCCTTATAGAAGTAGCTTTTGTTATAAAAACACAATGATTACCAAATGATTTTTTTCTTTGTTCTAACTTAGATGTAGTTGAAAAATAACTCATACAGATGTGTTAAAACGTGCCTAACATACAATAAACCACCTGCTGAGTTAGATAAACACAAGTGTGACAAGCACTGACCACAGGACATCCCTATCAACAACAAACATCTTTTGGAAACTGATGGACAAAGGAAGATACTGAACTCTCCAAAAGGACTACGCATGCTGTAAAAAGGCAGACCCCAGGAGGAGCCTTGTTCCTGGAAATGTAAAATAGCTTGGGGAAAAGTTTGAATATGGGTAATTGTCTATGAATATGCAATAGGCTGATCCAATAAGGAACGTATATATAGAAAGTCTCTCACCACACAAAATGTGCTCTTGGCTCAGTGCCAAGGGTACCCAGCGTCCTGGGCGTTGTAACCTTTTATTCTATCTTGTCCCTTATGGTCTTTTATTAAATCTTTAAATTTTTAACAGGAGACTGGACTTCGTTTTTTACATTAAGGACTTTTATTTTACCAATTTATGGTAATAATTTCACTCAGAGTGGATGACCTAAACCACCTAATCATCTTGTGGCAATTTTTCAAGTACTGCATTTGTGTAAGCTTGTGCCTTTATAAAAGTTTATTTGTATGGAAAATTTACAGATTTTCCTTGGATAGCTCTCAGCCCTGCCCCAGCACACACTTGTGCACAGACACACACACATAACTCATACCCTTGAAGACATTTTTAAAAGAAGCACTTGTTCACGATAAACCTCTTGTTGGAAGCAGTAGTTGTTTCTCACTATAGTTGTTTCTCAGTGACAGCAAAGGAAATTTCCTCACATACCCAGTGGATAATTGTCTTGCTGGGATCAGACTCTGCATAAATTACTCCATTTGCCCACATTCAGCCTTAGAGAGGTCTGAGCTTTGCTCACTGAGAACGGGGGAGGTGAGGGCAAAGCAAGAGTCAAAAAGAACATTGAAAGAGTTGCATTTAGCCCATAACTCTGCTACATCTTCAGCTCTAAGGAAGCTGTGAAGCCAAGCCCAGGTGTTAAAATAACTCACAGCTCAGAGAGAGGGACAAGACTGCCTTTCCTAGGTGTCAGAGGTGTGGAATCTGAGTACAGCAAGTCAAGGTGATGGCTGGAGACCTAAATGCAGAGCAGCACTGCCAGCAATGACTGCACTCATCATGCATAAGGTGACTGATACTGAGAGTTTTTCTTTTCTTTTTTCTGCAAACCAAGGCTGTCAGTGTTTCTGTGTTTGTATTAATGAGAAGGGTAGAGTTTAGGTTTCTGGCTTCATGGAGAGCAAAACAGCACGTGAATTCAACTGAGTTCATTTTTGTTTTGATGAGATTTTCTCTGTGATAAGTCTGAAAATCAAGGACATCTTTTTGGAAGTGCTCAGAATCTAAGATCTCTCTTTGCTTTGGTAGTAGCCAGGTGACCCCTCAGAGCCTGATTGCCTTGAACTGAGTAAGCAAAGATGTGAGCTCTTTTGGCTTTTTTTTTTTTTTTTTTTTTAGAGAGGAAAAAAACAAACCCGGACTCAAATCTACTTCAACCTGTGTTGAACCCTCTGAAAAATCTGACTTACTGAAGGAAGTAACACTTCCATGTGGTGTAAGAATGTGCAAATTTTACAATTCATCCAGACACTTGTTAATCTAGAGCAATAATGCTTTTATTAATGTTTTAAGACTGTTGATAGAAATAAAATTACTTGAAATTTTAGCTCCAATCTTCAGGATTGTTTTGAATATGAGAATATTCTTTTGGGGGAGGAACAGAATGCATTTGCACAGTTTTATTATGGGTTTTTTTCTAACACAGATCCTCACATTTATTTTCTTTAGCTTCAAACCACCTGCTTTTAAAATTCAGCTCAAATGTAACTGTTTCTGCTATTTTGCTTAATGTTTTTTTGCATGATCTGAAAATATTCAGTTGCAATTTGCTTTACAGCATTCTTTACAGGACTGAAAGAAAGACCAGAAGAATTTTTCCCAGCCATAGGACATATGTAGGACAGTACTAGAGTCTTTGTCAATATTCATATTTTGCTTTATATATAACTTCATTAAATGTATGCTTTGTAATAAATTTTACCAAGCAAGCTTTCAGTTCATTTGCAGCAACCGCTTTTCAGCAAGCTAGACCAAGAAAGCATTCCCTTAGGAAAGCAAGTTTTCCACATACATGTGAAGTACTCTCCTTGTCCATTATTCCACCTGAGTGAACTCCTTGCAGTTCAATAATTACAGTGTAATATAACAAAACTATTAGCTACTGTATAAGGGTTTTAAAGGTCAATTTATCAAAGTTAACTCCTTCATTCCAGCACCTCTTCTGTGTCTGGGATTACATTTGCAAATGTGCTCACATTTCAGTATGTCACATTCTCTCAGTTGCTCAGGGATCTCGGACCCCTGGCACCAGAGGAGTGCCCCAACAGGGACTTCACCAGGCTCCATATGGAAGCAAGACCTGGCAAGGTGCAGTTGTTTCCCAAAGTCGCCATAGGCTTGCTTGGTCCAGGTTTCATCGCTTCCCCTGACAAGAGCCCCTCAGGGCTGCAGGTTCACACAGGTGCCTGCCTTGGCCTCTTGGTGGGTGGGGGAGAATCCTGGGGGCTGGGAGCTCTCCTCTTTCGGGCACACCGAGGCTCCCTGTGAGGCTGGTCTCTGCCCTGTCTGGGAGCGGAGGGGCTGCAGATGCTGCCCTGGGCAGAGGGACCTGCCACCACTGCCTGCTCTGGCTCTTCCTGGGGCTGGTCCCACTCTGTGGGAATGGACACAGGTAACCTGTGCCTGGGACCCCCTTGGAGGATGGCCTCCGATGTTCCTGCTTCCTCCTCCATGTTGAATCCTTCTGGGACACTGGCAGAAATCCTCTTCCTGGAGCTGTTGGACATGGAGCTGGAGCTGCTGTTGGCCACAAGGCTGTCAATCTCCTCCCTGCCATTGTGGAAAAGCAGCAGCCTCTGGGCCTCCTCGCTGCACTGGCCCACAATGACACGGATGAGGCCACGAACCAGAGGTACTGTGTGTTCCCCAAGGCAGTTCTGCAGTGTCAGGACCAAGTTCTCCACATCTGGACCATGGAGGCAGAGATCATGCAGGATGCTGCTCTGTGCAACTTGTACCAGCCACCACTGGTCCTGGAATATTACCTGCAGCCTCCCACACAGCCAGGGCCGCACAGGATCCAGGAGGTGCTGTCGTTGTTGGAACAGTCTTGCCCACACCTCGGGCAGGAGGCCACCCACAGGCTCTGGTCCTGCAGCCCCCTGCTCAGCTGGGGACAATGTTCTCAGCTGTGGAGAAGGTGCAGGGGACACCAGAGGGCTGTGTGGGCTGTTTTCATCCAGGAGGATGGGAGCTGCCCCAGGCTGGCTGCTGGTTTCTCGTGACTCTTCAGGGGAGATGACAGCAAACACCAAACAGTCCTGTTCACTCCTCTCAGAAAACCTGACAGTCTCCATGTGTGTCCTGCAGAGTGGGCATGATGGATTTGTCTGTGCCCACCGCAGGATGCAGCCCAAGCAGAACCGGTGGTGACAGGGCAGAGCAGAAGCCACATCTTTCAGAGGGTCCTGGCAGATGAGGCAGTTGTTGTAATCTTCTCTGTCCATTTTTGTGCCCGGCAGCATTTTGGGGAGAGCTGAGGATCAGGAGCTGCTCCCCTTCATTGGCGTCACTCACTGCAGGAGAAGATGTAGTCACTGACTGTCCCAGGGGGGAAGGAGGGCATGCCCAGACTCCTGAAGAAGAATACTCTCCCACCTCCCTAAGTCCCTTCACCCACCCCACAGCCACCCTGCAGGGACATTTTCCTGCAGAGCTCACCCTCAGTGCTGCATCCACAGTGCCCAGTGCCCCAGCCAGGCAGGGACAGGAAAAAGGAGTGATGGCTCTGGGATGGACACTGAGAGCTGCTGATGGCAGCTCCCAAAACACCAGAAGCGCTGGGAAAAGCCTGGTTTGACTCTGCAGACCTCACAGTCTTCCTCAGCAGAAGCCAAGGCTTGGCCCACATTAGCCCAAATACTTCTGGAGCCCAAATAAAATCAGCAATGAAAGTGTTGTCACAATGTGCCACGTGGGATGTCACCCTCCAGAGCCTGGTGATGTCACAATAGGATGTTCCCCACTACAGGTGCACAGTGACAGGAAAGAAAAGAAAATAGTTTCTTGTTTTGAGCTTCTGCATTTTCTTGTTGCCCTCCCTTGATGACTTGTGTCATGCATTCATGGCTGTGTGTCCTGTCTCTACTTCTGACACACTGCCAAGGTCTCCTGTGAGCAGGAGTGTGGTGGGAACAGTCAGCATGGACTGTGTGCAGCTGCCCCTCACTGCCTTTCCATGTTCAGTAATGGGATTAAGAGGATTTGGATGGTCAGTGGCCAGCTCCAAGTGAGAGTCTCCCACCTCTATGGTTTGTGTCCCTGCAAGGAATGTATTGCTCCAGCCCCATCCACTCCCACCGGCACTTGCCCACAGTGCCAGGTCCCTCTCCACTTCCCAAGACTCCATGTTTCTGGAAGCAAATGTGTTGGTGCTCCTCAAACCCACCGGCCATGGAACCATTGGTCTCACAGCCACAGGAAGGAGCTGGACTTGCTGCCTTCCAGAGCAGGGTAGAAGGGCCCTTTGCCCATGACTCCAGAGAGCCTAAGATCCATCACCATTGCTGGCCCTGCTGTCCCCATTATCCCTTCTTGCCTTGGACTATTGTCACCCTTTGAGTCATTAGCACTTCAACCACTCCTTTGTGCATTTAGAGGAGCATACTTTGTTAGCTTGAGGGCTGGAAGGTGCAAGCTGGGGCTGCTCTGTGATGGCACTGGCTCTGCCCATTAACATCTGCCTGGTGACAACCCCTAGTCTCTCAGGGGTCTCCTCATCTGCCTCCCTGGGAGAGGCCATCACATCCAGGCATTTCAGGCCAATGCCTGCACCAGATTTTCCTGTTTGGTTTTGAAGTCAGAGTTTGTCATCTCAACAGCCCTGCTGGATCAACGGTGATGGCACAAGGACACTTTCTCCCAGATTCTGGGACTGTGTGATGTTCTGCTTTGCTTGCCCAGTAAAAATGTTTGAGAGTTGAGTTTGAGAAAATCACCAGTGGCTCAAACATAGATTTCCTCTTTTCTTCTTAAGTAACTGTAAACTCCTTCTCAGTTTTTTCCCATATACCTAAAAGCTACAATTAGCTCAGGTTTTTTAAAAGGGTAGTCCGAATCAATCAGTTTATTAGACAAGTTTGAGGATTCTTGCTTGATTTAAGGTGATTCAGAGAAGGCGCCCATTAGCAAATATCACAGTCTGTTCTCAAATGTAACAAAGAACATTCTCATGACAAGTTTTATAAGTATTGCCATTATTCTACCTAAGGAAACTCTTGCTTCTGTGCTTCACTCTTTTGCTCTGATTTTCCTTGTGCTTTTTAGCATGCTTTCTTTATAAATAATTTCCACTGCTCCTCCAAGGGGAAAAAAATGAAGCATCCACTAATTAAAAAAAAGAAAAAAAGAAAAAAAAAAAAAGAAAAAAAAAATGGTGGTGGGGGGGAAGAAATTTAAGAAAAATATGTACAAAGTTTTCCCATTCACCATTTCTTGTAGAGCACCCAATCGGTCAATACTGGGGCCAAAACATCATTTAGGGTCCACGTGAATGATTTAGATGCTGGGACGGGGAGCACTCTCAGCGAATTTGCAGATGAGAAACAATGGAAAGGATTGTTCTGTAGACCAGAGGTTTTTTCTTCTGTCCAGAAAGACCAGAGCAGAAAAGGGAGAAAAGGGCTGGCAGGAACCTCATATAGTTCCCCAAGGAGAAGCACGGTCCTGCACCTGGGAAGGAATAGCTCCAGCCACATGCTGGGACAGGCTAGGGACCAGCTTGCTGGGAAGAAACTTTTCAAGGAAGACCAACAGCCTCCTGGCAGAGCGCTGGCTGCAGTTGAGGGAGAGGATCCTTCCTCTCCCCTCAGAGCTGTTGGATTCCCCGAAGGAGAGAGAGCTCAGCTTGCCAAGTCAGTCCAGTAAACGACCATGAGGATGACTTGAACCCCTTCCCAGGGAAGCTGTATTATTTCAAGAGGTGCCCCAAGCATTTGGTGACCCTGTCGTTCTCTGGTTCTGTGCAGGTGTGTCTTGCACATGCTGAATAGCCAGAAAGATGCCTCCTGAGGAAAACCAATGTGAAGGCAATAAAAGACATTGAATGCAAGAACTAAATTGGAAAATACTCCTGCATTTATATTAGATAGTGACTACCTAGTTATGTTTATTTTAAATTCTGGCTTGATAATTCTTAATAATAGAAGCAATCTTCTGAAACAGGAGGAAAAAATGTGAAATAACAATACTATAAAAGCACAAAAATATTGAGCACTAAATAATGAGGATTGGCTATTCAGCTCTGAACATGCAGAAAAGCATACACAGCCTGTTAGATGAAACAAAGGACCTGGAAAGTTACCCAGTATTATTTTTCTGTAGCTCTAAAATATCAAACCTCTTAGGAAATGTAGATTACTGTAGATTTCAGCCAATCTCTCACTCCAGGACTCTCATACAGGACTCTTTGTATGCTACAAAAGCCTCACAGACATTGAGACCTTGAGTCATTCCAATTAGGCATGAAGTTTAATTATCTATTTACTTACTGTCATTAGGAAATTGATCTGGAAAGGAGAGCATAATTCTTCATATTTAGTAGACAGTCCCTTTCATCATCTAATTTAAAGATTTCACACGTCAAAGATTTGTAAGACAGATGTAGATGGCTTGACACATGGGTAGATAAACCATCACTGTCCATTCAGTCACTGTTTTCATTGTAAACAAATATTCCTATTTCTTGATACTAAAACACTTCCTTCCTTCCTTCCGCAACTTCCTTCCACAACTTCCATCCTTCCTTCCGCAACTTCCATCCTTCCTTCCGCAACTTCCTTCCTTCCCCACTTCCTTCCTTCCTTCCTTCCGCCACTTCCTTTCTTCAGCCACTTCCTTCCTTCTGCCACTTCCTCCCTTCCGCCACTTCCTTCTGCCACTTCCTTCTGCCACTTCCTTCTGCCACTTCCTTC
>JAHLSL010011586.1:0-19203 GCA_025920805.1 Petroica traversi
CAGAGCGGTGGGGCCGCGGTGCTGGGGCCGTCGGCCTGGAGGTTCTCGGGCAGGAGTCGCCGAGGGTGCGACCCGCGCTCCAGTCCAGCGCTGAACTCCCAAGTTTAAGGAGCAAGGCGTGTAAATACTGCTTCTAGTAATTTCACCCAACAGCCTGGAAATCTTTCTGAGCCGTGGCACACAAATACAGTAGTCGTGCTTTATCGCTTATGTTAAAGTGCATTTGTGGGAAGCTGTGATCCTTTGCTGTAGGTGCCAGGAAAACCCAGAACTTTGTTGAAAGTTCGCAAAGCCTGATGCAGGCAAGAGTCATTAAAATGGGAGTTCACTCTGGTGTCCCAGACAGATGTGCACCCGGGAAGGATGGTGGTCACTTGCCCATCCTGGCATGGTTCCCCGCTGGGCTCCTCGCCCAGAGAGGCCGTACCCATGCTCACATTCTGCCTTTTAACTTGAGAGGTACCGTAAAGGTTTAGCAGGTGAAGAGATCAAAAATGTTCTTCGTGAGGAAGAAGAGGCCCTGGTGTCTGGTAAAGGCTGTCTGCTTGGACTAACTGGTAGAAGGTAGGGAAGTCAGAGGGCTGAGAAGGGTAGGAGGACTCCCCTGAGGCTGCTGACTTTCCCAGCCTCCGATGATGACTGGGAACGTGAGAAGTTAAAGGTTCATCTCCTGCATTGGTCTCTTGCTTCCTGCAGAGATCTCTAGTTGTTTAGGTGCTTGTGTGCCATGGCAATGACCATCACGTGAAAATGTTGCTGGAATCAAGCAGCTGTCAGTTTCCATACCAGGCTCCCAATTCTCATGGGTCTTGGCAGTCCCAAGGACAGTGTTTGAGAAGTTAAGCATCTGTAAAACAAGAAACTAAAACATGTGGGGCTTTCTCCTCAAAAGAAATTAAGAAGTGTTTACTTTCTCCTATTCTGGGATGATTCCTCTTCCCAAGGAACTTTTCTTCACAAAAATTTAATCTTAAATAGCTTCCAGGAGAAAGGCAAACAAGTTACCAGCAGCTAGCTCTTTCTCTTGAAAGAAATTCTGGGAAAGTCTGTGTTGGTTTTTTCCCCCAGCTGTTGTATGCGTGATACATACTGCTGAAGTATGTATCAAAGTGAAATCTGTTGCCAGAAATAACTTGCTTGTTAGCACTGGGAGTCAAAGTGTCTTCTAAGTGTCCTTTATCCTGTATGGTGCAATCACATCAGTGACTTCACTCTACAAATGAAACATAATTCCCAGACCTTCTCTAGAGTCTTCTGACTTCAAGCCTTGGATCCTGATCCCCACACAGAATTATGCCAGTGAACCTGATGAAGTTCTTCAGGTATGCGAGATCTGTATCTCATTTTTCTCTTGGAAACAGAGCTAGGACTGCAAGATAGTATATGGAAAGCTTGATCTTGGAGGCATTGCACATGCACAGGTAACTGACCATCTGTTTTGCTCCCAGGTTTTTAGTCTTTCAGTCCTTCATCAGTTAACAGTTTCAGAAGCAAGGTCAGTCTTAGCCAGTGTGATAAACTGAGAAGTCTTACAACGACTCTCTAGGTTTTTTTAGCTATCGATTTTTGCTGTTCTGTAGGTGTCTTGCAGCGGTGAGCTAGGCAGTCTGTTGCACTTTAAGATACAGTGTTCAGCAATAACAGCCTGATGGCTGGAGGATGAAAAGACTGAGAGAGAAAAAAAATCTTGGAAAGCTTTGTCTTAAACTAAAAAATTGTTGAAGCATTTGTTCTTTGGAAACAAAGTTGGAATTTATTTTCCAGTCTTGTTTTACTGAGAAACTTGTCAGAGAAACTCGTATGTTAATTTGGTTGGAAGTTAACCTCACAAACCAGGTATCTTCGGTTTGACTAATGTCAGGTTGCAGGGGGGATTGTACAGCTCAACAGAAGCATGGCTTTAATTCAGCTGGAATTGAGATCAAGCCGAATTCTTGAGGATCTGGTTTTAGAAGATGTTGTGCATAAGTGTATGTGGATTTGGTGAAGTTTCATTCCCCTTCTGTACTTCCAGAGAGCAATATGCAGCTAACAGAGCTCATGGTGACCTCTATTTGAAAAGAATGCTAGCAGGGTTATAGGGGTTTATGGAATATTTAGTGTTTTCCAAAGCTCAGGGAGAGACACATTTATGTGTGTAAAGAGATTTATGTGTATGCAGTAGCCCGTGCTTTCTGGAGGTATGCTTAAAATGCTGTTCAGTTTAGAGATGAACTTCATAGCTTAATATGCTGCTGCTGCTACCATAAAGGTTCTCTGGGGGGATGGGTGCATCGGAAGGACTGAAGCTGTAAAAATATTTTGGGTTGGTGGTCCTGGTGGTGGTGTTTTGGTTTTTTTGGTAGGATTTTTTTGGATTAGTTGTTCTGAAATATTTCAAGATTAGAAACCGGGGAGTTTGTACTTATCCAACAGTGATTCAAAAGAGTTAAGTATTTCCATACAGAAAATGGGCTACTCTGGCATGTTTAGTGATACTCATATATTTGCAAAGTTTGCAGTAGATCTCTGAGAGTTCTCCGGAGAAAACACTGTGTAGAAGATGGGCACTGTTATTATGCAAACCCAAAATAGTGATATGCTAAAAATTTGTCATTATGTGGAATTTCTTCCAAGCAAATAAAAAATTTGTGGGCAGAAAAAACCTTCCTAGTGGAGCTCCCTAATAATTACGTCCTGATGTGGCCTTGGACGAAAAAGGAGTTAACCCTTGCATTGTATTTAGAGAATATTTGGTTTTTTGATTGGAAAGTGGAGTATGTTTTGTTTGTGGTGGCACTGGACATCCTATAGAAGCTGTCAGCTCTGCTTCAGGGGCAGCTGGCGGAACAAATGTTTGAGCATTGAAAGTAAGAGTGTGGCATATTAAGGAGAAATGGCAGAGAAGTAATGGCAAGCAGTTCATGTGTCTTGTCAGCATCCCTCTGCTTTTACCCATGCTTGCTTCTGGCAAAGTCTGTGTAGCACTTTCTGGTGTCACTGGTAGTATTTGTCCTGGTATGATTCAATCTGTGTAAGTGTGATGTGATGGGTTACTGTATGGCAAGATTCTGCTAACATTAAGTGGGATATTCTGTCCTCTTATGGTTTACAGAATCAGGTGATGACCAATTACCAAGTGTAACTTAAAGAAATTAAGAGACTGGGACTTAAGGGAAAGATTTGGAAATATATGAATATCTGAAAGATATGGAAGGTTTAAAATTTTTTAATGTTTTTTAAGCAAAAATGCGTTGCAGGTACTGGGGAAAATATGCTACTGCGAGCAGTGGAAAATGCTTGCAAGCAATTTGGTACTTCTGGGCAGGGAGAATGGGATATTTATGGTTTCTTTGTCTGGCATATTATTCTGCCATAACAGATGTTTCTTAGTAAGTGTTCATCAGTTGGTAAATTAAAACAAGATTAATTGACTGCCTTGGGCTTAATCACAATTCACTAATCTTTTTTAAGTCTCTTACTTGAGAGAAACACAAAATACTGAGAAAAAAGGGGGGAAATGATTTTTTACTGCTTTAAAGTTTTATTTCAACTTTGACCAAAGTTAACTCCTTTCCAGCAGCCAAACTTCTACTGTGGTTTTTTTGGGGTTTTTTTTGTTTTGTTTTTTTTTTGCAAAGGGAAAAAAGTGTAGGTATGTACTTTCAGGGGATGATGATACCAGCACATACTAAGTATTATATATTTTAATTCTTAACCAGTGGTTCTTCCGTACTTTTATAGCAAAAGTTGTAACACATGGAGAAGTTTGCAAATGAAACATTTGAATTTGATATGTGACAGGAGTTTTCCAGTCTAGGTTTGAACCTTCATTTGTTCATGATGATATATTTTAATCAGTTCTGTTTTTTCCCTTTTTTTCTCCCTGTCATTCCTATTTTGTTTGCTTTATGCTTAAGTTATAAAAGCAGCTTTTTAATCTTTATTTCATTTATAAATGCATTATATGGATCCAAAGAGTTTTTCTTTCCACTCAGATGCCTCATGTGGCTCACCTGAAATACTCCCAGATGTATTTACTGGTTATAAGCAATCTGTGAGAAATGCTTGTTAGGTAACATGATAACTTTGGGCAGCAGGATTTGTTGCTGGTATATGAAGGGTGATGCATAAACATCACATCACAGTATTGTCTTCTTACCTCCACCTCCATAAATGTTGTAGTCATGTGGTTAGAAATTATGTGCTTATCTAGTGATGCCACTTCTGGGACTGATGATCTTTATACTCTGTACACAGCTGTTGTCAAGTCCACATATATCCTTTCCAATAAGTCTTTTCAGACCTGTGTTACTTTAACTAGACTTCTACCTGACATTGGCTGTCTTTGCCTCTGTCCTTGAGAAGTAACACACTTTGGTTAAGGAGGTTAATAAGCTCCAGAAAGAGTGGCAGGAAATAGTATGTAGGCTGCAGGTAGCCAGCAGGCAATTTCAGCAGAATAGGAAATGTAGAGGCAGACTGAAGCTTTCACCCTTTGTGGATAGAAGAGGGAAACCTTCTAGTTTTTTGGGAAAGGGTGGTTCTGTACATGTCCCATAAAACTAGCCATACTTTGACATGCCTCCATTTAGCTCTCTGGCTATAGTTTTAGTCTGCCTGTGAAAGACAGACCACCTAGGCAAAAGACTCTTGTTTTGTAGCTGCTGTCTATGCTAGGGTCAACCAGGACATCTAGTTCAAGAAGAGCTGTTTAGATTTGTTCAGCCTTTTTCTCAGCAAGAAGGAAGTTCCTATTACAAAAGTCCAGTAAGTAAGAGAATTATATATATACCTGTTTGGTTTTGAGAAATTTAAAAATACATGGAAACCTGCTATGGCCAGCATAGGAGAGAGAGTATTTTGCCATGGAGTACAGCTAGTGACCAGTGGAAAGGCTCAGATAGAATCAGGAGGCTTTGAGAGCTTTCAGACTCTGTATCATAGTGACATAGAAAATAGAAAATCCAGTTTGCCTTAGCAGGTGCCTGGTTACCACGTATCACATGTGATTCTAATAAGACTACCTTTTCCAAGACTCTGGAAGGAAAATGGTTCCTTATATTTAGTGTCTCAGTCAAAGGCACTGTTGTGACTGATGTTGGTTAGACCCGTTGTTGGGAGCTAGTATTTCCTAGTGTGAAACAGTAGCTTTTGTATTCAATTATCCACATTGTTTTGGTCTTTTCCACGAGCACATAAGCAGGTCTGTAAGAGTAGTCATAGGTTGAAAAGATAATGATGGGAAATTCAGCATTGTGAGATCCCTGGTGAATGGTTCACTTCTGTCTTTGGTGAAATGCGTGATGAAACATCAAAAATGTACTCGTATATTCGTTGAAACTTCAAATTTTGTCTCCTTGATTACTGTT
This sequence comes from Petroica traversi, assembly GCA_025920805.1. Taxonomy (NCBI): domain Eukaryota; kingdom Metazoa; phylum Chordata; class Aves; order Passeriformes; family Petroicidae; genus Petroica; species Petroica traversi. The sequence continues at coordinate 5,352 of JAHLSL010011586.1, forward strand.
GTGTTTTAAACAAGAGAGTGGGATAAAGCACAGTAGATAGACACAATGAGAAATTCACTTTCATCTCATGGTTTTTCATTTGGCTTCGTTGTGCACTATTCTTTCTGGGGAACCCCACAAAAAATGTAAATAAGGTATGTAGGAGCAGAATCTATCTTTAATCACACTTTAAACAGGGAAATCTTATCAATGATTTTGCTTTATCTTTTATCAGTTTTCAAAGACATTGCTTTATGAGAAAATCCAGCTCTAAGCTTCTCTTTGTGTGTAACCTGTCAGAAGAACCAAAACTATTTTTTCTCGTGTACATTGATTAAAGCACTTTTTGTGCAGCATAGTGAGTCATTATTTCTAAATGTGTCATAGAACAGAAGCTGCTGTTCAAGGTTCTCGTGGCAACTTCACTTTTTAACAGCAGAGAATGGAATAAAAGTGTTGATAAGATTGTTCCCATACCTCTGCTTTCATCTCTAACTACATTCTTAACAACGGTTGTTAATATAATTGCAGGTGCCTGAATATTTTTTCCAGTTTTCTGAGGGTTTTGGTTTGATTTGATTTGGCTTTTTTAAAGTATTTGAGTTTGATGTAACTAATTAGTTTTTTACAAAAGCACAATTAGTGCTGAGAACCTGGCATCTAAGTCTTGCAGTGTGTTGTGGTATGTTTCTCTGGAGTTCTTCTTCCAGGAGCTTCCAGAGGTGCAGCCTCATTTTATGAGGCAAAACCTTTATGCTTAATCTCTGATGATAGGGCCTCATTTGTAAAGATGCTTTTATTTTTTCAGATCGATACATGTTGTTTCTGCCTGAGTTAAGGAGCAGCCCTGATTGGTAGATATCTATATGGTAGTATTTAACATGTGAATTGTATATACATGCGGTATTTATCTTTTTTCATTGAATTTGGTATTGAACAATTGGTAGACCTGGCACTTAAGTGCCTTTTCTCTTCTTTTTTGCACTCTGACCAAGTCATAAATCAGGAATTTTTTCTTTTCCCTTTCTCCTGTCACCTCTGGAAGCTAAGGATAAAAACGTGAGTTAGGATAGTACTCTTCGTTTTCAGTATGAATTGTGACTCTATTTTTGTCTTGCTTTGTATTAGAAGATTATGTAGGCTAGAACTAGGAGTTATGAAAACGTTTTCTCCTGAAGCATGTGAGCAGGTTGAAGAATGAGAAAAACACATGTTCCTGTCCAGGTGAATGAGTATATTTTGCTTCATTTTCTTTTTTTAATCCCCCAGAAATGTGTCTGTCAAAGATTTCTGTTGTGTGCTAGGTTTGACTATGCATATGCTCTGATAAATAGTTGTTGGTCATCGTACTGAAACTCCCGTGGAAACTGCCTGATGGGGGTCTTGGGGAGTTGAGTGAAGATACATATGAGAGGGCTTTTGCTTTTTGAAGTGGATATATGAAACGGAAACTCTTGAGAAGACAAGAGGGCTAAATGGCTTGTGTTCCTGTTCTAGTGTTAACTTCGTAAAATATCTTGTTATAGTGTCTCTTGTTTCAGAGCACAGGGAATTCTTCTGTGTTTTTTTTTTCTATGGAACTTGATAGCAGTCTGGTTTTGATTAGACAGGGAATACAGACAGTTAATAATAGATGGTATTTAGAGCAGAGAATTTACATACTTGCTAATGACGTCTGCGGTGTCACAGTGATCTTGCTGATGTCCAAGTGGTAAGGCAGTGTGAAACTTGATCTAGTTATTATGTGAAATGTCTATTCAGTTGAGGAGAAAAACTGCCTTTCTCTATTCTAAACAGCATTGGAGGGGTTTCTGCTCAGTATTAACTCAAAAATTTCATTTGTGTTTTTTAATAAAGACCTGTTTGCAACACAAACGTATGAAACTACTCAGGGTGAATAATTGTGATCCAAGAGATAGGTGTGGAATAGAACACAGTAAGTAGTTATGCAATTAATTACCGTGGTATATAAAATTAGTTTCAGATTTTAAGGAAGCCCTAAACAATTGGTTTTGTTTCTCTTTTGGTGCCATCTGACATCAAGATTCCAGCTGTTTCATCCTAGAAATGTTTCATCCTAGAAATGCCTACAGATGTTTCATCCTAGAAATGCCTAGAGAAGCACCAGGTATATGTGCAAGTGTGCCAATCCATATGCATGTTTGACACAGTTAATGTTCAGTTGTGTAACCCTGCCTCCATTATGCTGTGTTGGACTCTTATCCCATGAGAAGAGAATTAGCCTGCTCCTTGAACAACCTGAGGAATTTTAATCTCAGTCTGGTTCATACCTATTTAGGTTGACAAACTGACCTTCTTCGTCATGCAGGGTTTCACATCTCCACGCCATCATTAATGCTTTGCTGCTCTCTGTATTTGTTATAAATACATCTGCTGATTGTAGATTTGCTATACAAAAGATGTACAAAATCCTGCACTTCAGAATCAGCTTTATTTCCTTCATATTTCAGGCTTAAATACAAACTGTCTACTAAGTGTATGGAATTATACAAATACCAAATGGATACATTATGTCAATCTAACATCTATTATAGCAGTTGTTAAGCAGCTTTCTGCACCTTTGGGATTAGAGTAGCTATAGCTCATTTTGTGCCTGTTTTGATAGTTTGGGAGTCTTGGTGATAGTCAATGTTTGGTTGTCCATTTGCAGGGTAAGAATGATATGTGGTGTTAGAAGCAGATTAAATCATGACATTATTTTGAGAAATTGTTTCTGGGAGATGTATTCTCTCACATAAGCAGTGCTGTGTGCCACAGAAGAGCGTGGCTGTAGAGCTACGGGAGGCATTTTGCTTCTGAGTGACCAGACTGTACAATCAGATAATACTTAAATCCTCAGTTGAGCACTAGTTTGCAAGTTTTTCCACTGTGGAGACCATTCTAATCTGTTATGAAGAGGACAGCAGGGGAGTTTACAATGGAAAGGTATTTTCTTCAGTCCAGGTGTGAAGTAATTGAACTGTGTACAGCATGAATGCAAGCTCATCAGATAAAGCACTCCAGAATCTGATTACACATGCAAAAAAGGTTTGTTCAGACTGGTGTGACATAGAAAAGATGTCTAGTAGAATCATGGGATGTGTCTTCTGAAAGAAAACTTTACTTTAATCCTAGCAAAAGGTGATTTGTGTAATGATTGCTTCTCTAGGACATGGTAGGTCAAGGAAGGTAAGTGCTTAGGAGGAGGCCTGTGACCTGCAGATGCTTAGCATTGTCCTTCCAAGCATTGGTATGTTCCATCTTACCCCCTTGTAGTCATCTCTGCTTGAAGCATTTTGCTGGTGTGTCTTTTGGATAATGCCTGGGTAAATCTCTTCATCCTGCTTCATCTTCTCTGCTTTTAAAAACCTGCCAAAGTCTGTCATCTTTATTTTGGGATCCTTATATGTTTGGAGTCTCTCCCTTTGACTTTAAGGTTCTGTAAAAAATAACCGATTCCTGTACCTGCATAGACTTGTGTCAGGGAGTAAGAATGGCTTAAATAATACTTTCACTTAGCATTAGGTCTGTTCACGCTACTTTGATTTGTTTGTCAAATCCTGTCAGTCTGCCAACAGCTACCCAAGAAATCCAACAGAACCCAAGATACAGTGTGTCATTGTATTCATGATGGATATTTTCTCGTGAGTTGTACCATGCATGGTTGTGGACATTAGGGGAGAAATTACTTCCCCGATATTTTGGTTGATAATTTGCCATAATACAGCTGTCTAGCTGCTGTTGCAAAATTAATCCTTTTTGTACAACAGAAGTGAAATTGGACCAAGAGGGCTTCTAAGGTAACATGATGATCTAATATGTATACTCCATCCACAAAAGGAATGTTGCACTAATGCTGTGTCACACTAAATCCTTGGGAAGTATGCTTTGACTCCAGTTTTACAAACAATTGAAGATATGCCTGACATCTCTGATTATTCAACAGGTCTTTTTTCCTCCTGTGTAACTGATCTGCAATTTGTGGGCTGGGGAACTTCTTTGTCATAACTTACTGTGGCTTCTGAACTTCTAGAGCAGTTATCATGTGGATCAAGTAGCGTGGGTGTCCTGAGGAAGCTCTGTAGAAGGATTAGTGTGGTTGCAGGGAATTGAAAAGAGTAACCACCATGTAGTTCTGGAATTTTGGTCTCTCTTGTGTATGCATGAGAAGTGTTTGTGTCTGGTTCAGTACTGGGGTTGTCAAAGACAGCAGTTACTCCTTGAGGTTCACTTTCCATACTGTGGCCTATTAGCACTTCTCTCTCATTTTGTTTTCTTACTCAAAATGTATTTGAAGGGAACAGAGGAAAAGTTGCTGTTTTAGAATCATGTATTTAATCTTTTTTCTCTTAAAAAAATTCCCATTAATGTGGTACAGTGTGACTTTCACAGGGAGTCTAAATTTTTCAGGTCCTGGTGAAGTTTAGAGCCAAACAAGAACGTTTGAAGTTCAGAGAGTTTTGTGCAGTACAAGGAACTTGACACACGTCTGCCAGAAAGTTTTGGTTTCCCAGACACATTCAGATCAGAAGAGGTGAAGTTCTCTGACTTTTAAAATTTATTGATGAATGTTTCAGAACTACATTGGAATGGAACTTAGTCCACTGCTTTGGTTTATATATTTCATAGCACTCCCTTAAACACAACTAATGTTTATTTTAACTAGCTTAGATGCAATGATCCCACTATAAGTGAAGAACTTGGCTTTGAAAATACTCCCTATGATGGCTGTTCTTTATTTGGAACCTAGAGACAACTTCTCTTTTTCTTTAAGCTATTTTTAATAGGCTTGGCAGTAGTATCAAATAGATGAGTTGTTTTTGTGTTTTTTTTCATTTCAATGGTCCTAATATCACAAATTTCTTTTGCTTTGCCCTGGTATTTGTGAATCCAGTTCTTTTATGTGCATCTGCTCTCAACAGTTTTAGTGATAATCTCTTGTTTCTTAAGTGCTTTTAATCTATTTTTTTGTTGTTGTTGTTCCTGACTTTTGTGCTCTTTTTACAAAGCATATATGAATACTGACTCACTCATGAGAGGAGTGCTTTAATTTACTTGTGATTTGATAAACAGTATTTTATGAGGGGAAGGGAACGTAAGGGAAGATTCTTCTGATGCTTAGAAAACACCTAAGTAACCTAAGTTACTAACTAGTAAACAACTAGTAACTTAGTTGCTGTGTGGAGCTATAATTATCAGAAATATAAGGACAAATTCTTATGTAGTTTTTCATTATGTGAAGGAGGCATGAGTAGGTAGGGTGAAGAATAGACATGGTGAAACCATGTCAGCTAGTGGGAATACACCCTGTTGCTCCTGTCAGTGTCATTGTTACTTGGGTGAGTCTCCTCACACCCATGCTGCTGTTTGCAGCTGCAGAAGGCATCCTGGAGAGGTGAGCAGGCTGGCACAAGTTAGCTCAGTGTTCCTACCCACAGCTCTCAGCAGGGTTAACATATTGGGATGCCTGAGCTCTCTGCCATCCGAAAGCAGCTAGATGAAATGCATTCAGACACTAGAGATTCAGGAGCAGTAGAATTTTGTAGGGCAGAAAGAATGGATGAGGGAAAGGGAGTATCAATTGTAAGTAAAAAAGGCAGCAGTAAAGCATCTAACCATGCTGACAGGTGTAAGTGAGCAGTTATAGGTTTTTTAAAAATATATTTTTACTATAGAGGTGTGAGACAGAGCTCCTTAATCAGTTGGTAGCATTGCCATGTAGAATAGCAGTCTGCCCAAGGTAGTGATGGACACCAGTCAGGCTTCAGGCTCAAGCAACTAATCTTAAAAACAATGATGTCTTATGTAGTCCTATTCACTTGGCAGTTTCCATGCTAAGCTGTTTTTTTGAAATGCAGGTGTGATAGAACCTGGCAATTTTGCCTCACCCTGTTCCTCATCCCACTCATTTCTGGTATTCTCTGGCTATCCTTGGAGCCCCAGGTTTTGGGTAATAGAAATTTAGCAAGACTGTGAATCAGATGTTGTCAGGATTTGCAGACTTTTGGAATATAAACTCCCCTATGTTTGCAGGGAGTGTCTTGACTTGGTAGTCTATTTGTCTGTCTGTTTAAAATCTCAAGCAGTATAAACCTGCTTATTTGGGTTTTCAGGCAGATTGGGTTCCACTTGAATCTCATTAATTGCTTATTTAATTGCTATTTATGTCAACTGAAAATAAAAGCTGATCATGTGTGGTCAGGCAGAGCTGATCCACGAGTGAAGGTATGGGGAAATAGTGTTTTTTTCCTTATTGACTTTGTGTATAATTGAAAGGATTATAGCACTAATAAAGTGTGGTTTAGGAAGTAGGAATTCAATGCCTCTGTGGGGGGAGTGCTAAGGGTGCTGAGGAAGGCTTAGATATGGAAATAGCTGCTCTATGTAAATATAAGATGCCTTGAGAATCCTGGCATTTGTCCTGTGACATAAGCTCTAGTTTAGCTGTGAGGTAGGATAACACCTCATTAGATCTCAATTAAGGTGTTGTGAGGCGTATCTTGTGATCTTACTCATCAGAGTGTAATAAAAGATCTTTTTGTGTCCTTCCTAAAAGAAGATTAAATCAGTCTGAGAACCTCTGTTAGCAAAACTGTTGTCTTAGTAAGAAAAAAAAACTGTTCATAGTATAGACAGTGTCACATGATGGCTGTTGTATTGCTGTAAAATTGCAGAAATCAAACACTATAATATAAAGCTTCTGTAAATGGCCGGGCATTAAATTAGTGGGCGACATTGTTTGGCTTTCCTCTGTAATCCTAAGAGCATCCCATAGTTTTTCTGAGGCTTCAGGTTTCTGCAAGCAAGTCTGTGTATATATTTGTCATGTCATTTTGAAGTATCATCATTCTTCACAGTCTATTATTAACAGCTCTTTTCCCCTAAGTTTTCTGTGTTGTCATTTTGTTGGAAAATTATGGAAAGGGAGGCCGGGACTGGGGGGAGGCTCTAATGGCACATTGCTTGGCCTTCAGACTCTGGATCCATAATGCACATTTCTGAAGCAGTTGCATGTGCTATGAAAAAGATAATGCACTGTGGTGGCAGTGCTTTTTTTATAAAATAAAACCAATGCTTTTTGTACTTGGAGAGAAACCTTTTGAAAATTCTGCATGTAGACTCTCACAGAAGAGGGAAGTGAGAGGCAAAATAGGACCCATCTTCCTCTTGCAATATTGAGCCACAAATAATCTGCTAAGCACCAAGAACTGTCATACAAGATGTTTTTCTCCTGGCTTGCCAATCAAATTAATTTCCATTAGTCATCTGAGTACTGAACATGGAATGCATTTTTCCTAAACTAGACATACTCTTCAGAACGGAAGCTAGAGCTACAAATTTTATGGCTGCTGAAATATCCATGGCAGTATTTCAATTTTCCGCTCTTCATTGCTAAAATTCCAATACTGGAGCTCAGAATACAGCTCAGATGTGTAATACTGTCAAGTCAGTAGACAAAGATTTCTTCAGAATCTCAATAGAAATATATGTTAAAATTTCGTTCTTTAATATGTGCTGTGTTGACAACATGTTGCAGTGGCCTTTGACATTACTGTGAATCCTGTAAAACGCACTTCTATTGCTTTGGTTATTTGTTTGTTTGTTTGTTTGTTTACTTATTTGTCTTTCCCCCTGCAGTTCAGATGGAGAAAATGGAACTGATGAAAAAAGAAAGGCTGGAAAATCACCCACTCCGTCACTGCAGACCCCTACCAGTGAAATGGAGTATTTTGATGACCGGAAAAAAGTTGATGTTGCTCGGTAATGTCAGAAATACTGTCAATTTTTCTCTAGTTAGATAATTCAAATGGCTGCAATCCACTTCAAAAGCTAGACTGAGTAGCAATATTTATCAGATATCCTAGTGGATGGTTAGTTTGCACACTCTGCAGGTGAATTGGAATCAAGGCGCCTTCCTTGGTTGCTCTGTTACCCACTGCAAGCAGTCACAATAGAATTTAGACTTCGAGCTGGCTTAGTTCTTCTCTTCTAGGAAAAAATATATTGCACTGTTTGGTGCCACTGCTAGTTACATTCCTTTCATAATCAGTTTGACAGGCAGTAAAACTGAGCTGCAGTTTTAGTCCTGGCCTGTTTCCAGAACACTTTCATGTTGGAATATTGATTGTCCATGGTAAAACTATGACGTAAGTTTTCATTTTGGACTCTGTGCTGTATATTGCAGATTTTTGTAATATCCCCAGAAAGACACTCATTCTTCTTTTGTTGGAGAGCTGGAATGCATTTTAAGTGCTTCTAAAAGAAGCTAAAATCACACATGGATGGCTTGAAAACAACCTTGCATCCCTTTCACTTTTTCTACTGAACAGTCAGTGTGAAAGTCAGTGGTCAGCCTGTCAGTGTTATTTTGCTCACAGGAAAAGGTATTTGAAGGAACACATTATCACTTTTTTTTTCCAAGTGTTGCAGTCTTACCTCTCATATGCTGTAATTGACTACTTTTGGTGAAGGCTAAACATAAGATTTTTGTCAGGCTTGCTATTTTACCTGTACTTTACGTAAGCTCACAAATACACATACTCACATATTTTAGAGTTTTCTTCTATGAGAGACTCCTGAGATATGCAGCCAGTTTCTCTGCTCTATAAGTAGTGTCTAAGTCAGATTGCTGTACAATCTCTTTCCAGCTGTGTCTCCATAACACTCAGGGTTTCTTTTCCTCTCACTCATAAGGTGCAGCAATGGAAACTTTTTAGCACCTTTATTTCCCTACTATATCTTTAGCACAATGTATTTTTCAGGTCATTCAGTATGAGTCCTGTGATATTTTTTTTTTTTCCTTCTGCTGTTCAGTTTGCATCTGAGGGCCTCTGAAAAAGAGCTACCTGATTTTCATAGTATGTTAATATGCATTTATTCTGTGCCACATAACTCTCAGAGAGAATGTTCTCCTCTTTCTGATTCATGAAACATTTATCCTACCTGTTTGTTTTTTCTGAACAATCCATGCCATTAATTCCTCCTGTATAAACAGGCAAAATTAATTTTCCCAGCCATCCACAGAAAACTTGATCTGTACTTGGTTTTTTTTTAGAGTTGTTTCAGGTTTTGTTTGGTTTTCCAGTATAAATGGCTACCTATACAACTGGCACTCAGAATTCCATTTCATTTCCTGTAGGGTAGCTGGTCTTAGTGATTTCATTAAGTACACTCCAGAGCTCATAGCCACCCTCTAACTTGTGCACCTGTTCTTCTTTGTTGCTCTTTTCAAATGAGCTCGCAGCTTGTGTTACAAGTTCATAGCTTTCTGCTCACTGCCTTCCACCTCAACTACTAAGTTTTATGTCATTTTATCTTACACTAGTAAGGAATGTGCTTGGTTAGTTTTAGTATTTCACATGTTGCCCAGAAAAAGGTGAAGCAAAGCAATAATTCATTAAGCTGTAAAAATGTTTTGAACTTTTTCCTACTTCCTTACCAACTAGTCAGTTATTTAGAATACCCCTTCTAAATTAAAAGAAGACCTTCAGCAGTCTGACACAGTTTAAGAAAATATATATTCCTCTTTATCTCTGTGTAATTCTTGATGAATTAGATAAATTATCTAAAGGATTAATATGTTCTTGGAGAAGCACATCCTGTTGGTAATTTATCAAAACCAATGAACTGAGTCCAGGCTTACACCAAATGCTTTAAATCTTTAGGACCAAGAGCAGCACAGATAGTCCAATCCTGACACTCAAAAATGACTTGAAGATTGAAAGGAAAAAACGTGCCTCAAATCAGGTAAGGCAGAGACTCTACTTGTTTGCTTACACATGGTAGGAGTAAACACAAAATTACTGTGAGAGGGCTTTTGTTTAGCAGCACTACAGTTCATGGTTGTATAAGGACATAGGTTCCTTTTTCTTCAACGTGTTAGAGTCAGGGTAAAGTGCAATATAGAATTAATAGCCACATAGAAAAAAAAGAGGATTTCTTGTAAAACAAGTGGGAAGGTATGGGGAGGATAGGAAGTGGAGCAGGTCACTTGGTTGTCAGACTGTCTAATGAAGTGTGTGTGTTTTTGTTGTGGGGCTTTTTGTTTTTTAGCTGAAGGCGAATGCACACTTTCATAAGCTGTTTGTAGATGTTCCCATTGATGAGCCACTGAAACAAAGTAAGTATTAATCCCTGTGTCATTGGCCGTGGATCCTAGATAATATTACCCAACAAATGTGGTGATGTACAAGAGGAACTACCTAAATTCTAAAAACCTTTAACTCCAGTTGCTTAGAGCTTGCTCTCAGGGCCTTGATCTCAATGGGCATTTTGTTATAGTCTTGGAAAACTTAAATCTCTGCAGGTTTGGTTATATTTGGAAATTGAGCCCACTTTGCCATTCCTGAAGAGTAGCCTAATGCAGTATCTTTTGGTACCGAATAACCCTTACTAAAGGCGGTACTTGAGACAGCATTGGTCAAGTGATTAGCTTGAGTTTTTGCTGTTGATAATGGTCTAATATTTAAAAACACTGGTAAGAAAAGGAATGTTTAAATATTTAAATAATTTACTGCTGTCTGTAGTACTTTTAAGAAGGGATTTCTACACAGACATGTATTGCAAATGTTTCTTGAAAGGAATAGAGGGTAGATGGTTCATGCGTGAGAAATGGCTTGCTCAGTGTCTCTGAAGTAAAAACAGTGTTACTTTACATGTATTGGACATCTAGTTTATACAACAGCCATAGAGCTAGAAGTTTAAAGATAAAACCTTTCATTAAATTCTTCACACTTAAGTAATACAGTTACCTAGAAGTTAGTAAAAAGTTTATAGGAAGTGATTATCTTTTTCTCTCAGAAAATATTTTTGACCTTTGGAGACCAGTTGCGTGTTACTATTAATTTTATTCATTTCAGTTGTAGTCCTTCAAATACTTTGACCCTAGACTTGGGCCCATGACATCTTCTGGGCTTGTCAGTATTAATTAAACTTACTGAAAATTTTGAGTTTTAACTGTTAATCAAAAGGTATAAACCTAGTCATATAATGGCTTTGTAAAAAGAGCAATACAGAAGCCAAATTGGTTTGGCTTGGTTTGGGTTATTCAAGACTATAGAGTATCTATTTGTTTCAGGCTTTACCTGTGCTCTGCAGAAAGAAATTCTGTACCAAGGAAAGTTATTCCTTTCTGAAAATTGGATTTGCTTCCATTCCAAGGTTTTTGGTAAAGACACTAAGGTTAGTAAAATGTTTATGTATAAAACAGTAATACTCCTCTTAACAATTTGTTTGTCACTGGAAGTTCAAATTATTGTGCAAGGCTAGAATACTAATACTTCTAAGTTTTATCAAATACAATCATTATTCATAAGTGATGTTTGAAATTCACTCTAGAAGTGAGCACTCTTTTTATTAGAGACGGAATCTCTTGTTTAAGGACTTTGTGTCTGAAAGAAACGGATGAAAGGAAAGTATCTGAGAAGTAGCAGTGAGGGCATTGTCAAACCCATGTGGCACAAATTGCAAAAATCTTTCTCTTGGGGTAAGTATTTAAAAGGAGAGAAGGAGGAGCAGGAGGAATGAAGGCTGAAAAGTATGAAGAACTCCAAGACTATAGCTGGGGCACTGGAGAGAGGATCAAGAATATTAAGGCAGTTAAAAAGGAAGAACTAAAACTGGCTTCTGACTTGTGCAGCAAAGCTCTCTGAAGGATTCTTCTAGCAATCCCATTTTGCATAAATAAAAAACAGGATAAGAAAAATGAGTTGGCAAGATTTTTACTTGTGAGCCTAGTATGCAGATCAAAAATGAGGCGTGAACTGTTGGGAAAATCATAGATTAGTCTTTCTTGTTGGTCCACCTAAAGTGTAATACCCCAGTGGTGAATGGTAAGCATACAGAAAAAAAATGAACACTTTGCAAAAATATTTGGTTCTGTTGATTTTGTGCTTTTGGAATGCACTTCATGTACATAAACTGCTTTGGTTTTGACCTCTTCTGGGGAGAGAGATTAATCTGCTTCAAGGATTTCTTTGGCTTCTTCTTTTTCAGATACATCTTTGAATAAAATTCCTGATTAGATCCAGTAAATTGAATGCTGAAATCATTTCTCTGCAGTCATCTATTTAGATGGAACACCGTCTGTTTTTAAAGGGCTTTTTAAAAAGTGTAATAAGTTAAAAAATGCTTAAATTATTAACAGCACATTGTCCATAGCGACCTTAGGGGTTATTGTGTTTCACTACTTGGCCCAAGATTATTGTTGATTTCTACTCTAATGGATTCTATTAGACATAGCCAGTACATTAATGTGGATGGTGTATATGTTTGTGAAAACTGTGTGACACAAAGGAAAAAACAACTGGTTGAATAGTGTCACTCAATATTAGTAACAGCTATCTTGGCAATTTACTAAAATTGAAGATGCTGTACTAGCAATCTTCTGTTCTCTATGAACAAATGTAACTACTTCAAACAGCGGAACAGCTTTCTAATGTCAACTAAGGTAAATGTTTACAAGATTATAATAGAACTTGACTGTGTAGAAAAACCTGGAAAAAAAGGTGCAGAATGATGATGATGATGTAGGAAATTATCTTTGTCAATAGGGTTTTAAATTCAGAAATATAGAAGTACTTACATATGTGCTGAAAAGTGAAAACATTTTACGAGATGGGTAGAATAAACATTAAATGTGATTATGGCAATATTGCGAATTACTTGGTTCTGGGTTTTATTTTCAGAAAACTTTGTGGGAAAAATTAAGAGTGAAGAGGATAGTTTTTATAATTTATCTAGCTTTGTTCTTCTTTTAGAAATGCCATCAAGAAAAAAGCTGGAAAATCAGGAATACAGTGAAAAATGTTCTAGTGGGAGGGGAAAGAGGAAATCAAGCTGGACAGGAAGAGGAACATTCTTGGCAGTCAGATACACTTTTCTAAGATGCAAAGCTTTTGTTGCTTAGAGCTTGTATAACAATTTAAACTTAGGTATAAAGTGTTTTATTATGAGAAACAGCAGATCTACACATTTCAGTAAATTTTTGACAAGAATTATACCTGCAGATTTTTTTTTTTCTGAAAGCTTTCATGCAAGGAACAGCTATGCAATTCAGGAGTTTTGAGTATGCAGTAAAGACACTGTGTATATACAAAAATAAAAGATTACTTACTGAATAGATATTGAAAGATTTTCTTTCCAGATAGCTCTAATTTGGCTATATATGTTGGCCTTGAGTCTTTCTCAGATTTAGACATTATTTTACCCTTTAAATTACTTTGTAAGTTGCCTGCTGGTAAGCCTTTTATTCTGAAATAATTATCATTCCAGATAAAAGTAATTGTGATCTAACAGTGTTTCCACCCTTTCAATCTAAGTGCTGTGGGAGCAGTGCAATAAGCAAGTGCTGAATCCCACTGAAATGCACAACACGTTAGTTTTGATTACAGTAGTGTTATCCATCAAAACTACATATCAGTAGAATGCTGTTAACATCTCTCATTTAAAGTTCTTTAAGGTGAATTGTGTACTGAACCAACTAGAAAAACTGTAAGCTGCTTTTTTGTAGCTTGTAGCAGGATTTCTTTTAAAACAGTATTTGGCGGTCTTTCAACCAAACTGTATTCAGAACAATTTTTTGTTTTACCTGGAACAGTTTTTCATATCATGATTTTGTGTTACCATTCTGAACAGAAGTTAGCAAGAAACTGCACAGAGTAATTTCATTCTCCTCCAATGACATGTTTTAATTCAGTGCTGTGATTGCTAACTGAACAATTTATGGACACTTCTAACCTTGCTTCCAGATTTCGGAGGTAGTTGTGAGAGCCTTTGCCAAAGGTATTTTTAAGAGGATCTGTTTCTTAATCATGGATGTTATTATCTATTATTATTATTATTATTATTATTATTATTATTATTATTATTATTA
>JAHLSL010011586.1:19213-57759 GCA_025920805.1 Petroica traversi
TATTATTATTATTATTATTATTATTATTATTATTATTATTATTATTATTATTATTATTATTATTATTATTATTATTATTATTATTATTATTATTATTATTATTTACACATCCAGGATTAGTGTATTAGCCTAACTCACTAAACCTCTAGGTTTTTCCAGCTCACTGTCTCCAAACAGGTTTTTTTACCTTTTTAAATTGGGGTTTACAGGAAGAGCCCTGTGTGCAGAATATCTGAAGTGAAATACTCTGAAACTTAGCAGATGTTAAGCTAATGGGGTTGGATGTGTAGACAAAGCAGGAAGGAAAATTGAGAACTTTTCAATGTAAATGTAGACTGCCTGGTTGGCACGCACAGGAATCAGTTGAAGTCAGCAGGTGTGTCAGTACTGGGTTTTTCAACCTTGCTGAAGGACAAGCTGTTTACTTACCTGCTTGTTGCAGATCTGTACGTGGTGGGAAGACATTTATGTTCATTATTCAACAGGTTTGTCTTGTCTGATATGTTCTGAAATATTTGGTTTCTAAACAAAGAAGCATAGCTTTCAGATTGGTTCGTTTTGCTGATCTGCACTGCTCTAAGCCTGTAGTCTTGTGAGAGCCAGAAGGGCTCTGGAAAATAAGTCAAAAACAAGAGCCTAGATTAGCATTTTATAAAAGCAGAAGTAAAAGTAGTTAGATATGGTTTCAGATTGTCACTATTTCTTATTTCACATGAAATAATAGTAATCAGAAATGCAGTGGAAACATCTTTAAATAGCAAGTGTTGAAGATCTGGCTTATCCCAGTAGCTGGGCTGGCCCCTTGGGACAGAGTGTGATGCAGATGTGTATGCAATTATTTGGATTCAAATGCTGTATTGGTCTTGTTTCAGATCAGTATACCTGTGCTGTCTGTGACACTTCTGAAGAAAACCAAAACTGCCCTTCTTGTGCCAAATGCTCTAATCATAGCAACAGTGACAGATAGGGTAAGTACTGGTAGAGGACAGTGGTATTTCAGTGAGAAAATAAAAAACAGAATCTCTGCTAGCCACCTGCTCACTGTAATCTTTCATTCCCTGTTTTCCAAGAATTCATAGCACCAGAGGAACTGAAAAAACCAGGTCAGGAGGTGCATGCACGGAGGGTTACGTGCTTTGTTGGCAGCTGTCAGTGTTCTTCCATTTATTTGTATCTCTTACTTAACCAGTCAAACCTTAGAAGCACAAAAAACTGTTTCTTACAGTGATATTCAGGAGTTGTAATTGCATCAATCTGTAGGAAATGTGGTTATCCCGTGAACAGCTGGAGAGACAACACATTTTCATTGCACAAGTATTTTGTGGGTGCAGGAGACTGTACATAAAAGCAACTTTAGGGTTTTTTAAAGGGGTAGGTAAAACATAACATGAATTGTGTTTTTAAAAGAAATAACAGATCTGGATTATGGTCTTGCTCCTGCAGCAGAACATGTGCCTGTTTTGTGTTTGTGTGATTACTCTCAAGGTACAAACTTAGAAGGACTGCAGGTTTTTCCTGCCATACTGAAGTTCTTGAAAAATGCTACTTGATCACCAAAATCACATGTCAGTTTTATTTAGATAAAAGAAAGATAATATGTCTTTTACAAACAGTCATGGAACTTTTGTTTTTCAGTACATGTTTGTCTCACTACTCTCCAGAGATACCACCTACAAGTTATTAAAATCTATCTGTAGACATCTTGAGGTAAGTACAAGTGGCAGTGAGGATGGTATGTAGCTTTGTGTTCATTATTTCTGCTATCCTGCTGTTTAATACCAGGTACTTTCTGCTTGTGTTCCTTGTAACAGTGCTGGTTTTTTTCAGGATACAAGCCTGGGCAACAGTCCAAATCCCTCTTCTGCAGAAAACAGCTTCATGGCTGATCGCCCTAGAACTCTGCCCCTGGTAAATGGTTTAGAATTTGTTCTTTTGTTGCATGGTATCTTTCATTGCAAGTGCTGTTTATAGTGCCTGAAGAAAGGAAACTGAAGGAAATCCTGACATCTATGTCTAAAACTTCCATGAGTTCTTAATGTTAGGAAACAGTTGGAATAATTAGCATAATTACCCGATGACGTGCAGTTTATATACGTGTGTACACTTTGGATTTATTCAAGGTCTGTATGTTCTTCATATCTCTGTCTGGAAGTCAGATTTCACTGTACTGACGTAAAGTTGCTTTGTCCTCTGCCATGAACAGCCTTTGAAGTGTTTGTAGTAGCAAACATTCCTCTGTAAAACAGTTCACTCATCTGAAAGAGCTGTGAAACCACATGTGATTACCTGAGTGTAAGTCTATTAGTCCTTGTCTGGGACTTCACAACTTGCCTGACTTACCAGTCTTTCTTATAGACAAGGCAGGAGATGAAGCTTGAATTCTGGTGATCTTATGGAGCTTATTTTTAAATTTGATCTCAACATCTTGGTATCAGAGATTGTTCCTGGCTAAACAGTTCTAAAGCTTTGCTCTTTGGTTCAGATTCTAGAGGAAAGTCAGAGGAAATTAGATTGTTTAGATTTAGAACAGGGCTGAGCCTTTTTGTGATTCGTTCTCCCCATCAGGTTTTCAATGAAGATTATTCTGATCTGGATGGAATAGTGCAGCAGCGAAGACAAGAGATGGAAGAGTCTAGCAGCACAGGCTCACAGACACCGGAGCTGGAATGCTTCCAGGGTGAGTGGGATCATGGAGCCCCAAGAGAAGGACTAGCTCTCAGTTTTGATTTTGGATCCCCTTCTGATGTGGAATGTGGAAACTTCACGGTCCTGCAGAATTATGTGTATTTTGAGGTCTTCCTCAAGGCCTCAGTACCTACATTCCTGTTACTATGGCCCTCTACAATCCAGACTCAGACGTTAACATGGTCATCAGCAGATCTAAATTGTCACTACTGGTTCCAGTTGCTTAGCCATGCGAGCAGAGATAGAATGTAGGAGCTGTTCACAAAAGAAAAATGAACAATCAAAACCCATTCTAAAGTAGTTCAAGTCACAGTGTAACTCCTGATCTATACAAATAACATTCTGTACCATGGTGGCTTTTGGTCATCAAGAAGGTTTTTTTTGTATTTGTATTTTTGTGGGGTTTCTTAAGCACTCATTTTATTCTTTGCAACACTTAAGGCACTTGAAGATACTGTCCAAAGTTGTTCTTTCTTTACCATGCTCTTTTTAATCTATTGTCTCAAGTTCTTTACCTCACTTGCAGCTGTTCTGATTGAAACTCACTACGTATAAATTCATGACTACAGCAATACTTGTTTTATGTAGCTCATGTTGAATGTTATTGTGAAAACGTAGAGTATTCTTTTGTACAATTTATATATGCTAAGATATTAATGTGTTGTTATGGTGTTATAGTCCATCTTGACTATAATTTGCATAAGAAACTGTTGAAAGATTCTGTCATTTTTTATACCAGTTTTCTGTCATGTTATTTTTTATTAACTCTCCTTTTTGCTCTGTCTTTCATTCAGCAGGATGATTTGGAGCTATTTACTTTCATTGGTATTTGATATTTGCTGTGCATCTGTCTGTAATTGTGTGGTGCTGTTCATATGAAGTAGTAACTAAATTGTGTGTCATCACATGCCACAGAAGTGCTTCTAAATAATGTTTTAACTTGCTGTTTTACTTCTTGATGGCTCATAACTACTTCAAACAATTCCATTTTCTTTTTCCACAAATGAAAACCAATATCCAGACAAAGAACCACCCTAGGAAAAGGAATTGAAGGCAGGGGTGAAGGGTAGCACGTTTGTCACTCATGGTTGTTTCTTGAGCATCATTACAGCAAGTCCAGGGTAAGCAAGGAGAGCATAAAACTGAGTGTGATTAAATTTTTCAGTCCCATTTCTTTCAAGATATCATTGGCATTTTTAAAGACAGTGAGGAAAGGAAGTTGTAATGTCCTTTTTAAAGTACCAATGCACTATCCCCATTTGATGTTGCAAATTAAAGTAATTTGCTATTGTTACTTTAGCAGGCCTCTAAATTCAGGCCTCTTGAGAGATTACTTTTATGACTGTAATCTTCTGCCTGGAAGTTCAGTAGTAGCTTTCAGCATTTTCATGGGTTTCAAAAATTATGGAATATAAATGCAATTTACATGATATTCTTTCAATCCAGGTTGGTTTTTTTGTGTTGATATGGAGTTAGTACATAAAGCGTTTCAATGATATTAAACCCACTGCTGCTTTTTACGCAAAAGTACAGAAATGCACCTTTCAAAATTCTTCCCTTCCTCTGTTTCTTGACCAACATAAGCTGTCAACAATTTCCTTTGACTTCATATTTCACCTTTTCAAAAAATCTTTCTTTTGACAGATTATCATGTTGTTGAAACAGAGACTCACTTGAAAGTTTCCAAGCCTGAGGCCAAGTCTGTTCGTTCTGATGCACATAGTAAACGTGGGTCTGATGGGAAAGCCCGAAACAGTCCTCGAAATGGTAAGAAATCAAGGACAGATCTTCAGCTGAAATATCTTGAGATTAGTTTGCATAATTATGTCAGTTCATATTATATGGAAGATCACTTTCTTGTTTATCCCTTTGCATTATCTGTCGCATAGTTCAGAGCTCTGTTTATATTCTGTGCTCTACTCTGCTCAAAGTAAGACCTGGTTCTTTCCCTTGCAGGCCATTCTGAAGCCTTCAGGTTCCTCCACAAAGTGAAGTCCCAGAAGCTCTTATCTCTGAACCATGTACTTGTATTTTATGCAATTCTGTAAGTTAGCAATAACAAGATGGTCAAAAACTAGTGTTTCCTTATGTTTACATGATTGATATAATATAAGCATGATTGATATAGTCTAAACTTTACTTGAAAAATGGAAATTATTGGGAATTGTCACCTTTACACATTCCAGAAATGTGTATACATGTACATATATACATATATCTGTATGAGCCTGCTGGAACAGGCTTATTTAGCTGGCCATTTACTTTTAAAAGCACAGGGTCTTTTGATTCAGAAAATGTTAAAAGTGTTCAAGTACTTGCAGAGGTTCCTTTTGCATGTGACTTGGCAAACGCATACTTACACCTGAGATTTTCATAACTGTCCGAATGCCACTGATGGTATTCCTGAAATGATTCTAGGAGCAATACCTTTATTACTGAACATGTAAAAGTAACAATTTAAATGGCTTTTAACGATAAATTTGTCGGGTACTGCTAAATTTTCCTTAACTGATATTCTTTATTTTTCTCTCTTACAGTGTCTGTGTTTTAATACTTTCTACCTTCTACATGAGATACAAAATCAGTGTCCTGGAAGAACGCCTTATGTCCATGACAGCCTTTGATTCACATATTAAGGAGTAAGATAAACTCTGGAAAAATATTGGGGATATAAAATCTTTTTTCAGAACAATGATTCCATGAAGAAGTTGTAACTTCTGCCTTAGTGCAATTTGATTAGATTTAATTAGAAACATATTTCATACATCTGTCTTGCTTGTATCAAGTTTTGTGTTGTCTGTATACCATTTAGAAACTGATAAGAAATGGACTTTCTGAAAGAAAAAAACCCACACCACAAAACCAAACTAAAACAAAAGCCAAACACATCAAGGGACAGGTGTCTGTGTACTTGAAGAGGAAATAGGGAAACGGACCATAGTTACATAGATAATTCCTTTCTGTTGCTATTCAACTGGGGCTCTCAACTGCCCCTGCAGTTAGTTTTTTTTTTCTTTGGATTTTTTTTTTTTAGTCTCCATGTTGCATAGATAGAAAATATGCAAACATTAAGTGGAGAGGCAGTGCAGAGGTATGAGTATTTTCCTCAGTAGTTTACCTCTGTAAGTTGTATTGGCTCTCTGCTCTTGTCGAGGACAGGAGGAAATTAAACTGGATACTGCTGAGAATACTAATCAGTTTATTGAGCATTAGATTTTGTATTAACTCTTCTCCCCTTCTTATAACAGATTTTCCCCTGAACTGCTCTGAAAAATATGGGTTCAAAAGTCATTTGTAAACTCAGTGCAAAACCTGCAGCCACATGCAACATGAGTGGAAATGCTGACAGCTGGAGAAACACCACAGGAGAAAGAGAGGGGGAAAATAAAAGTCAAGACAGAGCTGACTGAGGCATGGTGGAACTGTTTGCAAAGTGGTTCAAATTTAGCAAGCTCTTACATAAGTGTGCTTTTTAATTCAGCTTTCTTTGATTACCCATCCA
Organism: Petroica traversi; assembly: GCA_025920805.1. Classification (NCBI taxonomy): domain Eukaryota; kingdom Metazoa; phylum Chordata; class Aves; order Passeriformes; family Petroicidae; genus Petroica; species Petroica traversi. The sequence continues at coordinate 25,401 of JAHLSL010011586.1, forward strand.
CGACAAAACAGGTCGCTCTGACATTGCACTTGCAGTCATATCAAACAATGACTGTACTGTTTATGATCCAGCTGATTCTCAGCTGTCATCTGTGGAAAAAACTAGGACTTGTATGTATGTGTCAGAAGACAGAGCCAGGGTCTTCACAAAAAAGGGATAGGAAGAAAATGGTGCTCTATCCATGCAGCCTTGCATTTATCTTTTACCAGAAATGCAAGAAGTGAGGTAAACCTGCCTTACATAGCAATGTCAAAAGTCTTCTTCTCACTTCTGGCGTGTTTTTATTAGCAGGATGCTTCAGAAACACAAACACCAGAAAGTCCTGTTTTTGTTGCTCTGATCCCAAACAGTACAAGATACAGGAAGGAAGATCTAATGTGCACTTCTGCAGTGCTTGGGCTTTCTGATTTCCTCCAAGTCACAGGATGTGGAACTTACAGAACTTTTCAGTGGAAATAGCTATAAAGTGTTCCATCCAACCATCTGGAGAATGAGCACGTAAAAAATGTAGTCAAGAACTCATTTAGCACCTTTTTTTTCCTGTAAACCAAGGCAGTTTATGTTGCCATTCTGTTGCCATGTACATGTGTCTCCAGTTCTGTTTTCCTCTTCTTTTAAGTCTGTCACACTTACATTTTCATTCTGTTTGACAGACATCAAGTGCACCAAGATTTGGGATCTCATCTGCAAATTAATACTGATGCCCTTTGTGATGAGTTAACTGCTAATCTTAGAAAATTGGAAAAGGTAACATGTTATGATATAATGCAAATGCTGATAGACCAATCTTGTGTTTCTGTGATCTTTTATCTTGGAAATGTTGAGTTACCCCCAGATTCCATACCAAAAAGTGGCATGTTTTCCTAGACAGAGGACTAGTTTTTGGTCTGTAAATTTGTCCAAGTATAACCATTGGTGCTTTGCTTAGAGCTGAGGCTTATAACCAGGAAAAGTGTCCTTGAAGCAGACACTTCAGAGGTAATTATTGCCTTATGTACTAAGGAATCAATGTTTTTGATTAAGGAAAATGGTCCTTGCTTTCATATGTAGTCAGCTTCTTCACATAAAGTGGCAGGAATCTGCCTGTTTAACTTCAGTAACACAAATGCTGCTGCACCAGTTGTGTAATTCCCTATACCTGCCCCTTGCTTTTTACCATTCTCTAATTGGAAAGCTAAATTTATTTGGTGGCTAAAATTGGAAATCTCTGTGAAACGAGTGGGTGTGCAGACTGTGTTTCCTTGTTTGGTGTTTTTCCCCTTTCTGAAATACTTTACCAGCGGTTCCAATGCTCTCATGGCTGGGGCTCAGCTTTGCCCTGCTGCGGTGGGGCTGCTGGATATTGCTGGAATGGCTGTGTCCAGCACAGGGCAGTCCCTGGGCCTGGTCCACAGCTGCTGCCTCTGCAGCCTCACCCCAGCTGCCCCAAACCTTGACAAATGCACCCGGCACAGGTGGGGGAAATGCTGTGTGTTAGAAGCACATTCACAGGCCAAGCATGCCAAAAGCACTGGTGGAACAAAATCAAAAGTTACTTGAATTCCTGTGTGCTTAAGTCACATGAGGTATTTTTGCCTCTGTTTCTAAAACTGAGTTTGTGCCAGGGTCTTTCAACACCTTTTTTCCCCAAACCGAGTTTCTCAAATAGTATAAAGCTAAGGCTATATTAAATCACTGTTTACTTGTGTGGCATAGGTTTTAGAAATACTGCCAAAAAGGGGATTCTTCCCCCACAATTTCACCCTCTTGGCTGTGGAAATCGAGATAAATGCTGGCTTAACCCCCCTGTATTTTCTGGATAATAAAAGTGTGAAATCAAGGGGAAAATGCCTACCAGATGGTTACCAGATACAGTCTTTAGCCAAATTAGGTCATTTAAGAGGTTACTGCTTTCTGGCTGTCCGGGACAGGCTGGCAAGATGGTTCATGGGAGACCTCATTTCAGTGGGCAGCCAGCCAGCCAGCCCTTTGCAGCAAGGCTAGGCACTCTCCCACTCCCTTATATAGTCTCTGCTTGGAGACTGTAATAGACAGCTGGATGGTTAGATCGTTCAGCAGTTCCCAGAGAAGTGATCTTCTGTCCTGAATTAGAGTCTTAAGTGGTGTGCTTTTTTTTGTTTAGTATCTTGCTTTCTTTGTTTAGTGTCTATAGGATTGGAGCCTTAAAGACTTACCTTTGTCTGCCAAATATTCAAGGCGATGAAGCTATATCAGTATTGCCTGTAGCTGCATATTGCCACATCCTGTTCTAATCTAGATGAGCAGTGGTTAGAAATCTAATAGCTTTTTGTTCTCTGAGCAAAGTTACTGCAGTTGCTTAAGAGTTTCAGATGCCTTATTGAAAAGTGCTGGCAACTGGCTGCAGCAGCAAAGGTAGCATTAAAGTTCTGGTATAACTTGTATCTCTCCCCTTACTTGCCCTGTGACCACAGCCCTGTAGAATGGAGCACTGAGATTATCTAAATTAAAAACTAAAAACTACTCTCCAGTTAAAAAATGTATAGTGCACAAATATGTTGCAACGACTTGCGATTTTTACAAGTTCTACTTCATATGTGGAGCCTAGGAACTGCCTTTGTTTAGCAAAATTCTGCTAGTCTGGCTTTTAATTGTATTTAACAGCTTGTTAAATGCACCATGTCTGTCAAAGGAAAAAGCATTAAATTGTGGGAGGGAAAATGTGGCCTAACATTATTCATTCCTTTACACTAACCAAGCTTGCTAAAAGGAAATTCCTGTTTATGTGTTAAGCAACTCTCATAAAATTGGTGCTTCTTAGTGTTTACCTTTCTTCAAAATGCTTCTTTTGAGAAAGGTGTGCAACTGGGATAGAAATCATGAGTTAAGACTAAAAAGTGATATCTTGAATAGGAAGTAGAGTGGCTACTCAAAGAGTGAAAGTTGCTGTGTGACTAAGTCTGTAACCAGTGCCAGCAAGTTACTGAGGTACTAAGATACTGAGTACATGTGTGTGTGTGTCTGGGGATGTGACCCACTTTATTCCCTCCTCTCTGCTTTTAAGGACAAGGAGATAAAAAATGGATAAATAGGCTCTGTAAAAATAGGTCTGTTGAAATTATTCTCAAGGATGCAACTGGCTGACATTACTTTCATTGCAACTAAAGGAAGATAACCCACTAAATTCACTAAATCTGGTAAATGGGACATGTCTGCTAATTGTTAGAGGACTATATTTTGCTGTGCACACGTCATGGCTGAAGCTGTTACAAAACTATTTGAGTTTTCCATTTTAGACGTAGAGCTGTGACTTGGAAGTTTGAGGCATTTACTGAATGAAGGTGAAAATAATTCAGTTTTTGTCCCCTTGCTTCTAGCTCTAATTTTATTTCTGGCTTATTTTTTTATGATTGATGGAGGAAACAATCTGTAGGAGAAAATTGGAGGGGATACTGATCACATTAAACTTAGATGTGCTGCTGATTGATTGTCCATTTGATGCACTTGTATTACACTTTTTATAAAGGAAGCATTTAACAGGAATACCATTGGTATCAGAAGGTGTGACAGAATTAACGTTGTCTTGATTTTATTTTTTATTTAAAATGCAGTGTAACACTTCTTGCCTCCCAACTCTTTCCCTCTCTTTTTCTAAGATACAGAACAACTTACAAAAACTACTTGAAGATGGTGAATGAAACATCAATGTTCTTGGACTGCTCCAGACCTCATTCTTCTGTCTTGACAAACAGTTCCAAAGGAGCTCTGCTGGCCAGAGTTCAAACTTCTTTATTTTCAGCCCAAGCCAAGCTTAAACTACTGTAAAGCTCATGTCATCATGCAAAAAAAAGTCAGTTTATTCTTCAGCATGTTTCTATATATTTTGAAAACATATATGGTTTGGTCTACATGTATCTATATGTTTTAAAAATGTGGGGATTTTTTCTTTCTCTATTGTGTGTGAATTAATGGATTTTATAGCTTGCTTGATTCTAGAGTGCAAACCTGGTGCATATCCTTTTACCTCAACATTTCTTTATGCCTATTGTCATAGAAATATAAATGTGAAGAATGTCAGTCATGATTCATGTACTGAAGTGTTTTGTGAATGAGCAGGTATCTGTTTTAGCTATGATTATGGATTGGTGCTGTGTTTTTCATTTTTACTGACTTCTCTGCACCCTGATATCCTAACAATCAGAAAACAGACATCTCTGTGTTTGGATATGCAAAGTTATGAGTGTTTGAGGCCTGCTCAGTTCTCCAGTGCTGTAAGAAAGGTCAATTCCACTTTCTGTGACACTGTATCACCACTGAGGGTAAGGTCTGTTTCTACTGGGCATTCAGGTTCCATTGAAGTCAAGCCTGAAATCTGTGTGGACTTGCCAATTTACAATCAAGTTGCTTATGAATAGCAATGTGGGTGTGTACACCTGCACAACTGAGAAAAACTGCTTGTTTCTGTCCACTCATGTGGTCTCTGTCCTTTAAGTTAATCAGTGTGAAGACCCTCAGTCAGCTTTCCTTGGAGTTGCATGGGGTTTTGGTTGGCTGAGCAAGTGCAATTATAGTCCAATAAATGGAAATCTAGTCTTGGTATGTGACTCCAGGGATGGGATATTTCCACATAATGAGAACTGGCAAATTAATGGTGCAGCAATACAAACAATCAGTAGAGTGAATGAAAAAGTGGACACCTGCTTTGTTATATCACATACTGTTTTTTTTCCAGAGTGCCTAAGATGGGGATTTTTAGCTTTCTGATTCACCAAGCAGGCTCATTAGTTTTAAAAAAGCAATATTTAGGATAATAATAACTACTATCTGTAAAGTAACAGTATTGTTTATAATATGCTATGCATTTTATAACCATTTCTGTGAAATGTACCTACTTTGTTTAAATAAACTTTTTTAAAACAAGTGACTCATTACTATTAATTTGGATGAACCCAAGGCCATCCATCAGTTTTGGTAAAATGTGATATTCAGGAGGCCTATCCCTAGGAGTACAAAGCTTGTGCAAAACCCAGCACCCAACAAAAGGGGTTAGGATCTGCAGTCCTTCCTCTTATTCCATTGTGTGTGCCTTCTTTCCAGACCTCAATGACAACAGTAAGAGCAAATTTGGCCCCCAAAATTTGGAGGGCATGTTAGTGGTTTTCCCAAGTTCCCCAAGTTTCTCAGGTTTCCTCCTTGGAGGATATTGGATTAGTATTGGAACATTGGGGCAGCTTAGAGGGCCTTGTGGACTCTAATGAGCCTGCCTGGCTCAAGATTCCACTTGGGCACAGTATGTAAGAAATTTGTGAGATTTGACTGTTCTCCCTATTCAAGTCTCTGCCTTTGCTACCTCAGCTATAGTGACTTTATTGGAAAACTCAGCTTCGCAAGAAAACTGTTGAAATAATTTAATCTTTTTCCATTCTTTTCCCTACTTTCCTCTACAGACACACACTTATGTAACATTTTGGACTCTCACCTCATTCTCTACCTTCTCTTCTTCCCTCAAGTCTGTATGAGAAGTCTCGAGCTCTGTGGTTGAAAAATTGATGCTATCAGTCACTACAGGAAAACTTGGTTATATCCAGCAGCTGAAGTGAGTTAGCCTTTTACTTACCTTACATCATCAGGTCTGTGCTTTTCTACAGGAGAACAGGGAAAAGAGATAATATTTGATATGTGCTTTAAGTAAATCAGGCAGGCTAAGCCCTTATCGTTAGCCATACGGAACAAAATAATTACTGGAGGGAATGAGCAATCAGAGGTGGATGTGTGCCCTTTAGCCTGGTGCAGTAGCACGCCAGGGGAGGCGAGTCTGGACAAAGGTGTAACAGTGTCCTTCCAACGCAAGCGAAGTGAACTACGCTCCAGGGAAAGGCTTGGCTTGGCGTGTGGCACAGCGGCCACGTGAGCGGTTCAGGGTGACCTCCTCCCTGCCCCTCAGTGCTACCCTCACTCCCCCTTCCCCTGGAGGGAGGAAGAGGCTGTCTCAAGGATGCCACACCCTTCAGGGGTCAGTGGGCAGTGAGTAGCATTGAGGTACTGCAGGGCCCCACGTGGAGAAAGCTCAGAAGTGAGTGGAGTGATTCAAATCCTCTGGTTCAAGCTTGCAGCTGGAGAGGAGGGGTTTGCCCCAGGTGTGTTTGGGAAGGAAGTACCAGCAGCAGGGAGAAGCAAGGAAAAGCTGCTTCCCCAAGGCTGGGACTCTGTTAAAGAGCAGGGAGACTTCTCCCAGTATCTGTGGTAGGTAGTGCATACAAAGGCTACAAGGAGGGGTTTTGTCTCTTGGTAAAAGTGCGAGTTTGATGAAATAGGTGGGAAAGATGTGTGTCATTTTAGGGAAGTCAGAAATGCAAACAAAATTATTTTAGTAACAATTGTCCATAATTTGCTGCATGGGCTGCATGGAAATTTGCTTTAAAAAGCCAATTTTGAAATTCTTTGTGCGTTTGTTTTTACAGTTTTATCTACCTGTTACCCTCCACAGCATAGAGCCTGGAAAAACAGCTGAGTTCTACCAGACTTGCAGGACCTAGCAATAGTACCAGGCTCTGGGAGGATGCTGAATTTGCAGGTGGAAGGCGGGAGGGTCACATCACTTGTGTTTTCTCTAGCTGCAGTTAGTGAAAAAAGTAATGAGGATTTATATTGGCTGTTTGGATTGAGGGGTTGTTGAATTAGTTTTCTGTCAAGGTATCAAGTCGATATTGGCATGAAGGATGCAGCTAGCACGCTAGGCAGGAAGTATTATCTGCTGAAAGCCTCCCTCTCAGCAGAATATCAAAGGTAGTAACTCCCATTAGCATTTGCAATGGACAAACAGTTTTGCATGTGTTTCTGTCTAAGCATATCTGAATTTAATGCTTTTAACTGCTGTCACGTGAACCTTCATACAGGTGTGTGGTAATTCTTTCTGCTTCCTGATACTTTCATTTACATGTTTCCACCTCATAGTCAGCTGGCAAATGCTAAAGAAATCTCCAGGTTGGTGTTATCCAGGCCTTTGCAGGCTGGTTCAGCTGCAGCAGCTAGTGAGGTGTTATTCCCAGATATGTAGGAGATTTCAGAGCAGGTGTGACATTCAGTAATGATCAGAAAAAGCTGGCTATTTAGACAGAAAACTGAGCAAACAGTTCCACTGAGCAAACAGTTCCTCTTGTGTTCAGTGTCTGTATGTGTCTATAAACAGCAGAGGAATAATGTCATTTGAAAGGATTTTACCAGCACCTGCTTTTCAGTTCGCCTGGTGAGACTATCTGAGTCTGACAGGCAAATTTTCTCCAGAGGGAAAATTGACTCATCTCGTTTGTCACCTCCAGGTTTACAGTTTGAATCCACTGGAGCATTCTGCTAAACATGGTTGCATGTAATGAAATTTTACAAAAGGGATGAGTTTCTTGCTTTCTTGGGTTTTAAAATAGATGTAATATCATTTTACAAATGTAGAGCCTCATAATATCCTGTTGTTCGCTGAACAGCCACAAAAAAAAAGTCTATAAATTTAATTCAATTGTCTCTAAAGTTACTCCCTGTTTTTCAGAAGCCATCCTGGATTTTAACCAAAAATCAGTCAAATGTGAATGATAGAACAATGTACACTCTACAGTAAATCCACAGCACTTGGGAGAGTTTATTCCCTGAGCTTCATGGAATGTTATGAGGCCTATCACTCTTCCTGTCCAAAATAATGGCATTTCACTTCACAGTTGTTGTTTCAGACCTTCTGGTTTTCTTCCTGCTGGCACCTACTGACCCTCAAGTTTCCATTTAGTCAAACTGGCCAGTGAGACTAGCCTACTCATCTTGGATTAAATCACAAATTATTTGGGTGACAAGGCCTAGGTCTAGTCTAGTTATAAGACCTTGATTACACCTGCTATCAGTAGCACCCTCAAAAGGAATGACCCCAAGAAGAAACTAATTAGAAGTGTGCTATGAGAGGATACTAATGAGGTTAGTATGATAATCAGGAGGGGGTTTCTCCTCCTGTACCTACTTTCATATCTATTATAATTTACAAACAAGAGATCAGGATGCAGCACCTTAGCAAGCAGACTTTGAGCAGGAATTCAAGGTATGTCAGTAAAGCCCTTCCCAAGACGGTGTGTCACATACAAAATGTAAAGAATATTCCAGCTATCCCCTTCTGAAGTTACAAATGCTTTGCTTGAATCACTTTATCTATTTTCCCCACAGTAGGCAGTGTTTGTGCCAAAAAGTCCACCCTGAGTTGGATGTCTGTTCACTAAGTAAACACCTGTGCCAAAAAACCTTGGAAATTAGTTCTTGGAGAGAGTTGCCATAGAAATTATTGCCCTCCTTATATATTTCATACTGACTAGGCTCACACTAGCTGCCAGCCTCTGTGGGTTTAGTCTAGGCAGCTCCTTCTCCCCCTGACTGTTTTTTTAACTTTTGCCCATTGTGTGTATAGCTTCTGCTGCTGTATTTTACTGTCTGTGTGACCTTATCCTGCCAGTTTCTGTACTAAGTCTGTTTGTAAACTGCTTAAATGTGTTCTTAAACTTGTAAAGACACCTTTACCTTGGCTTTAAATGAACAGCAAGCTCATGTCATGATGATGTAGTAGCTGCATCATGTTCTGGAGGTGTGACATTCTACATTAACCTTCATAACAAGGATTTGATAGTCTTTGGCAGTGCAGGTAGTTTGGACTGTACAATAAAGGTCCCTTCAACTCCTGTTCTCACTTAATGGTATTGATAAGGTAATTTTCCACTGACTAGGCATTTTAGCACTGCTTAGTAGGAGATTAAAGGAAAATCATTCCAATGTGCTGTCAAGTACAAAATTAAAAATCAGCTCTTCACACTATCTACAGATAGATGGATAAAGGCTCCTTCCAAGAAGAAAAGATAATGAGTAACTTGATTATAACCTTACATGCTGGATCTGGCATGCAGGGCAAAAAGCAGCTCTGAATTCTTCCTGCACTTGGAGCTTGCTATCATGGCAACGTGCACTCGTGGACTCACTCCAGGGCAAGGGCAAGGAGGGAGGAAAGTCAGCTTGTACTAAAACCTGTTTCCATGAGGTATGTAATAAACCAAGAACCTTCCCTCACAAATGAAATGTAAATGCCTTGACACTGGCTTATGATACTTGCATGAAGAGATGTCCCTCTGTGTTTTTCCCAAAAACTGTTTTAAGTGATGCCAGTGAGAGCTCACACAAAGAAAACAATATAATCTGCATTAGCTGTTTTGAAAATGGTAACGTTTCTAAAGACTGATCAATAGTAATGCCCATAAGGAAGAATGCTGTGTGAAAGACCAAGTTCCTGCTTGTACGAACACATCTTTTACACTTCTCTCCCAAGTCTCTTCATTTTTTGATTCTGCAAGCATTCTTTGACCACCACAGTAACTGCTACCACAAAAACAGCTTGTAGGTTGGGGTCTAATTGAACTAAGAAGGCACAAGGTTTGTGTCAGGTTTAGGACTAAGGAAATGAGACTTCTTGTAGCTGAATTATGAGAGCTCTAGTATTTAGTACTACCCTTCTTCTGCTTACAGACCATCCTCTGCCTCCATTTCCCATCCTTTTTTACCAGATGTAGCCTGGATACAAAAGCTGATCTCCTAAATAGTAACCTGTCCAAAACCAGTATCCCTATCACCAGAGATACGGTGAAGAGTTCTTAAAAGACTCCAGTATCAAATGCGGGCATGTGCTGCTGCTTCCCATCCCTCCCAGTACACCCATGGTGCAGTATCCCTTATTTTCTTCTGGGAAAATCAGCTGGGGTTATTTTATGCAAAGTCCACGTTGCAAAGGTTTGTTGCATCACCTTTGCTGCATCAGCTTTGCTAAATAGATTAGAGCATCTGAGTAATCACTTTGGCAGAGGAATGTGGAACTGGAAATTATGAGAGTCTGGGGTAATAAACACATTCGTATCTTATGGGTAGACGTGGAAGATGCACCTATTTACCTTTTAGCAGCACTTTCCTATGTTTAAGGCCAAGGTCAGATACAACCATTATACACATCCCTGGACATAAAAGAAAACAGTTACAGGTAGATTTTATTGGATTCCCTGCCCTGGCTCAGAGAAAGCTTACCAAATCAGACAAATGCTTCGGGACAGCAACTGTTACAGACTTTTTGGTGGGGCACAGAGAGAACAGCATTGCCTGAGAGGGGAACACATGCCCTATGTGGGAAACAGCAGGATGAGGCAACAGTTTAACCAAGATCCTGTTCAGCCTCTGATTCAATGCACAGGCCAAAATCTGACTGTTTAATGCTCTGACCACATCTGTGTAAAGGATATTGAAATTTGTCACTGCACTGTGTGGCTGTGGAGCATTAATAATTCCTTTGAAAAACTTGTAGACAGGAGCAGACCTCGCTCAGCCCATGGTGTTTATGGATTGCTGTCACCCAGCAGTCTGGATATGCTGCAGTCAAGCCATCCCATTTGTGGCTTGTGCAGTGTGAGGGCTTTATTTGGTAGCTCTGCTCCCTGGCAGTCAGCCCTGCTGATGAGAAATTGGGAGGGCACCCCAGCTGGTGGGTGCAGGCTCCCACAGTGGGGCAGGAAGGGCAGCAAGAAAGCACAGACAGCTTTTCTCTTCGACAAGTAGGACAGCAGAAAAGCATCTTGGAGAAAAATACAGCTTTTTGCACGCTCTCTCCTGGGAAAGAGCTATGAAGGAAATTATCAGAACAGATAGGGAAGAACTGATATTTGTGTGTTGGCTGCACTCACTGTATTCATCTTGCCTGGGTGGAAGAGAACAAACATATTACCTTGAGTCTTAGTTAAGTGGCTTGGTAGATCTAGATTCTCTGTCCCCAGCAAATAGAAATCTAGAGTAATTAGAATTATACAAACAGAAACAGTACAAAATAAGAAGAAGAAAGAGCAAAATATTTTTGGCTCTGCTCTTGTGGTTTACTGAACCTTAACAAAAGTTGACTAATCCCTCAGTACTGAGGAATGAGAAGCTAGAGAATGATGAAACAATTTTTTTTTAAAAAAAATAGCAAGTTCATGGAGATGCTATGGAGACTATTATGCTGGTCTACAGGTATTTAGGGGAAAAATTAATTGTTTTGATTTGGATAATATCTGCCATATTTCTACAACAGAACTTGTTGATTTCTGGCCGGCAAATAATGAAAGACCATGACTTTCATTGCAGAAGTTTACTTCGCAGCTAATTACAGAACTCAAAATATGTTTTCTGAGTAGCTGAGAGGCATTAAAAACTAAGAAAATCATTCATCTTTTGCATATTCAGCAGACTCCAAAATCTCAATATCTCATCCCAGTTTAAAAAACAACCCAAAGAAACAAGCTAAGATTTGAGGAATTACAAACTTCTCACATAATTGGGAAATCTGTGGTGTGAAGAAGTCAAAAGAGAATTGTGCCAAGTATTCTTCAAATTTACTGTTTCCTGTAGGAATAACACAACGTGGGATAACACAGGCTAAGAACAAGGAAGGGTTACCCTTTCTGTGAACTTTCAGTATTTTTTCATAAAGAAGAAGGCAGTGAACAGCCGGAAGAAAAAATGATACGATCAGCATGCAAGCCAGAGTACTTAGACAAACAATGGCTGACATAAGTTTCACAGAGATTTGAAATGCGTGGTTTGCAACATCAGAGATGATTTTTAAAAACACAGAACAAAAGAGACTGGTGTGGTGTTTTGGCTTGGGGCTTTTTTTCATAAAACATGCTTCATGAGATTGGGACCATTTTTACAGCAAAGAACACATTAAGAGGAACACAGCAATCAAAACAATGTTTCTTCTGTTCTAAGATTCCTTCCTTTGTGTTGTTGGTGGTTTTTTTCCCTTAATCACAATAGAGTTTTGACAGCCTGTTAAGATTCATGCTCCAATCAATGAATTCTGAACAGATTTGGAGGTTTGGGGTGATACTGTACCCTGTGAATATGTCTGTCTGTGTCTCATCTGCCATAAAAGCAAACTTATGTGTTAGCTTAAACTACATCTGGCTCCATTCCCTGTCTTTTCCTCAAACAATAATCCTCCTATCCTTTTATATATTCAAAACCACACTCTTTCAATTTATCCTATTTTGTGTACTCTGCCCCACTTCCCTCTTGCAGTAGTCTGACCTTCCCCAGCATTCTAAATGTAATATTCTTCAGTTAAAATCCCGGTATTGGGTCTTATCTGTCTACAATCCTTATTGTGTCTTTCGCATTGGTTTCCCCATCATCTGCATCTCATCATCTTTTCTGGTGATTTTGAATTCCTCATCCTCCCTTTCAAGGCCCTTTCATTTTCTGCAGCCAGCAATGGGTTGCTGCCTTCCAGCACGTTTTCCAGGAAAACTAAGGTGCTTTTCAGACTTTGCAGGAAGTCACTTCAGCATTAAATTGGCAGGGGAAAAAATAAATCAGTAACACAACTAACCAAAAAAACATAGGAAGAAAACAAGCAGGCAAAACAGTCACAGCAGCCAGTGTTGGTCAAGCCAAACTAAAGTCCTCACACTGGTTTTTTAACCTACAAACACTTATTACAACAGCAAAGCTTCAGAGGATAGTTCAGCTTAGACTGTTTTATGAAACATCATCATAACCTTATTCTATTTGTTCTGCTTTAAACCAAGACCATAAATCAACTTCTCTCTAGGCCTGACTGAGAAGAGGAATGTAGCAAAGAGAGAGCCCCCATCTCTCCAACACGCAATCATGAGCAGATACAGTCACATAGGAGCTAGAAGGAGGTTTATATTCTGGAATTCTACAGGAATACAGCACACTTCTTGTGGTCAACAAGTAAAAATATCAGCAATTGTGGCAAAAAATGTAGTCAGACGAAATTCAGCTCAAAGAAGAGGTATGTGCTACACTTTTTAGATACGTTTCTATTACAGCTGCCACATTGGATAGGTCAGTTTAAATGAGGTCAGTGAATGAGTAGCCCTATAAAATCCACAGGAGATAGACAATAATCACTTTAACAGTTTGCAGATTAACTAAAAATCTAAAAAGCAAGAAAGCTTATATTTTTCCTGTTCCTCCTCAACGTCCCATTTTAAACTCTCACGCTGTCATTTCATTACCTCTGTAACACTCTGCTCAGTAAGCGAGCAGGTGGTGGTACCTTCACTATCACAGCTAAGGAGGTTTGGGACACCTGTAAGGAGAGTGTCAGGGAAGCATGAAACACAATTGCCACCTACTGCCAGCTTTCCAGACTTTAATGTAATGAAAGGATGTGCCTTCCTCTGAAATTCAGAGATCTAACTCACACTGTTTGCTCCATCTAAGTCCACCTTGAAATCAGGCTGCAGGAAAAGAGCTGTAATGCCAGACAACAGCAGCATACTGGGTAAAGTATGTATTAAACCATTTGTTCTTCCTGGCTGAAACACTATTATTTTTAACCTTTGGCTTTTGGAGTTAATGTTTTATATAACAATAGCACTAATCAACTGAGGGTTTTGCAGAATAGAGTGTATTTAATTACTAGCTCAGAGGCAGCAGTCCCAGATGTACTGGAACATAAAAAACATTCAGACAAAGAGGTCTCTGTTCTACACATCTGGCGAGCAAATGCAAAGGCTGCCCTTGGGCAGGCTTTAGCCTGACCAACAGCGACACCGGGAGGAACAAAAAGTCTTTTAAAAAGGCTCTGTTGTGCAAGTCCAAAGTGCTGTCCAAAATGCACGTGCTTTCTCCTACTATTTGGAGGAAAGTAATGAGCTGCATGAAAAATCAGAGCCAATAATTTAACAGAAATGAAAGACTGCTAACCAGTATTTACCTTTGTACCAGCTGTCCATAGGGCAGCCATGTTCAAAACGTGAGACAAGACGCTTCTCACTTCGAGCAGCACTTCAGTGGCAGCAGATGTTTGCACACTGAATGCAATTAATCCATTAATTTTCAAACACCAAGTATGTACCACATGACAGCACAGCTTGCTGATTAAGGAATACCAAAGAGAATACACTAGAAAAAATCCTTAGTCACTGTTTTTGCTCAATAATTTGATTCTTTGTGATTAAATCATTTTACCCCTACATTATAAGCCTTAATTTTTTTTTCTGCTTCCACCTAGGAAACTAAGAGGACACACTTGTGCAATACACGACCAGCACCTTAGTGCAGGACCAAAACAGATAGTGATTCATAAGAAAATCCAGGCAGAGAAGTCTCCTGTAATTTACACTTTTTCACAAAGTTAATAATGAGATTAATGCAGAGACACAAATGGATTAGCACACCTAATGATTCTTGAATACAGCACTTATACACAAGTTTTCTCATACAGAAACACTGATGCCACAAATTAAAAGTTCTGGCAGCCCTGTGGTTTTGAACTCATCCAGCAACAACACCAACAGAATGATGAAAGCACCACATGAAAAGAGCATGATATAACATGAGTGGGCTGGTACATTAGTGCTGAAAGAAAATGGTGAACACTTTCCCAGTTGCTTTAAATTCAGCACTGCAGAACAACTTTTTGCAAAATCCCAAGCCGAGACCTACACTAGCAAGTAGAATTCTTGCTTCCTGAAAATTGTCACCTCTGCAATAAGAAGCTGTGATAGGACACAATAGGATGGAAGAGAAGCAGCCTACAGCTCCCATTCTCACAATTCATTAAAAAAGCTATTTCTCTGATTATCAGCAAGAATATTAGTAGAATTTTCATTTTTCTTCAGGTAATAATACAGCAAAAATAAAGGAGTTTCTTGTAAGACTGTTCCCATCAAGGTCATTTCACAGTAAGCAATACTGTGCTAACAAATGAATTATTGATCACATGTCACTTAACACTTGTTATTCACTGGTGTTACACACTCAGAGGTAATTAAGTTTATGCAACAGTGGAAGACGCTGATAGAATTTGTATTAAAACTGCAAGTCCATTATGTTGCACATACCAGTAGCTCCAAGAGACATTTTATAAATTCTCAAAATTGCTTTCCTCGGGTGAGATAACCCACTGACAGCTAATGCAGTTTACAATCTCCTGAGTGGACTTTCCAAATTAAAGCAGAAATTGAGAAACTGGGTGCTTATAGTATCTTTAAACCATCTTAGTTTAATACTTCATCATAATCGTAACTACTTACAGGCACCTAAATGCTTGCCAAAACATATTACAATCTGTAGAAGTCTTTAAAAGATGCTCTTCTCAGAGCCACTTCAGAGCAAGTCATTCAGCAAACCAATTCTAGTGGGATTGTTCAGCACCACATGTAAGGAAAGAGAAGCAGCGTTATGTTTAATGCTCTGATGCCACACCAGCAGTCCAGTGACAGTGCAGGGCTCTTTGGAATAGTAATTCCCATACTTTGCAAAAGTGGGGCTGAATTTGTAACCTACTTACAGAGAGCCTGTTTTCTGCCTACATATTATGTTTCTAGCCCACTTAACTCATAACACACAGAAAGAAGCAGTTACACAAGTATTTCACGCCGAGTCCTCTGTAAGGCTATCCTTACGAACGTTTGTATTGAAGAAGGAATTAAGTATCAAGATGTCAAGTTAACCATCAAAAGTTTAGTGTGTTTTCTACACACTCAACTCTTGATCACATTTGTGCGTTTATTCCATGCATAATAGTTTTCAGATAATGAAGACCAGTCAAAAATTAGACTCACCACACTATTTTGTTGTATTTGTGAGCTGTGTTCCCATGTATAAAGCCAGATGGCAAAATCAACTATATTCCTGTAAATTGAACAACTGGACTTGTGAGATTATTTTACTCTAAAAGAGTATTTTATCCCAAAAGAGCTTCTTTTTTCAAGAAAAAACAGATGTGGTCTGAGGCTATCCAAAAACTATGATAAGCAGCAAAAAAAGAACATTCTTGAACTTATTTTTCCTTGTTAAGAGTTTCATAGCAACATTCAGTGCCACACAACAGCATTAAAGAGTACAATTTCTAGAAACTGGTGCTATTTGCTGAACAACTAAATTTGGGAATTGAAGGGTTTCTTTGCCCTTTCTGCTAGTGATTATCTGTCTGCGTAAGGTATATCAGTTCATTCTCTGCCCTTACATAAAAAGTTCTTTAATAAAATGGCCAGACACAAAGAACTATAGGAGACAATTCACCTTGCAGTAAGAGATTGAGTAGGAAAAAAGTTTTGGCTGCTAATGTTTGATCTACAGAATGTAACACCCAAAATACCTTCTGTGACACAGATGTAAAATTCTAAACACTATGCATTTTAAAATTAGAAACAAAACTGAAAGGAGACCAACTAGCATTGTGGTGTGGTAGACTTTCAACCCAGTTTGCATGGTATTGCTATCATCAAAATAAATCAATAGTCAAATCAGACTCCTAGAATCTAAGCCCAGACTCCTATAATCCTAGTTCTGCCATGTTCAGAGATTGTGGGAATTTGGTATATGACATTGAAAAGAAAAGAAATCCCCAGAAACAATACACTAAGAACCTCAGAAGTTCCTCTGTGGACAGCTAAAGTCAGACTAGTAGCATTGTTTCTTTTCCCATCCTGAGTCCTGAGCAATGCTCCTAAATAAGCCATTGTTGCCTGTAGTCTCCCATGCCCAGAAGAAACTCCCATTTGAGGCAAAACACAAGTAAACCATGTGCTTTTCCCTGGAAAAGTATTTCCTCTGACTGCATTTCCAGTACTCATCTCCAGCCAATTTGGTTGTAGGGTATCACAAGAGCTGTGGCAACCTGAATTGGCTGTAACTCCTTCAAATGTTAAAAGGAGATTCCAAGACACTACAGTTAGACTCTGTCTCCCAGCATGTTGGGTGAGTCTCCTTTCTGGAGAAGAGGAAGGGTTCATGAAAGCAGTGCTTTTAGCCCAATGATTCTTCTCCCAGCTGGGAGCTCACCTTGTGAAAATGGATAGTCCAATGAATATTCCTGCCCAAAAACCAGTGAATAAAATAAATAATAAGCCAAAGATATCTCACAAAATGTACCTTTATTTATGCACTGAAAAATAGCCCTGTGCTGCAGCCCAAATAGCCCCTACAGCACCAGTTACCTGCAGGAAACTTGGCACAGTTTGAAACACAGACCACATAGCAGGAAATACCAGCAAAAGATGTGGAGGGATAGAGGCAGTGCTGGTACTGAAATATAGTGTTAAGGCAACAGGTTATCCAGGCCACCTGAATACAAGGCAGTTAGTTTTAGCCACCCTCCCTTCTTCCCAAAAACCACATACTTCTCATCTGAGGACTAAATTAGTAAATACAAACATAGAAAGTGAAGCAATTAAAGAGTTGCTGATTTTCTCACAGAATTGGTTTCATATAATTAATTTTTATCCCCATGATGCTTAGGAACTGCTTGATTCTGAAATGCTAGGACGGTTCATAGCACAGCCATTCATAAGGTGGTTACTGAAACTTGATTCCTTGAGCCAAGGGCAAATCTTTGCTGTAGTTGATTGTACTGAAAGAGAAACAAGAATTTATAAACCAGACTTAACCACTGAGACAGATTATGCAGTCCACTTCCTATGTACAAGCTTCTGACTCCTCTCACATCTAAAGCAGTTTGCATACTTGAAATTATAAACTAGCTTTACTCTAGTTTTCAAAATAGTAACCATGTACAGGGAAAGACCACATTTTCCATTATCTCTTTCTTTATGAAGAATCTTTTCCTTATCTATTTAATCTTTTCCTAGGAGAATGTCCAGATAGAAAAATCAAGGTGGGATTTCTCATGTTCATAAATCGTCGCATGGAAAGCAAAGATAGCACAGGTGAAGCCTGTGGAAGTCAGCAGAGAATACTATGGTCATCCACCATGGGCTGTCAGGAGATTTGTGGATAGATAACCAACACATTGCTGAATCACATACCAGAAGCAATAACTGAGGCCCTCATGGTCCCCTCCCTGTGGTGGCAACTCAGGGTATTTCCTGACAAGTTTCATTTTTCAGATGACTTTAAAATCAACCAAAACCACCTTACATTTTTTCCTTTGGAAAGTTAAGAAAATTTCTTTATAGAAACCCTTTAAATCTTCTACTATGAATGTGAAGAAAAGGCAATTACACTTATAGATGATTATCTCACATTCAGCAAAGATAACAGCCTTGTAGTCAAAGACTGATGTTTTGAACTTTTGCAAGTTCATCTGTAATTGAAATTTATTTGGTCTATCTTACCAAGTAGACCGTCTCATATAAAGTTTCCATGAATCACTTCCAGATTCTCTTCCCCCACCAGTGTGCTTTTCACCACCTGTGGCAAAATGTTATAAATTAAAATCTATTTTTGGACATTGGAATCTGGAATAATTCCAGGAGGAAAGACATTTTTATAAAAACACTCAGGTAAAGCTATTCCTTTCCCTTGTCCTATATCTGAACTAAATTACCATCCCACACAATACACACAGCTAGCTCTCTCCTAATGCTTGATGCAAAAAAATATCTGCCTGGAGTTAGAAGTCTCATCATGCTGGCCTCTGAGGACCTTGTTTTAAAAACATTTTTCCTTAACATGAGACAAGAGTACCAGAATGTTGGGTTTTGTACTGTTTAAATACTGCTTCTTCCACGCCCTCACTGCCTTAAGTATATACAAAAACAAGAAATAAAGATAAAAATGTTTGTTTAAAGACTTTCTGACAAAAATACTATATGCTGTATATCTTGTATAAACTTGCAAATATGCAAAAAATTGCTCAAGATTGTTTTAATTAAAACTGTTTTAAACAGTATTCCACCTGGCCACATCTCCAGAATATATCTCTAAGTTATATTCCTTTGATGGAGGAGAGGAGAAGGAATTTTTAAAAATCAAATACAGTTATTTTTAAAAGTTTAAATCTAACTACCTCTAGTCAATACCTGTTTTCTGCTAAAACAGGATGATTCAAAATTAACTTCATTGCTTTCTTGACATTTGGTCATTTAAATGGACTGATTAAAACTTTGAAAAAGCACAATTAACATACCAAAAGCACCTCCAATCTCAGCTCCACTGGTTGGGATGTTAACGTTCACAATGCCACAGTCAGATCCCTTTGGCCTACAAACAAAGATAAGGCACAAATCCTCCTTAGGATCAGGAAATGCTGCCTCCTAAAATGAGGGCTATAAAATGCTCAACTAACATTATGCATAGGTTTACAAAAGACATGAAAGACTGATCTTATGTGCATCAGGAAAGTTTAAAAATCATTTAAATTATACCCAAGCCAGCGGAAAATCCTTCCCAAGTCCTTGGTAAAGATACTGCTGGAAAGACCTTGTTTTACTTCATTATTCCAGGCAAAAACCTCCTCTTCCTCCTAGAAGAAGCATGTGCCAATGGTTAAGCCATGACTATCCAAAGCAAAGCAGTTACAAAGAAGCACTGTGAGAAAACAACCAACACAGCACAGCCACAATGCAAACGTACAGAATGGCACTGGGCAAACACACACAGACCAATCAGCAGTTCCTCCACTGCTGCACAAAACACAGTCTGCTTTTGAACTGACATGAACAGTAGCAACAATGAACACTAATAACTGAAATCCATTCCTGTACAGGTTCTTGTCATAACTCCAGCGCTCCTCACAGAAATGCAGCTACACAGGGAGGCCAACAGTGGCTCTCTCACAGTGCAACAAGAGCTACCACTTCTTGAAGTGCTGGGACAACTGCATGGATACGACACAGGACTGAGATCTCTCTCGTGACTCTGCTGTTACCATCCTTGACACCTGTTTCCCCACTGTTACTTTACCTTAAATTTCAGCACATACAGGATGGGGGCAAACGTCTCAGTGTGGACAATGGGCGCGTTATGAGGGAGCCCAGTCACAATGGTTGGTTCAACATAGTTTCCAGGGCGATTTATAACCTTCAAAGTTAATAAAAAATAACTCAGTAAGTTCCAGCCAGCACCCAGCTTAGTATTTGTGTAGGAAAGGAATCCTCCACAGTCTGACTATTACAGATGAGAAATCAGAAATAGAAGGCCAGGTAGTCTGAGTAACTTAAATTTTACTTATATAAGCATTTAAAATATAGAAGCATAACTTATGTCCACTAAGGATGTAATCAAATTCTAAAGTCTAACAGGTGAAACTTCCTTTCTCCTACTTGTAAGTTACTTAGAATTTTAAAGGTGTAAAGAAGTTGACAATGAAAGACAAGAAGTCCCAGAACAATAAGTCAATGAGAATTAAACATCCTGTATGATGAAGATGTATGAGTGATTGTCATGTATTCCAAGTTAGATATTGTGAGGGACAGAACTGCAATTTTCCTTTGTTACATGTTTGACATTCACCATTTACATTGCAGTTTTTATTTTCACTATCACTTGCAACTGGGGAGTGGTGTAAGAAAGAGACAAAAGCTCTTAACCATTTCTTGGAGGAGAAAGCAGCTTCCAAGTAGAGCTGCTTTTTCCCCTAAGACAGGATTTCAATTCAAACATTCTCAGTCTGACTAAACTAACATCCTGTAGTAGCTACAAGGACAAACTGAGGTAACAAGCTTGGCCTAAGCCATCATGTTACTGCGTTTTTTTCCTAGAGCACGAAATGTAGAAGGGAAAATAAAAGTTTAGTCACCTTTCCACCACAGACCACAGAGCCACCCTGTTTTTTTGCTTGTTCTACTGCATCAAGGTACATTTTCACTGCTTCTTTGGTATGAAGAGGCCCATACAGAGTGTCAGCTAAAAACAAAGATTCAGAAACATACTTTCAGCAAAACTGTGTATGTTTGCAAATAATCTTATCACAACATCTCGGGACTAACTGTTTAATCTGTCCAGGATGAGCAGTATTAGCCAGATTCTTCATCTTCCTTTCTGAGTTTGTATTCTAAATCCACCCCCAGTAAATTTCTAAAATTAGGTACTTTGGATCTCCAATGCCTTCAGAATTTAAACAGAAAGAAACCAACAGCAACTTGTTTCCTAAACCCATGAGCTGAAAATAGCTACTTACGATCCCATGGGTCACCGATGCGGACCTGGGCATAGGCCTTGGCAAGCTTTCCCACCACCTCATCATGGATGCTTTCATGCAGAAACTAAAATGTGGTAAGAAAGTTGTAAGACAGAGCAGCCTATGCCACTATTCCTGAAGTAAAACCGCCCTTTAAAGGGGGCTGAATGAAGAATGGAAACAGTGTTGCTCATATTCAGCAAAAGTTAAATAGAGACAGAGGCCAAGGCCTCCAAAACTGCACTAACACCAGAAAATGAAGATGTAGAACCTTCATCCTAAAGATTTGAAACAAGTCAAGAAACAAAAATCTGCTTTAATTTTATCCCATTTCAGATCAGTCTTATTGATGCATTCTGTAAACATTTCAGTTTAGTGTTCTAGAATAAACACTCATGAAATTTTACTGCTATAGTTTGAGGAATCATTATCCTTCCAATACATCCAAATCAATTAACCCACATCCATTTTGGCAAATATTTACCCAATCAACTCTGAAAAGACTATACAGACACTGGTTGACACTATGACACCATAAAACTTGTTGAAAATGATTGGTTAAGAATTAACAACAGAGTAGGCAACCCCCTCGCTTTGCTGAAATATAAACACTGCAGCAAAATTTGTAGCAATAACAAGCAAAGCTCTGGCAATGAAAACTGAAATAAAAAACTTTGCCAAGTACTATTTTCCTGGCTTTTCGCACATTTAGAAATACATACAAAGAAACTGTTTAGAGCTAGAATTACACAGGAATGAAACTCTGTTCTTATTTTCCCACTATACTTATTTTTGACAAAACAAAAACGTGTTTCAAATATTATTTGTTGCTCTTCACAATACTAGGAATTGTCAGGCATTTTCTGAGACAATTTGGAATTAAGTTAAAATTTAGCACTGCCCAAACCACACAAAGCACATTTACTCACCAGCCTTCTGGCAGTTGTGCACCTCTGACCTGCTGTTCCCACAGCAGCAAATAGAGCAGATGGGATGACTAGGTTCAAATCTGCATCTTCAAACACTTAACAGAAGTTAAACATGAGCATGTTACTGAAGTAAATAAGTAGTTCACAAGACTTTAGATGCTAAACAATATTAGAAATTAACAAACTGGTCAAGAATCATTAGGAACAGTTGCACTAGCACAGTGTGGTAAGCTATAAAGAAACACCTTGAAATGCCTATTATTTGTAGGCAGCTGGAATTAGACACATTTAGTTGGATGTAATTGTAGGTGTGAAGTACTGAAGAGAGCCTTTTGTAATAAAGTTTGAAAATAATTTTAGTTTCCTTTTAATTCAAGAAACTACAAGCTATTTCTTGCCATTTCTCCACCTTGTCTGTCTCTCACTGAGAAGTTTTATCAGCATAAAATAGTAATTTTAAAGTATCCAGACAGCCTTGCAAAAAGCATAGCTAAAACATGCACACGTGTACAGTAACATAAAATGCACAATGAGCTGAACAAATTCATCTGAGAAGAAGACATTGAGATGTTTTATAAAGCTCAAAGGAACCCCAAAATATTACTCAGCTTAACCATCCCACAAAAGTCTCTTAAGCATCCAAAATTACTATTAAGTCTGGGACAAAGTCCAAACTAAGAATGATTATGTGATCATCCAAAGCCAATTCCAGAAAAAGCAGGACTTTGATAGGAAAAAAAAAAAAAGAATTTTTAAAGCATAAAACAAGTTTATGCCACTGTCTACAAAGCAGCATAGGGAAAAGAAGGATGTGATTTTCAAAAGAGCAGATGAGATCTATGTATATAAGCACATTTGTCCAAAATACGAGAAAGGTGAAGCAAAAGGCAACAGCACAACAGGACAGCAATTCAGGTATTTATCAAGCTTATATATTCTTTCTGCCATGTTGCTCAGCTTTATAATATCTGTGTTGTTTATCTAGGAACGGGATCATACCCTAAGGTATTTAAACCAGAAAAATGTGGTACTGAAATAAATACCTGCATGCTTTTCCTTCAAGTATTGTAAGTATCTCAGACTTTATGTACATGTACTTATACTCTAAAATGTTGTAAGTGTAGTGTTCACGAGATTATGTATAAAAGTGCAATCAGGCATTTGAACAAGCTTCCCAGGGAAATGGTATAGTCACAATTCATGGAAGTATTCAGAAAGTATATGGATGTGGCATGTGGGGACATGGTTTAGTGGAGAATATGCTGGTGCTGGGTCAAGAGTTGGAGTGTATTTAAGAGATCTTTTCCAACCCAAATGATTTTACAACTAAAACTATCCTAAAATTAAACTTACTTAGTTTAGCATTGTCCACAACCCATTATTGAAGTTTACTGCTTCTCTTATTCTATTCTCCTTTTCAACAATGATTACTTAAAAGACCTTGGACTCTCACTTTTCATCTTAAAACATTGTTCCATCCACAGTACCAAAGACAGAAAAATCCTGCAACATTTTACTATTCTATGAGAACTATGTGTACTTTTAAAAGCCCAGTGTGGAGGGAAGAAAACAAACAAACAAAATAAACAGGGGGAAAAAAAAGAGGTAATTAGCTATAAATACTTGCATACTAATTTCCAAATATCATCTATGGGAATAAATTTCTAAAGTATATATTACCAATAATGGCATTGTTTCCTCCCAATTCCAGCAGGCTTCGACCTAACGAAAAACACAAAATAAGTTATACCATGTGCACATGTATTCACTGCAACTCAGCCAGTGAGGCTACCTCCAACTAGAACTAAGCTTCATGAAACATATTTTTCCGGATAAACAAAAGGTTTATCCAATCAACTAACAACAATCAACTAATCACTCTAGCCAAAGCAGAAAGTTACACCAAATACTACATCTATCACATGTTGTGAAGATACCTGCACAGCAGTTATGGCACAAAGAAGTTAAAAAGGATAGGTAAAAAAGAGCACCGAAAAGAAAAATACGAAAACAGGAAAAAATTGCAGCATAAGTAATATGACAAAGATAAAGAAGAAGGTCCTACAAAGATCAAAAGGCACACAAAATTTAATTAAGCTCATTCATTTCCTTGGCAACTGTTTATCTACAATCTGAGAGAAAGAATCCCAAATTCATCAGGGTGAATATTTGCTATCTGTTCTGGTTTCTGGGGAGATTTTTTACACTTGTAGGAACTTCAAATGTATAAAACGAAAAAAAGATGTTTGCAAGGTGCTGTTTATAAACTAAGAAGTTAGAATCCAGCATCTAAGACTCTTGCCTGTACACTTTTAAATATTTGCAACCAAAGCAGCACCTCAAAAATCATCACTTTTCTGCTATATTTATCAACAGTTAAAGCGGAGGAAGAATGTATTCATGTAATCTATTTACATTGCCAAAAGACCATAAGCCCTAGTTGTCCACTGTAACAATCTCCATCATATTAAACACTAATGGACCCCACTACATCTGTCCCCAAATTAATTGTAGGACTATGGATTTATGGATAACCTGGAAAAAAAAAATCTGAGTTGTAACAGAACTAATTGAATGTATGTATCTATGTGGAGTTTCAAACCCCCATTTATCCAAGACAAAAAAAAAAAGAAAAAGAAAAAAAGAAGCAACACAGCTGAAACAAACTTATTTTTAAATCTTATGAAGCACTACTGCCTTCACCAAACATAGGAAGAAATGGAGAAGAACCCAAACACTCACCAAATCTCTCCTGAACCATAAGTGCTACTTGCTTGCCCACTTTTGTGCTGCCAGTGAATGACAAGAGGTCCATCCTCTCATCTTTCGCCATTGATGTCCTGCACAATGGGACACAAAGCACTGTGCTCAACAAAAGACACAGACAGAAAAGCAGTTTGCACTTCCACATACATCAGTTTCAGCCAGGGAGATCTTTAAAGCCAGAGCCACTTCTTTGAAACATTAGGTGACTGAGCTAATGGCAGGAAAGTTTATTCTTAGCCAGGAAAGAGGAACAAGGCTGTTCCCATCCACCTTCTCAATTCAAAAAAGCACCATCAGTAGTAACATTGAAATTCAGACTAAAGTATATTGTGAGATTAGCTCCAATTGTTAAGATCCGTAAAAAATATGCAAGTCTATGACTTTTTTTAATGCTTGCTGTACATTTTGCCTTCTCTTAAAATGTACAAAAGATATATTTGAATATACACCTGTACTGGGAATTTCCTCATTATAAAAATCAAACAAAGTGATTTGGATTCTACAGTTTCCAAGTACAGGTACAGATCTATGAGCAAGCGCAGAGTCCTGCACGAGCATAGAAAAGGGGGATTATTCTCCACCACAACTAATCTAAAAGGCTAATGCACTAGACATTGAAAACTTTTAAGAACATAGCAAGGGGAACCTAATATTAGCTGTATTCTTTGAGTGTAGGTATATGCAAAAGTGGAACATAAACTTAGTCATGCCTCTTCATTAAATATCTGGTAAGTTGCTGGTTAGCAGCTGATCTCACAACAGCAAGTAGATATATTAATTATATTTTGTGCAGGGCCAGCTGATAGAAATCATGCAACGTGGATGTTGTAGGAACTTCTAGAGACTAGAATAACTTCATGAGAAGTACCTAAAAGAACATTCTTTATCTTCTATAAAGGTTCACAAAACACAAGAAATGTTACCTACCCAATGTCTGCTCCACCACAAACCAGAGAGCAGATTGCTCCAGGCAACTTGTTATCCTCCAAGACTTTGGCAATTATCCTGGAATCAAAGATGTAAAAATGTTAGCGATGTCTGACAGGTGCAAATAGGGAATGATCCATTAGAGCTGTCTGAGGGTTTTGAGGTAGTAGTGGTTTGGGGTAATTGCTCTCAAAAGTTAATACTAGACCTACAAGACTCAGTAATTACCTATTTTAAGGGGCCTATTTTTATTTAGCATTTTAAAATAAGTGTAATTAGTAATGCGCAATAAGTATTTAAAATGCTAATATAAAGTAACAATAAACCTAAAGGAAGAATGACTATGAAACTTATTCTTTGGAGAAGTTCTCCTTTTTGTTGAGATGAAGATCAAAGAAACCAGAACTCACTTTGTAACAGCAACACTAACAAGGGATGTTGTAGGAGCTCCCTTCCTAGAAAGGAAAAAAAAAAGGAATTACATTATCTTCTTTTTCTTTTCAATTCTTTAAGAATACGAAATAATTCAAATAAGTGATTTTTAGGGTCTCTGATCTACAGAACACTTTGGCTAGGCTGGTTTTTAGGTACAAATTAAGACAGGAACTCAAGCCCTTCCTTTTGCAGCTGAGCATTCAGAACTTCTACTGAAATCCATATGGACATGGGCTCAGCCAGACATTAGAGTGAAGGAGGCAAATGAAAGCAAAGCAGGAGATGGGAGAGAAAGTAAAGCTACTTATTTAGACTTTTAATCTTAGCTGTACCAACTCTGAATGTATTAACTACCAGTCCTGCAAGCCCTCAACTGGATTCTTTATTCACAGGCCATTTGGCTAAGTCCTGGATGCACCTGTACCTTAGTACCTCAAAAAAGAGGTTACCACAAAATTAAAAAAAGCTCTGACTACAAACAGACCTAAAAATATAGAGAATTTAAGCCTACAGAAGATAAAATCAAATATCCAGAAACACCTGACACTCAATAGCAATTTCATGCCCGAGTTAATAGCTCTCTAATTTAAAAATACTGCTAGCAGGCTGGAGAGCTAGATCTTACCAGAGGCAAGCATTTCCACAGATCATTGCTATTGCACTGTTCCACCCATAAACTGCCACGGGGAAGTTGAAGGCCGTGATGACTCCTACGAGCCCAACAGGATTCCACTGCTCTATAAGGGCATGGCCAGGTCCTGAAAGCAAAGCCCCAACACAATGCAGTTTCCAGCCATTTAATGTTTGGGCTTTTTTAAAAAGGGAAAATACGTAAGCAAGAAAAACCCAGCACCACTCTTCAGTCCACCTCGGCATTAGCTTGTGAAGAGCTGTACTGTTTGTGCTCTGCAGCTTACCTGGATCAAGGTTAGCTAGATTGTGCAAAAAGCTAATGACATGATAACATTAGCTTTATTATTTTAGGTATTCAGTTAACATAACGATGACTGTGTGCTAATTAATAGCTGACAAAGAAGTCTCTCCTTCCTAAGTACACTTCCAAAATTTTTCCATGTTTTCCTCTACCATCTTTCGCAATAAAGAAATCAAAGAGAATCTCATACTTCAAAGAACAGAGAAAATGGATGGACCAAACTGCTTATCTGTCACTTCATTAGGTCTTCACTAGCTGGTACTACTGCCCACCACATCTATTTCTAAATCTCCCTAAATAACACATGGAACAGAGATCTTGCTGCACTACAAGACAAGTATATTTAAATTCCACCTCCATGTCTTACTTTCTCTAAAAACAAAAAACAAAATTAAAAAAAAAGAAGAAAGAAACAGACCAAAAAACCACCAAAAGAAACCCAAAACAAACAAAACCAAAAAAAATTACACACATACTTACTTTCTGAAGGTAAAATAGGTCCACCAATCATTCGGGACAAACCAACAGCATAGTCACAGACATCAACATACTCTTGCACTTCCCCAACACCCTCAACAAAAATCTTTCCCATTTCCAAAGACACCTGAAAAAATTCAGAGTAAGACTGAGTAAGAAAAGACAGATAAGAAAAAAATTGTAATTTCTTTTACAAAATTCCCTTAGATCCCAAATATATTTTGTTTCCCACTAATGTCAGGCGTATCTAATCACCAACTTAGATCTTAACACACACAGAACTTAAAGAAACACACCAGACAACTAGACAAGGGTCACATCTCAATACAATAGGAAGAAATTAGAAAAAGAAATTAATAGAGGAAAAGAATAAAACAATTACTGAAAAGAATGTCCAACACTAACGAGGTTCATATGTTTAGAACAAGAAAATCTTGTATTTACATCAGCGGGCTTGCCTACATTGTGGGCCAGGCAAGGAACAAGTTGGAAAAGAGGGATTACTCTGCTCCAGCAAAAGAAAACAGCCACTTTTATTTTTCATAAGCAAATTACTCTTTTTACAACATCTTAAAGTGTATTTGAGAGGTTTCATTTGTAGACATTGCTGAAAATGCGTATACATATTAGTATTTTAGGAACCTGGGATGTTTAGGATCAATTTATCAATTTTTTTTTTCTGAAGTTGATCTTAAACTACATCCTTCTCTTAAAAATGTTAGATTTACTCAGTTGAAATGTATCAATGAGAATAAGATGGCATTTGAAGATATCTTCATCCAAAAGCGAGAAAATTTGAAAACTTAGGAACTGAGAAATCACCTATTTATCTCCACTCAGTTTTGTAGTCATGCTCTGATAGCTAGGTGTGGCCTTCATGCAGATATCACCTATCACTTTACACTGATGATTGTACTTTAAAAAAGCTGTTAAATGAGGAATCAGGTTCAAAGGATTTCCATGGGATTTTTCTCTCCATGTGAACTTAACACAAAGATGACTAATTGTATTTCTATGATGCCTGTGGTCATATCAAGGCCCCTATCTGTGATCAAAAAATGGGGCAGCATCAGACACATTTACTAAGAATGTGTAATGGGTCTGTAAGTGCAGTAGAAATACCTGGATACTTCACCAGGGAATGGCAAGGCCAGGCTGGAAATTTCCTACAGCGTTTGAGAAAGCTGAGTTTCTATACAGCTCCTTTTTACATATCCTAAAGCCAGGCAAAGTCCTAAAACCTGAATACCTATTGTACTTCTTTCACCCTGAAATTCATCCTCAATCCTAGCAGAGCTGAACGGACATATTATCTGTTTGTGAAAAACAAGAAAATGTGGCACGAAGCTGTAAGTTTTGGTCAAGGCATATAGAACAAACTTCTGTCTGTCCACACTCATCAGGAAAGTTCTACTGTTTTTGAATACAGGAGCACGTTAGCATCACAGAAACCGTGCTGAGGAGACAACATCAAGGGAAACAGCAGAACAAAGTTTTGAAGGTTAACAATATGGGCTTGACTACACATGGAGTTATTCACTGACAGCTGTTTCTGAACAGCAGCAAAGACAGGCAAGCCCTGTAAAAAGAAAGTGGAAGTTCCCCACTTGTCTCCTTTTCTTCCCTAGCAACTAGCAAGAGTTTTAAAGGAGTGGTGCTTGAGCCTTTATGTCCTGCACGGCACTGCAAGATCATCTCATTAAGACCATCTCAATTTCTGAAGCTTCATATTTCCCCTTGGCAAAATCCTGCTGATCACCAGAAAGAACTAAGGTTAAAACCTCTGTATTAGAGAAAGGTCATTTTCAGGATACTCCTAGTACTAGAAAGTGCCCTATCTGAAGTGCAAGAAGGAAAACAGCAGGGCAAAAGTTGTACCACTCATCCCAGACAGGCCCATAATAAATTTTCTTATCCTTCTATAAATTGTCATTTCACAGAATCACAGACTATCCTGAGCTCAAAGGAACCCACAGGGAACATCAAGTCCAGCTTCTGGCCCAGCACTTTCCCCAGGAATCATACCATGTGCCTGCGAGCATTGCCCAAACACCTCTTGAACTCTGTCAGGTTGGTGCTGTGACCACTTCTCTGGAGAGCCTGCTCAGTGCCCAACCACCCTCTAGATGAAGAACCTTTTCATAACAAGTAACCAAACTCTCCCCCAACACAGCTTCATACTGTTTCTATGGCATAATACTTTTTTTAAATTTTTTCTTCTTTTTAAAATTAAAATTTAATTAGGCAAGCTAACAGAAGTAACATCAGTTATTTAACAATTACTAAGGTTATTATTCTAGAGAAAACTGTTAGTATTTCTAAAAAAAACACAGTTTTGACACACCCCTCACCCTCTTTCCCTACTTCCGCTCCCCAAAAATTAAGGCTACTTCTTACCAAGCTTCCTAGAACTTTGATTTTTTGTCTCAGGGCATCACCAATCTGCCGCACTATTTCTCCACGTTTAGGTGCAGGGATCTAGTCAAAACAAAACAGAAGAATTTATGTGAGATTGAACATCTGTAATTCCTACTATATATATACGGCTAGTATTTTGTCCTTGTAGTAAGCAATTACTGATTGCTGTGCATTTTTGTTTATCTTCCCAAGACACTGTTACTTGCTCATTTTTATCATGTGCACTGCTTTACAAGAAACTGTTTCCTGCCTGCGAGTCTGATAATACTGCAAACATTTTGTCTGTTCAAAACTTCAGTTCCACTGAATATTGCCAGAAGCATTCAGATTGTTAATTCTGTTACTTCTGTTCAACTGTATTACCTGCAATGCAACCAAACAATCAGCTGCACCTCAAGAAACAAAAAAAAGTTCATGGAAGTGCACGTACTGGTTTCTGAGCCTTGAGCACACTTAATACCTCACTTTTACGCTTTCTTTCAGTATGACATTTACTTTGTTAGCAGAAATTAAAACACACAGAAACCTCAATCATTAAATTCCTAATAGATTTTTTTCAATGTGGTATCAGTATGGTAAATAATAATCAACAGCCAAGATCAATTTGCAAACTATGTGCAACAAGTTTTACAGGTTTGAAGCAGATGTTGTCTGTAAGAACAGGACTGAAGAGAAATCCATAAGCCATGCAAGCATATCTCTTTACGGGCAATATCTTTCAAGCAAGCTCATTACAAACAACAAAACTTAGAAATTAATTACAAATAGCTTTGGAAAAAAAGTCTTCAAGAAACATTTGATGTGTTGATTCTTTATCTGTTTGACTGCTTTCAGATTATTTCCAAATATGTTACGAGTCCCCAACATTATACTCACAAATTGTAACAAAAGAACACATACTAACATGTCCTGAGGATATGTTTTGTTCATACCAAACTTTGCTGTCTTCAGACTAGCAAACTATTTCGCTGGCAAAATCATAGAAGGCACAAAACCTTTTGAAATCCAGGTTTCAGGTTCTACCAAAGAAACAACAGATAGCTGTGATAACTATGCCTGGCACACTCTTTAACAGAATGGGTCTTGGCTGGACACAGCTGGTACACATGGAGAACTACAGCCTGCTAAGGAAACACAGCTTAGCTATTATATAACACTAATGCTTTTGAACAACGCCGTCGTTCTGTGAAACACCAAGACAGCGGGTGAACAAAAATCCGGCACATTTATAACCAGCAGCCTTCCTCAGGCCACAAAAAGATGATCAAGGCAAGTTATACATCCGAACGCACCACAGAAGAAAGGAGGCGGTGAAAGGAAGTGAAACACACACAGCGATAGTTCACTTGCTACAAGGTTTCTGAACTTCACCAGACCTGCTGGCAACAGCTCACAGGGACAAGCTTTGGTAACCTTGCCAGGGTTTTCGAAACAAACATATCCCACAAATCAATGTCCTCATCTTTGTACCCCAGTGGTATCAGACACAAACTGTCTTGGTTTGTTTCCTGAGGTCTCCATTGCAGATTTTTCCTTTAAAAATTGCAGTTTCGCTGTTGCACAACATACACACATTATGAACACATTTTCACACCTCCACCTTATGGGCAAACTTAATAGTCTGTCTCTGGAGGAGATCTGTAATAAAAGAGAAGTTTCCATCATTAACTTACATCAGCCCAGACCTTCCATGCCTCTTTAGCCTTCTTTACTGTTTCCTCATAATCCTCCAAATTACCCTACATGAAGAAGCAGAGCAATGTTAAGAAAATGAAGACCCCAAAAGAAATGCCACAAAAAGCTTCTGCATCCAACTGAAGACATTTTTATAGAGAGTACTTGCACTTCAGGATACCAGTTTTACAGGATGCTTGTATCCTGACACAATTTGGTCCCAATATGACAAGCTGTCTGAAGTCACTGTCAACGAAAAGCACATATGCTGCCTAAATTAAAAACAAAACAAAACAAAAACAAACAAACAAAACAAACCACTTGCAGAAATGTTCATTCAGGCTTAGAGGAAGCTCCATAAAGAATAACGGTCTGATACATGTTTATATTTATACAGATTCACACGTATATCAACTTCTGTCCTATGCCATCAGCCTCACTGGGCATCAAGGGCTAATTGAGTCCTAATACACAAAAGGAGTAGGTTAAAACAATAGCGCTATTCTTACAGTAGAAACTTTAACAAGTTTACTACTTGAAGGCCACGTTGCTCTCCTTCCTACTTCCCCCCAGGCCATTCAGCCATACTAAATAGCCGCAATCTGCCCCTATTCTGCAACTCCCCTAGGAACAAACGAAAAGGAAAGCGAGAGACTCTTGCTCTTCCCAACCCAGTGGTTGTAAGAGTAGGAGGCGGAGGGCTGGACAGACAAGAAAAAAAAAAAAAAAAAAAAAAAAAGCAGAAAGCAAACAGACTGTTTTTCTTCCCAGGAAAGCCGCAGGCACACTGCCAGCAGTAGGCCCTGGCTGCGGCGAGCCCCAGCGGCCGCCCTGGGCTCAACATCCCCCGGACCCCTGACGTGTTTTCGGGACTTTGGTGCCCTTCGCCAGCCCGATGGCAGCGGGAGC
>JAHLSL010011590.1:0-26272 GCA_025920805.1 Petroica traversi
TGTAGCAGTCGGCGAGGGTGGGGGAGGGGCCCCCCGGGCGTTCCCTGGTGTCCTGGGCTCACGCGATGCCAGCCAGTCCCAAGAAGAGGGAAAAAAAAGAAAAAAAGAGATAACGCTGTCTGCTGGAATGCAGCCTCTCCGCTCTCTTGACCTTGGTTCGTAGTAATCTGCGGGACGGGGGGCGATGATCCCGGGGAGCTGCGAGTTCCGGCCGCGCTGGAGCCACGCGCTCCCTCCTCTGCTCTTCTCTTCCTGCTTCCTGCTGCCGCTCCGCCTCTTCCTCCACCTTCACTTTCACTGTCTTCCTTAGACCAACTTAAAGCTGCAGAACTTAATGTCCAGCATAAGCCAGGGGACGATTGGGGATACAAACAGGCCATATGGCTAACCCAGGACATTCCACCCCTTATCCCCATATCGTCATTTCAGTACCTAGATACATATATATACAGTGTACAGCTATATACAGAAAATGTCCCTGAAATTCAGCAAATAGTGGTATCTACACATGGTTCTCACCCAACAATCAAATGATCCTGGGGCACACATCGTGTTGTTCCATCTTTCTGCATTATCCACCATGTGTAACCTGGTCCCTGAGCAAAGACAACCCCACGGATGGGTTTGTCTGTATTCGAGGCAGAGTTGACCCACACCGTCTTCCCTAACAGACCTCTAACATGTACCACTGGGACCTTGTCTCCATCTACTGTATGCAGGGACTCAGATTGGGCCGGGCCAGCTCTATTGGAACATCCCCTAGTGTTCACTAACCAGGTGGCCTTTGCTAAATGTCTTTCCCAATTTTTAAAAGAGCCTCCGCCCAATGCTTTCAGGGTGGTTTTTAACAGTCCATTGCACCTCTCCACTTTACCTGCAGCTGGTGCGTGGTAGGGGATATGGTACACCCATTCAATACCATGTTCCCTAGCCCAAGTGTTAATAAGGTTGTTCTTGAAATGAGTCCCGTTGTCTGACTCAATCCTCTCAGGGGTACCATGCCTCCAAAGGACTTGTTTTTCAAGACCCAGGATGGTGTTCCGGGCAGTGGCATGAGGTACAGGGTAAGTCTCCAACCATCCTGTGGTGGCTTCTACCATTGTGAGCACATAGTGTTTACCTTGGCGTGTCTGGGGCAGTGTGATGTAATCAACCTGCCAAGCCTCTCCATACTTATATTTGGACCAGCGCCCCCCATACCATAGGGGTTTCACTCGTTTTGCCTGTTTAATGGTTGCACATGTCTCACAATCATGGATTACCTGAGAGATACAGTCCATGGTTAGATCCACCCCTCGGTCTCGTGCCCATTTATAGGTGGCATCTCTACCCTGATGACCTGAGGCATCATGGGCCCATCGAGCTAGGAACAATTCTCCCTTGTGTTTCCAATCTAAGTCTACCTGTGACACCTCTATCTTTGCAGCCTGATCTACCTGCTTGTTGTTCCGGTGTTCCTCATTAGCCCGACTCTTAGGGACATGGGCATCTACATGGCGGACTTTCACAGGCAGCTTCTCTATTCGGGCAGCGATGTCTTTCCACACTTCAGCAGCCCAGATCGGTTTTCCCCTACGCTGCCAATTAGCCTTCTTCCACTTCTCCAGCCATCCCCACAGAGCATTGGCTATCATCCACGAATCGGTGTAGAGGTAGAGCTTTGGCCACTTCTCTCTTTCAGCAATGTCCAGGGCCAGTTGAATGGCTTTGAGCTCAGCTAGTTGACTTGATCCACCTTCTCCTTCAGTAGCTTCTGCAACCTGTCGAATGGGGCTCCACACAGCTGCTTTCCACTTCCGTTTCATCCCTACAATACGACAGGAACCATCAGTAAAAAGAGCGCAGCGTGCATCTTCTGCTGGCAGTTGATTGTATGGTGGAGCTTCCTCAGCCCGTGCCACTTGCTCTTGTTCCTCTTCATCGGTGAGATTAAAGTTTTCACCTTCAGGCCAATTTGTAATTATCTCCAAAATCCCAGGGCGATTCAGGTTTCCAATACGGGCGCGCTGTGTTATGAGGGCAATCCACTTGCTCCATGTAGCACTGGTGGCATGGTGGGTAGATGGAATCTGTGCTTTGAACATCCACCCCAGCACCGGTAGTCGGGGTGCCAGGAGGAGTTGTGCTTCAGTGCCAATGACCTCTGAGGCGGCTTGGACTCCTTCATAGGCTGCTAAGATTTCCTTCTCTGTCGGAGTGTAGTTGGCTTCGGACCCTCTGTAACTTCGACTCCAGAATCCCAGTGGTCGGCCTCGAGTCTCTCCAGGCACCTTCTGCCAAAGGCTCCATGACAGACCGTGGCTCCCGGCTGCAGAGTAGAGCACGTTCTTCACATCTGGTCCTGTCCTGACAGGGCCAAGCGCTACCGCATGAGCGATTTCCTGTTTGATCTGGGTGAAGGCTTGCTGCTGTTCAGGGCCCCAATGGAAGGTGTTCTTCTTGCGGGTAACCAGATAAAGAGGACTCACGATCTGGCTGTACTCAGGAATATGCATTCTCCAAAAGCCTATGGCACCTAGGAAAGCTTGCGTTTCCTTCTTGCTGGTCGGTGGAGACATTGCTGAAATCTTGTTGATAACCTCGGTGGGAATCTGGCGCCTTCCATCTTGCCACTTCACCCCCAGGAACTGGATCTCCCGAGCAGGTCCCTTAACTTTGCTCCTCTTGATGGCAAAACCAGCTTTTAGGAGGATCTGGATAATCTTTTCTCCTTTCTCAAACACTTCTGCTGCTGTGTTCCCCCACACAATGATGTCATCAATGTATTGCAGATGTTCTGGA
Organism: Petroica traversi; assembly: GCA_025920805.1. NCBI lineage: Eukaryota > Metazoa > Chordata > Aves > Passeriformes > Petroicidae > Petroica > Petroica traversi. The sequence continues at coordinate 2,782 of JAHLSL010011590.1, forward strand.
GCCTCACCCTTCTCTAGGGCAGCCTGGATCAGTCCATGGCAGATTGTGGGACTGTGTTTCCACCCCTGGGGCAAACGATTCCAGGTGTACTGCACACCTCTCCAGGTGAAAGCAAATTGAGGCCTGCACTCGGCTGCCAAAGGAATGGAGAAAAATGCATTTGCAATGTCAATAGTGGCGTACCACTTCGCTGCTTTGGACTCCAGCTCGTATTGGAGCTCCAGCATGTCCGGCACAGCAGCACTCAATGGTGGAGTCACTTCATTCAAGGCACGATAGTCCACTGTCAATCTCCATTCTCCTTCCGATTTGCGCACAGGCCAGATGGGGCTGTTGAACGGTGAGTGGGTTTTGCTGACCACCCCTTGGCTCTCCAGCTCACGAATCAGTTTGTGGAGGGGAATCACAGCATCTCGAGTTGTTCTGTACTGTCGGCGGTGCACTGTCGAAGTGGCAATTGGCACTCGTTGTTCTTCTCCCTTCAGAAGCCCAACTGCAGAGGGATTCTCTGATAGTCCAGGCAAGGTACTCAATTGCTTAACGCCCTCTGCCTCCACAGCAGCTATCCCAAAAGCCCACCTGAGTCCTTTCGGGTCTTTGAAATATCCATTTTGGAGATAGTCTATTCCCAAAATACATGGGGCCTCTGGGCCAGTTACAATAGAATGTTTCTTCCACTCCTTTCCAGTCAGGCTCACCTCAACTTCCACCACAGTCAAATCCTGTGATCCCCCTGTCACACCAGCAATAGAGACAGATTCGGTCCCCACATATCTCGATGGGATTAATGTGCACTGCGCACCAGTGTCAACCAAGGCCTCATATTTTTGTGGTTCTGATGTGCCAGGCCAACGAATCCACACAGTCCAAAAAACACGGTTTTCCCTAGCCCCCACCTGGCTAGAGGCAGGGCCTCCCTAAGCCTGGTCATTCTTCTTTCCCTGGGTGTACATCTTAGAGGTTCCTTCAAGGGGATCAGACATATCGTTGTCATCATACCTGGCAGTTCGGCCATGGGTAATTGGAGCTACTTCCTTTCTGGTGGAACTTCCTTTCCGAGTCTTATCTTCTTTCAATTCACGCACCCGTTGTGCCAGAACAGATGTGGGTTTTCCATCCCACCTTCTCATGTTCTCCCCACAATCACACAGGTAAAACCACAGCTCACGTCGTGAGGGGTACCTTCTCTCCTCTGGGGAAGAACGTCTACGTCTGGTAACTGAGCCTCTGACCTGTATTGCGCAGATTTGGAGAATCTCGTTTCTAAGTTCTTTGTGGCTCTCTGCTATTTTCTGTAGTTGTTCTTCCACAGCTGCGATTCTTGCATGTGTGGGGCCACACACAGCATCTCCATAAGTTCGGAGCTTCCTCGCCATCTCTTCCACAGTCGCCTCTCTCTCCTCCCGCATCATTAGGGCTAAAGAAGACTGGTATTCTTGTGGCCCGAGGTGTATAAGTTTTCGCCACATTTTGGGTGTACATGCCATTAAATCTGGATTATTAGGCGCATCTGGATCCCCTGTGAAAACCAGCTCTGCCACAGCCATTTCTCTCAAGCGTTGAATCCCTTGTTCTATTGTCTTCCACTGGGTTTGCTGCATATAGAGATCGTCTACACACATGTATCTGTGTGCCACAGCTGCCAAGACTCGTGCCCAGAGACTCCTAGGGAGAGCCCCCCTTACTGTTTCCTGGTCAATAACTGGTTCATGTGACAGGTGTCCCAAATGCCTCGCTTCAGTTCCGTCTAGAATTGTAACGTCGCCTGCGGCATCCCAAAGACGGACTAACCAACTAATTATAGATTCATCAGGGCGTCGAGTGTAATCCTTTCTTAGACCACGAAGGTCCTTCAGGGAAAAGGAATCGATAGTGTCTCCTGCCCTTGAGCCAATTTTTGTCCCTGAGGGTCCTTCCCCCCCATCGCCTGCCCGTGAGGGTCCTTCTCCTCCATCATCCTCATCATCATCCCCTGATCGATCTGTTTTGGTTTTGGCCTTCTTTCCTGCAGCAGCGACTGCCAATGGCTTAGGCTTACTATCTGGTCCAGGTGCCGGCTTAGGTTCAGTGTCTGGTTTAGTTGCAACCTGGGGGACTTGAGCTGCTTCACTTTCCTGGCCCTGTGTCTCTATCTGCTGCCCAGCTTCACTTTCCTGGCCCCTTGCCTCTATCTGCTGCCCTACAGCATCCAGTAGTGTGTGGTAAGCATATGCCAGGGCCCAGCTTATTGTAATGATCCTTTCCTCCTTAGAACCATCATTACACTTCTCTTTCAGATATTTGGCCACCCTAGTAGGGTTCTGTATTTGGTCACGTGGGAAGTCCCAAGCTATGGGTTCTGAGAACTCTTTCAAGATCTGGCCCATATCCTCCCATTCTCCGCACCACTCTGGATGTTCCACAACTGGGTCAGGTGTCTCCTCAGCCTCTCCGCGCCTATCAGCCCTCATTCTAGAAAAGTTGTAAACCATATAGAAGAAACTCACCATCTGAAATATCAGCAAAGTGGTTTCTTTGGCAATTGGGGGGTACTGAGCATTTTCAAAAAATGATGTAACAGATAATGTGACAGATCGAAAGGGGAAGAGGAAAGGGAAAGGCTGGGAAGCCTCATCCCCACCATTACGGGATTGGGTGCCATTATCAACAAACCCCCAGAACATGCCACTGAAACTAGGACACAAGGTGGGAAAGAAAAACAACAGACCGTAAATAGATTGAACAATTCCTAGTAGGTTAGCTAAACTCTCTCTATAAATCAGTATCACCACCCCCAGCAAAACAGCAACTTTAAGCCGTACCCCGCAATGGTAAAAACTCCATGCCAAAAACAACAGTGAGTAACAAAGCCGACCTAGGAACCAGTTAGCTGCTTTCAGGGAGAGGTACATTATAAGCTCAAACAGCATGGCTACTGAGAGCAAGCACAACCAAGATACAAATCAGTACAAGTTTTTTCCACTTTCTCGAGCCCCGCAGTTGGGCGCCAATTATATTGTCCTGGTTTAGGGCAAATACCTAGGAGGAAACCTCTGGGAGGTCTCCTCTAGGAAGAGCCGATTCCAATCGCCCCTCCCCCTACCGGTCCGGGAAGAATTTCCTTAGAGAAAAGTGGAAAAAACTATTTATTTAACACATAGAATATTTACAAGTATAGGGAAAAAATTGGATAATATGAAAACAATGAAACCTCTCCTTCCTCTGAAGAGATGGTAGATTCAGAGTCCGTCTGGGTCCGGTTCAGTTCTCCAGTGGGGGGACGATTGCCGGGCCCGGCTGTAGCAGTCGGCGAGGGTGGGGGAGGGGCCCCCCGGGCGTTCCCAGGTGTCCTGGGCTCACGCGATGCCAGCCAGTCCCAAGAAGAGGGAAAAAAAAAAAGAAAAAAAGAGATAACGCTGTCTGCTGGAATGCAGCCTCTCCGCTCTCTTGACCTTGGTTCGTAGTAATCTGCGGGACAGGGGCGATGATCCCGGGGAGCTGCGAGTTCCGGCCGCGCTGGAGCCACGCGCTCCCTCCTATGCTCTTCTCTTCCTGCTTCCTGCTGCCGCTCCGCCTCTTCCTCCACCTTCACTCCCACTGTCCTCCCCAGACCAACTTAAAGCTGCAGAACTTAATGTCCAGCATAAGCCAGGGGACGATTGGGGATACAAACAGGCCATATGGCTAACCCAGGACAGTGCAGCATACCCTAGAAACAGTTCGCTTTCGCTTTACATGTTGTTTTGATTCGACAAAGAACATTGCTGCGAAAACCGTGATTCGCAGCTAGACGAAGAGTTTCGCACAATGCAATCTCGCCAAAAGCAAAGATCCACATTCTGCCCTTCTTGTAGTCTGAAGCGGAACGGGAAATTTTTCTTCTTTGTGACTCGCACAGAGAACCTTGCAAAGAATATCAGCTTGTTTCGAGCTTTCACCTCACACTTCCTAGGTTGCATGTGCAGCATACCCCAGAAACTGTTCGCTTTCGCATTACAAGCTCTTAAGCTTCGGCAAAGAACATTGCTGCGAAAACCGTGATTCGCAGCTAGAAGAAGAGTTTCGCACAATGCAATCTCGCCAAAAGCAAAGATCCACATTCTGCCCTTCTTGTAGTCTGAAGCGGAACGGGAAAATTTCTTCTTTGTGACTCGCACAGAGAACCTTGCAAAGAATAACAGCTTGTTTCGAGCTTTCACCTCACGCTTCTTAGGTTGCATGTGCAGCATACCCCAGAAACAGTTCGCTTTCCGCTTTACAAGTTGTTTTGCCTCGGCAAAGAACATTGCTGCGAAATCCCTGATTCGCAGCTAGAAGAAGAGTGTCGAACATTGCAATCTCGCCAAAAGCAAAGATCCACATTCTGCCCTTCTTGTAGTCTGAAGCGGAACGGGAAATTTTTCTTCTTTGTGACTCGCACAGAGAACTTTGCATAGAATATCAGCTTCCTTCGAGCTTTCACCTCATGCTTCCTAGGTTGCATGTGCAGGCCATCCCAGAAGGAGTTCGCTTTCCCTTTACAAGCTGTCTAGTGTCGTCAATGAACATTGCTGCGAATACCGTGATTCGAAGCAAGAAGAAGCGTTTCACACAATGCAGTTTCTTCCAAAGCTATGATCCACATTCTGCCCATCTTGAAGTCAGAAGCTTAACCGGGAATTTTTCTTCGTTGTGTTTCGCACAGAAGACCATGCAAAGAATATAAGCCGGCTTCGAGCTTTCTTCTCACTCTTCTCACGTTACATGCGCAGCGCAGCCCAGAAAGAGTTTGCTTACCCTTTGAAAGCTGTTTAGCATCCTCAATGAACATTGCTGCGAGTACCGTGATTCGCAGGAAGAAGTGCTTCGTGCAATGCAGTCTCTTCCAAAGCCAAGATCCACATTCTGCTCATCTTGTCGTCTGATGCTAAACGGGAAATTTTTCTTCTTTGTGATTCGCACAGAGAACCATTCAAAGAACATAAGCCTGCTGAGAGCTTTTAACTTTACACTTCTAAAGTTGCATGTGCAGTGCACCGCAGAAATAGTTCACAAACTGCTTAGCGTCATCATGAACATTCTTGCGAATACCATGAATCGCAGCTCGAAGAAGCCTTTTGCACATTACAGTCTTGCAATAGAACATGTTCACATTCTGCCCTTCTTTTAGTCTGATGCTAAACGGGAAATTTTTCTTCTTTGTATCTCGCACAGAGAACCATGCAAAGAATATAAGCCTGCTGAGAGCTTCCACCTCACTCTTCTCACGTTGCATGTGCAGCGCATCCCAGAAACAGTTCGCTTTCTCTTTACAAGCTCTTTAGCTTCTACAAAGAACATTGCTGTGAATACCGTGATTCGCAGGTAGAAGAAGCGTTTCGCACAATGCAGTCTCTTCCAAAGCTAAGATCCACATTCTGCCCCTCTTGTAGTCAGAAGCTGAAGCGGGAGTTTTTCTTCGTTGTGTTTCGCGCAGGGAACCCTGCAAAAATATAAGCCGGCTTCGAGCTTTCCCCTCACTCTTCTCACGTTGCATGTGCAAGCACATCCCGGAAACAGTCCACTTTCTCTTTACAAGCTGTTTAATATCGTCAATGAAAATTGCTGCGATTGCCGTGATTTAGAGCTAGATGAAGCGTTTCGCACAATGCAGTCTCTTCCAGAGCTAAGACCCACATTCTCCCCATCTTGAAGTCAGAAGCTTAACCGGGAGTTTTTCTTCGCTGTGTTTCGCGCAGAGAACCCTGCAAAAATATAAGCCGGCTTCGAGCTTTCCCCTCACTCTTCTCACGTTGCATGGGCAGCGCATCCCAGAAACAGTTAACTTTCCCTTTACAAGCTCTTTAGCTTCGGCAAAGAACATTGCTTCGAAAACCCTGATTCGCAGCTCGAAGAAGCCTTTCGCACAGTACAGCCTCGCCATAGAAGAGATCCACATTCTGCCCCTCTTGTAGTCAGATGCTAAACGGGAAATTTTTCTTCTTTGTATCTCGCATAGAGAATCATGCGATGACTACACCCTTCCTTCGAGCTTCCACCTCACTCTTCTCACGTTGCATGTGCAGCAAATCCCAGAAACAGTCCGCTTTCTCTTTACAAGCTGTTTAACGTCTACAAAAACATTGCAGTGAATACCGTGATTCGAAGCAAGAAGAAACGTTTCGCACAATGCAGTTTCTTCCAAAGCTATGATCCACATTCTGCCCATCTTGAAGTCAGAAGCTTAACCGGGAATTTTTCTTCGTTGTGTTTCGCACAGAGAACCATGCAAAGAATATAAGCCGGCTTCGAGCTTTCTTCTCACTCTTCTCACGTTACATGTGCAGCGCACCTCAGAAAGAGTTTGCTTGCCCTTTGAAAGCTGTTTAGCATCCTCAATGAACATTGCTGCGAGTACCGTGATTCGCAGGAAGAAGAAGTGCTTCGTGCAATGCAGTCTCTTCCAAAGCTAAGATCCACATTCTGCCCATCTTGTAGTCTGATGCTAAATGGGAAATTTTTCTTCTTTGTGGCTCACACAGAGAATCATGCGATGACTACAAGCTTTATTCGAGCTTTCACCTCACACTTCTAACGTTGCATGTGCAGCGCATCCCAGAAACAGTTCGCTTTCCCTTTACAAGCTGTTTAGCTTCTATAAAGAACATTGCTGTGAATAACGTGATTCGCAGCTCGAAGAAGCGTTTCGCACAGTACAAACTTGTTGTAGAAAAGATCCACATTCTAATCCTCTTGTAGTCGTATGCTAAATGGGAAATTTTTCTTCTTTGTGACTCACACAGAGAACCTTGCAAAGAATATAAGCCTGCTGCGAGCTTTCACCTCAGGCTGCTAACATTGTATGTGCAACGCACCCCAGAATGAGTTCACTTTCACTTTACAAGCTGTTTAGCGTCTACGAAGAACATTGCTGTGAATACCGTGATTCGCCGTTCGAAGAACCGTTTCACACAGTACAGCCTTGCCATAGACCAGATCGACATTCTGCCTGTCTTGAAGTCTGATGCTAAAAGGGAAATTTTTCTTCTTTGTGACTCGCCCAGAGAACCCTGCAAAAATATAAGCTGGCTTCGAGCTTTCCCGTCACTCTTCTCACGTTCCATGTGCAGCCCAGTCAAGAAAGAGGTCGCTTAGCCTTTGCAAGATGTTTAGCGTCTACAAAGAACATTGCTGCGAATACCGTGATTTGCAGGTAGAAGAACCATTTAGCACAATGCGGTCTCTTCCAAAGGTAAGATCCACGTTCTGCCCATCTTGTAGTCTTATGCCAAACGAGGAATTTTTCTTCTTTGTGACTCGCACTGAGAACCATGCAAAGAATATAAGGCTGCTTTGAGCTTTTTACTTTATACTTTCAAAGTTGCTTGTGCCGTGCACCGCAGAAATAGTTCCCTTCCCTTTCACAAACTGCTTGGCATCGTCAAAAAACATTGTTGCGAATACCATGATTCGCAGCTCAAAGAAGCATTTCACAGAGACACCCCAGAATGAGTTCGCTTTCACTTTACAAGCTCTTTAGCGTCTACGAAGAACATTGCTGTGAATACCGTGATTTGCAGTTCGAAGAACCGTTTCACACAGTACAGCCTTGCCATAGACCAGATCGACATTCTGCCCCTCTTGTAGTCAGGTGCTAAACGGGAAAATTTTCTTCTTTATGACTCGCACAGATTATCATGAGATGACTACACGCTTGCTTCGAGGTTTCCCCTCACTCTTCTCACGTTGCATGTGCAGTGCATCCCAGAAACAGTTCGCTTTCCCTTTACTAACTGTTTAGCGTCTACAGAGAACATTGCTGCGAATACCGTGATTCGAAGCTAGAAGACTTACTTTCGCTGTCATCAGCACTTGTCCCACCTTCTCAGGCAGCACCTTGAAACCAAGACATTCCAAGGTTCTTTTATCAGTTTGTCCTTTTCCCCTGGTCTTTTTTCTCATGGCAGCAAATTTTCCCCACTGGAAACACATTTAGTCTGATGTAGAGCCCCAGGTGTTATTTTATATCCACAAAGCTGTACAAAGCCCTGTCCCTTTTGCAGGGTATAAAGATGATTCAGAAAGCACAGAAAACTCCTAGCCTTCTTAAAATAAATCTTACCAAGGAATCAAAGACAAAATAGAAAACTGAGAATACCTTTTGCTAGTATTATCAGAGTGAATATTAATAGAATATGTAGGAGATACATGTAAGTTGAAAGAACGTTTTGTGTCCTCTAAAGGATCATTCAGAGGATCTGGAGGGATAGAATGTGTCACATTGGTCTTCCATTTTGACTTCAGGTTAAAACTAAATATTTTTTTCTGTACAGAAGTATTTGTATTACTCATCTTCTTTAATGGTGTCTGCAGTGCAGCTCCCAGTATGACTACAGGACAATGAGAGATATCCAAGCTATCTTAAACAGTGCTACCTCAAGCCAGTGAAAGTAACAGAAAGTCCAGGTTCTGAATCTATTCAATTGGAATAAAAAACCTAGTTCTCTTTAACAATCATAAAAGGAGAAATCTGCAATTAGAACTACACTCCTCTATATTACTTGCTCAACAAACATTTGCTGATTTGATTGTCACAAGATCAGCAATAAAAATACTTATTTGCAAAGAACCACTAAATCTTTACATGCAAAAACAGTCAGCTGGCTTATGAGTTTGGTGTTGCATACACCTGAACAGGGGATACATTGGCAGGCTAATATAGGCTATACTGTAATGTAATATTGGGGATGGAATAGAATCCAAATTAATTCAGTTCATAAGATAAACCTGCTTTGGATATTATCCAACATATATATTAGAGAACACTTCCTTTATTTTTTAGAAATTAAAAGATTCACAAAATTGAATTCTCAAGAGTTGAAAAAATTGTCAGTTTAAGCAAATCACATCCATGACATTCTATTCAGGTAGCTTGGGATCTGTTCTTTTTTAATGCCTGATCTGCAATCTTGTAATCTGAATTTCTGAAACGTGAGATGATAAAAACAGTATAAATTATAGCTCATTCAAATATGCAAAAGATTTTATGTTGTCAAGTCTTGCCTGGTTCAAACAGGCAAATTTGCCTAATTTAGCAAATACTGTCGTTCTTAATCTGTCTCAATTTCTAATCTTTGGAAAGTTTGGAAAGGGTGAATAATACCCCTATTCACAAATATAAGAACAAAGTAAGTGAGCTGGCAGATGAGCCCACTGAAAATTTAGCACACAAAATACAACATCTCACATTTAGATAGTGAGGCCAAAGCAGTATTTAGCAGCTCCTTAACTTCCTCATTTTGTTTGCCCTATCCTCTAAATAAACTACCACCCAATATATCTAATCTATTTTGTAGTTTGTAAAGAGAGAAAAGACAGAATTGAATTTCAGGCTGTTCCTGCAGAACACCATGACAGCACAGAGTAGCTTGTGGAGAAGAAATACTATGTGGCAGACACCATACAGAAATGAGCCTGCTGGAAGCTGCCAGACATCTGAATTGTAAAGCCAACGGCTAGGCTTCATAGAGTTCAGTTTGAATTCTGTTAGCTTGTATTCATGAGAAAAACCCATGAGAAGAAAAATAATCAGCTTCTACTTGTGAGAATGTAGTATCAACAGAATAAGGAATTTAAATAATAGGAGATATACAGCAACATATTTGCACCTGCTATATTCCTAATGCTTGAATGCTTATGCTATAGGTAACTAATAGTAGTATATTGTACTTAATAATAGCCAATGAATCTATTGTACTAATTTAGCAGCCAAAGAATATGTAACACAAATGAGAACGTACAAAAGTGTAAGGAAGAGGATGCTTTCTTGATAAGCGGCTTTTTGCTCTTGTCCGAGGCACCATACATGTTGTGTTGTGTCTGCCCCAGCAGCAGCGCTGTGATAAGCCCATATAAGGACATTAAGAAAGTGTGCTGCTGATGTGGCAATGCATGATATGTTTCTTAGTGAAAAGCGCCATATCCAGAAATGCTGTGTCTTGAAGATGTATATAAAACCAGCTTCTTTCTCTGAATAAATATCTCAGTATCCTTGCCAGTCTCAGTCCATGCCTCAGTCATTAAAAATGGTGCCCTGCTTCAAGTACTTGATAGGCAACTAGTGGTTGTACCGGTAACAATACTTGGCTGAACTCTACAGGGGCTGAAACTAAGCCCACGATCTGAAACTAAGCCTGTGGCTCTGATTGACCTTTCCACAGGATGGAAGGTAAGGAGCCGAGAAGTATGGGGAGTGGTGTATCCTGAGAACAAAAGGACCTAGGGAAGATGTTGAAACAGATTTTGAAAAAACACAGTAGGAAAGTTGAATCTACAGATTTGAACAGACTCTTATTATGGGGTAAAGACTGTGATTAAATTTTAAATAGTACCAATATTTTTGATCCTCGGACTTGGGACGCTTTAGGGGATGCTTTGTGGGACTGAACTATGGGGGGTGGCAGAGCACTGGCAGAGCTTTTGTGTCCATGGTAGACTATGCAAGGTGCTCATGGCACACGTGGCTCCAGGAGTCTGGAAGAAGAAGGACGCCTGTGCCACTGCAACAGCCACGTCAGCTCCTTCCATGTCCACTCCTTCTGTGACACCACTGAGAGAAACAAAAGACTCTGATCATAAGTTGTTGTGCTGTGGAAAGAGAACCAGAGGATGGCTCCTGATCCCACAATCCATTTGATTCTGGAAGGGAGCCTGATATTTTTGTCCCCTATCTGTGGGCAGTGGTGAGAAAACAAGATGCCACAAAGGGAGATGCAGACTTATTGCATGCTTTTCAGGTTATTTACCAGCCCAACCAACCACCTAGATGGGAAGGGTTGTCTTATGATATCATAAAAGAGCTGCATCATTCTGCCTTAGACAATGGCATCAGTGCTCCTTTTACTATGAGACTTTTGGAAACTCTGGTGAACTCGTATGATTTGGCACTGCAATACTTTACACAAATCTTGTGGATTATGCTGACCAGTATACAGTTCACTGGATGTCAGAGTGGAGAGAGTTTTGCACTGTTCAACCTATGGACAATTTACAGCAACCCCAAGGGCAAATCTTGTGACCTATCAGTGCTGAAATTCTTGTGGGGGTGGGCCAATATGCACTGGCTCCTAGATAGATAGGCTTGATTGCCTGCAAATGCCCTTCAGCAGTCTAAGGAGCTTACAGGCTTTTAATAAAGTGCCGGACAATGGTCTCGCTACAGCATAATTTGTTAATATAAGACAGGGAGCTGATGAACTTTATTGTTTCTAGATAAGCTAAAAGCCACCCTAGATAAACAAATAGACAACGTCATTGCACAAGAAATATGACTGAATCAGTTATCAGTGGAAAATGCAAACCCTGACTGTCAGAAGGTTTTGTGGCCCCTGCAAGTCCTCCCTGTCACAGAAATGTTTAAGGCTTGTCAGGGAATGAGCACTGCTGGCCAAATCATGACTTTGCTTTCTGAGACTCTCACTACGAAAAGCATTTGCCCAGATCAAATGTTGGCTTTTCTTGGAGGAAGGCAGGTCACGTGAGATGTGAGTGACCCTGAAACAAGGGAGGTTCTGATGGACCAGGCACATGCTTCCATTGCCGAGGAGACAGCATTATGCCAAACAATGTCAACCTAAATTACTAAAGGCCCAGCTCTATCGATGGGCCGTCTGGGAAGCCACCTGCAAAGTGCCGGGGGGAACTGCACATGGGTGGCACATCAAGCCCCGCTGCACCCATGCCAGCAAACCCCATGCGAGCCCAGACAGCAGGTGGCACTGGCATGGACCTGGCCTCCACTATCACAATGAATCTTCAGGATAGCGGTGTGCACTGTTTATCTTCAGATATCTGGGGACCACTGGGCTGGGGATGCAGTGCACTTATGATTCGTCGACTGTCAACCACAAACCAGGGCTTTTTTATTCTCCCTGGATGTCTGATTTCACAGGGGAGATTCAGCTAATAATTTGGACCCCTGTACCCCTGTGCCAAATTTGTGAAGAGACACAAATCACTCAGCCCGTTTATTTCCACACTGACCCCCTCTTTAAGTCTTCCACGAGTTAGAGGAAACAGTGGCTTTCCACTGGACAGCTACAAATCCTATGGGCACAATTGCTGTCCAGTCATAGACTCATTCTCAAATGTGCCCTTTGACATCAAAATGAGAAGCTAAAAATTATGGGTGGACCTGATAGTGGTGCTGATTGTACTATTATAGCCTTCTCAGCTTGGCCAAGTCATTGGTCTTTGTCTCAAGTTGCTAAAGGTCTAGCTGTGGTTGGAGGTGTCTCTATTCCAAAGCAGGATGTTAATTTTGTCTCAGTCAAGGGCCCTGAACGTCGCACTGCCACCATGAAACCTTACATACTCGCACTCCCTGTTACTTTGTGCGGACAAGACTGCCTTAGCCAATTGGGTCTTGTGTTGGGAACAAATTTATCATAGGGCAAATTGCTGAGCAGCATGTCCCTGCCCTCACATGGACAACAGATCGTCCTCTGTGGGTGGACCAGTGGTCTCTTATCTCAGAAGAAGCTGCAACATTTGCACCAGCTTGTGCAAGAACAGCTGCAAGCTGGATGTATTGTTCCTACAATTAGTTCATGGAACTCTACTGTGTTTGATATTCAGAAAAAGAGTGGGAAATGGTGATAACTGCATGATCTTAGAAAAATCAATGTTACTGTGCCTATGGAGCCCTGCAGCCAGGGTGACCATCTCCTGTGATGTTGTCACAATCCTGCACCCTCATTCAATTGGTATCAAAGACTGTTTTTTTACCATACCACTTTGTGAAAATGATGCCCCCCCAATTTGCATTTTCTGTGCCTTTAATTAATGCTGCAAAGATATAATTGAAAATTTTTATCTCAGGGCATGAAAAATAATTCCACCATTTGGCAACTTTTTGTTGCTCCAGTACACTTGAAAGCCCCTAATGCTTTACTTTATCATTACATGGATGATATTTTGATTGCTGCTAGCACTCTGGCTGAAGCAGCAAGGGTAAAACAATTGGTTATTTAAGTAATTGAATGAAAGGGTTTGAACGTAGCAAATGAAAAGCTACTAGAAGAAACTGCTTGGAAACATTTAGAGTGGAAATTTGAAATCAAAATATTCGGCCTTTGCAGCTGCAATTGATATCTTAAGTGTCCACACTTAATGACTTACAAAAGGGAATAATTAATTAGGTATGCCCTTTATTGGGTATCACCACTGAACAACTTGACTCCCTTTTCCAGCTATTGAAAGGTGACCCTGAACTTACTCCCCTTGCACCCTGACACGCAGAGCAACACGAGCCTTAGAACAGATCACACATATGTGAAGTGCTCAACAGACTTGTGGAAAAGTTGATGGTATGCCGGTCAATTTTTATTTTATCAATGCCCTTTATCAGCCGTCTACTTGTTGGCCCAATGGGATGATGTTCAAAAGGACCCCCTTGTTATTTCAGTTTTTTCTGCCACATCAATTTGGAAAAACCATTGTTTCCCGCATAGAACTGATTTCGCTGTCAATATGGAGAGGTCAACAGCACATGCTGCGACTTGATGGTGCTGATCCCTCTGTTCCCTACTTAACCATGACCCAAGATTATTTAGATTGGCTGCGGTAACACTGGTTTTTCAGGTTGCTCTGCAAAGGTTTTCTGGTCAATTAATTTGCCTTCTCATACTTTGTTGAGCAGGCTATTACAGGTGAATTTTATTGAAAATTCTTGTTGCCCAGTTCTAATTGCCAGTGCCTGCACAGCGTTCATGGATGACTCAGGAAAGAATGGGAGGCGTGCAACAGTGTAGCAAAGTAACAGGCAGTGGCTACAAGATACAGAAGTAATTAATGGTTCTTCACTATTAATAGAACAAGAAACTGTGGATAGGGCTCTTGAAAATTTTCAGGATGAGATTAATATTGTTATTTACTCCCCTTATGTTGCAGATATAGTGACAAGAATAGAAGAAGCCTATATCAAAGAAGTAACTAATCCATTGCTTTTTCTTTATTATTACATTTGCGTTTTGCAGTGCAGTTGCATATGGAAAGGTATTATATCCTACATGCATGTTCCCATACTAGCCTTCCTGGCCCCATCTCTGAAGGTATCGCCTGTGCAGATCAGCTAGCTGGGGCCGTTGTGCTGGATGTTTTCTCTCAGGCATATCTCTCACATGGGGGTTTTCGCCAGAATGCAGCAGCTCTTTGAAAATAATTTCAGCTTACATACGAGCAAGCATGGCAAATTGTGTAAGCCTGCACCTACTGTCAACAGGTAGCATCCTTGCCTGCCCTTGGAGTTAATCCCTGGGGACTTCAAGCTCTAGAAATCTGGCTAATTGATGTTACATATATTCCTGAATTTGGTAGGTTGAAATATGTTCATGTTACAATTGATAGCTTTTCCACATGTATTTTTGCCTCTGCCCATATAGGTGAACGTGCAAAAGGTATCCAGTGTCATCTTTTGTCCACTTTTGCAGTTCTTGTGGAGTTTCTGTCTTCATAAAAATTGAAAATGGGCTGGTCTACACATCTATACATCCAAATAGATGGCTGATTTTTTTCATGTGTGGGGGTGTGTTATGTTACATATTCTACAGGTCAAGCGATTGTTGAACAGGCCCATAACACTCTCAAGTCCATATTGTTAAAACAAAAAAGGGGCAGTGCAGGGATGGGATATACCTCACACAAAAGACTGCAAAAAGCCTTATACGTTCTTAATTTTTTGAATCGCATTCAGAATCACCTAACCCCTGTCCAACTACATTTTAGTGAATCACAGGCTTACTTAGAAAAAGCTCAAATATTTGTTAGGAATTTTGAAAGTGGAAAATGGAAAGGACCCCTTCTGTTGATAACCTGGGGGTGAGGATATGCTTGTGTTTCCACAGATTCCTGTCCACAATGAGTACCTCCAAAAGTAGTCTGACCAGGCTTGGTTACTCTGGCTTCATCATTAGCTTGTGAGGAAACTAAAGGGACAAGATGAATGGAGCTTTTTTGGTTTGGGTGGTGGGTAAAACATGTTCTAATGTTGGGAGTGTTTTGTTTCATGATTCTTGTTTGTATAGTTGATCAAGCATTGAAAAAATTTATGGTAGTAGAGTTTGAAAATAAAAAAGGAAGAATTGTAGAGAGAGATAAGATAGAACTGAGTTACAGGCTGTGGGGCGTGCCTACAGAATGCCATGGCAGCACAGAGAGGCTTGTCTCCACCTGACCTTGGGAGGTGGAGGTGCCATGTGGCAGATTGTGTGGCAGGGACACCTAACCCCACTTCCTACATACCACAGCTAACTGGTGCATAAAGAGATAACCCAGGGGTCATCTCTGGTGCCAAGGAGGCTCAAACCTTAAGAATAAACATCCTAGTCTTGAGAACAGATGTGGGAAGAGATAAAGAAGATTAATGACTGAGAGACACCATTTTACCCTATAAAAGATACACGAATTATCACTGAAGCAGAAGTTTCCACACACGCACCATGAAGCTGTGTAAGAGACTTCTCCACAAGTCCTGGACCCAGGCTTATGATTACTTTTCCAGAAATTGAGAGAAAGAATCTCAATTTGTGCTGCACCAATGATTGGATGATAAGATACATTGAATCCTAAGCTTATCCTATTTCTTCACTAACTGTATAAAATCTACTAGTAGTTCTTTTCTTCTTGTTTTATACCTGTGTAGTATTAGTTTGTTTTAAGTCTTATATCTGTTAGTTTTCTTGTCTATTAATAAATAATTTGTTCTGTAATAGACAGAATCAGTCATTATTAAAAGAACTTACGAACAGGAGGGAGTTTTGAGGTGCTGGTCGTCTCAATAAGGTTATTACCTGCTGCCAGAGGCCTGGGCATTAGACAAGGACTTATTTAACTTCCACGTCCATTTGTGACACAAATGCCCTGCAGAGAGGAGCCTGCTGGAAGTTGCCAGACACCTGACAGTGCGTGATCACCCCATATAAGGACATTAAGAAAGTGTGTTGCTGACTTGGCAATGTGTAGTAGGTCTCTTAGTGAAAAATACCATATAAGAAAATACTGTGCTTTGAAGAAGTATATAAAACCAGCTCATTTCTCTAAATAGAAGTCTCAGTGTCCCTGCTGGTCTGAGTCCATGCCTCAGTCATTACAGTAGTTAAAAGCCTGTATGAGGAAATGCATTAAGACTAAACATGCCAACTTAACCCTGGTATTTCCTATTCATTGACTACCTTCAAACAGGAAGGTTTTAATGCAGAAAATAAAGTGTCAAATACAGCCAAAAACATCCTGGACTGATTATTGCAAGTTGAGGATGTTTGGAGCTTTCTGATGGAAAGGTTTTTATCTCCAAACTAGAATCAGGAACAGAATGTGTCCACCTTCCAATATTTCAAGCAGCCCCAAAGATACTACAGATACCAGATGCTGAGTGTATGCTTGGATTCCCAGCTCCTGGATCCTCTTCCTAATGGCTGAGACAGGCACTCAACAACACAATCTTTTTTCTATATTGTGTTAATGAAAATGGTATCTTAGGAGCTTAGGAAATATTCCCAAATTGCAGTTACAGATAAAAACAGCAACAGAAGGCTTACATAAACCGATCTCTCACAATCTGGGAAAACAGCATCTTGAAGAGATTTAGACCTAAGACTTTCTATCGAGCATCTGTAAAATGTTATTTCTTCATCCCATAACATGCTGCCTTAGAGATCTAAGTTCTGATTTGTGGGGGTAGGCCTGTGAACATGATGAGGACCTACTGGTGACACAGTCCTAGGACTGTGTCATCCTCCGCAGCCAGGGTGACCCCAGGCTCTCCCCCTAAGACACCCTGGGGCCTGTTTTACATTTATGTTGATCTCTGTACGCCAGCTGGCCTGTTGGCCTCCCTGCCCCTTCTTACCATAGAGAGCTATGTTCCGGAAGGTTCCTTTGAATTTGATGTCCTGCTGGTCCATTACCTTTAATCCCACCTCCTGTGTTGCCCTGTTGGCTCCCTAGCCCATCCATCCCAGTTGTGCAGCCCCCTTGCCCATTCCCCACTGGTTGGTGTAAACCCTGCCTCCCGCTCTATTTAAGGTTTCTCCCCGCCTTTGGTCTTCATCTTCTGCCCCCAGACCCTTTGGGTGACACGCTGTGTCCCTGGAACCCGAGCAGAAGATCTCTCCACTCCTTACTGCTGGCTTTGTGTGCTTTCCTTAATGTGTGCATGCTCCGATTTGGAGTGAGTGGTGGTTTTATCTCTGGATATTGCCGCTGTCCCTAGCCAGATGGGCTGTTCATAATAGGGGTAAGCAACACTGATTTGATTATAAAACCATTCTATGTGTCAAGAGACCACATAAAACAGTCAGACAGTTCATTAACAGGACAAATCTGATGTATCATAGTCTGTACTGAGGTCCCCTTCTAAAACTGGGTATAAACCACTCCAAAACAAGCCATTTTTGGGCTTTGATATCCCGAAAAGGCAAAGATGGGAGATGGAGACAGAATCAATCTCAAGCAATCAGACATATTTAAACATCATCTTCAATAGTTTGAAGGTTACAAAAAGTTTTTCTTCATTTAGGAAGTGCCAGGAGTCCTTAATGGGCCATTCTCATTATAAGACAAAAAAGTTTTTCTACTGTGTTCATTCTTATTATGAGACAAAATAGTTTTTCTATTGTATTCTATTGTGACAAAAAGGTCATTTATTTTACGTTAAAATCTGAACCTTTATGATTAGGTAATGTCAAAAGAAAAATGTGGAATAGAAAACACTAAAAGTAATTAAGTCATAATAAAGAACACATAGGGAACAATGTGGTTGAATAGTTAAAACATTTATTTTGCTGAAATTGAAGGCCTCATCAAGTTTATAGTGAAATGTGCTGGTTAAAAAGATTTGTCTTCTAGGACTATGTCTCAAGTATTTGGCAGGGGAGAAACTAGAAGATGTTGGAAACAAATTATATTATGATCATTTCTACTAATTATTTATTATCTCTCTTGTTTAATCTTGAAGTTCTGTGTCTTTCCAAAAAATTCAGTCTTTAGGAGAAAACAGGACTCAGTTGAATAGATGTAGTAGAGGTATATTCATTAAAAAAATTCTATCAACACTGAATAATACTTACAGGAGAGCATATCTTCTTAAAAAGGTGGGTAAAGGTTGAAAATCAATATTTGTATGAACAACCAAGGAAACAGATCCCATTATATTAAAATTTGTTTAAATGTTTTATTAAAATATATTTAAACTTTTTTCATTCTGCCCTCTTATTTTCTTAGGCCAGTTTTTAAAGCAGAAGTTCTACTTAATAAATTGAAGTCAACATGTACAATTTTTCTCTGGGATGCAAGATTATGCAAACTCTTAGGGGTTTATGAGGAGTTTTCAAATTCTAATTTTAAAATATAGTAACTTTAAACTGGAGAGAACTGAGAAATTGGAAAGACTGCTTAGAGAAAATGTCTGAAAAGAAAAAGATATATGAAAGTGCTTTTTTAAAAGGTTCTGTTTGGTAATTAGAAGAATCAGCATAAACATATAAATTGAAAAATGTGGAGATTAAATTAGATACATGACCAAGAAAATGTTCAAATGAAGTATATTCTCAGAGACTGTGATTGAACACTTGTCCCATGGAGTATGTGATTTGGAGCAGCACTGCAGACAATATGAGGTGGAATCATTGTTTGCCGCCTTATTCATTACATTGAAGGAGGTTGTTTAATGTTGATTAATTCCATTTTTTAACAATTTCAGTGTAGCATTTTCCTCTACTTTCTGCTACCACTATGTAGTAGCAGTTCCCATGATCTCATTTATTTCACACCCACACAGAGAGGAATTTTCCCAGTACTTCAACAGCCCTGGTATTTGCTTAGAGGAAAACACCATTTTTGAAAGCATAGTAATAATGGTAAGTTTTAAACATATGTGAGGACTAGTCACAATAAATTATAGCCAAAGTAGTTGAGCACAATTTTAATGAAGTTCTTGTTAATTGTTAAAGAACAATTTTCAATTTTCTTGTTAATTGTTGAAGAATTCACCATTTCTTTATGAAATTATTTTATGAAATTATCTCACAATATCATTCTTGAAAGGGTATTATTTAACTGGTTAGCAAACCACCTAGAGGAAACTCTTCATTTGGAATCAGACATGATTTTTATAGAATGCCTGACACTGGACCACAAGCAAGATAACAGAAAATAATTAGTGATTAAGCTCAAAAGGAAAGAAAATTTTCTTCAGGGAAATATTTGTCATTGTACTCCCACTTTAATCCTTTTTTTCAGAAAGGTAGCATTGTAAGAAATTTTTACTGGAAAGGAACTGCAGATTTTGTTTCCCTAATTTTAAGTGGTGCCCATGAAAACTCATGAAAATATTCCTAGACATGACCAAGTCTTAGCAGGAACTCACCTTGTCAATAAATTACTATTTTTTAATAATTTGGGAATTACCCACCACCACCTACCCCATTAATCATGGAAAAGATCCCACCCAAAGGCAGAAGGATTAGAGTCAGCACCCTGAAGGATTGGTCAGGGTAACTGACCAACATTGTTACAACTTCTTAGGATATATGTGGGATAAAAAGGTTAAACAGCATTAAAAGCAGTGGAAATTATCAGGATATCATAGGACTTAAGTGTTACATCTCATTATTTCTTTAATTAGGAATATGTATCATTGAGTGCATCCTTTTATAATGCTTAGCCCCTCAAGATTTAACTGAAGATTAAGTTTTTATGTACTGGAGAATTTTGAGGAGGAAGTAGTTTCCATCTCCTACTCATTTTGAAACTGTTCGCTGAAAAGCTTAAGCTTTAATCATCTAAAAATCTGTCTAGAAATTGACTATGTTAATTTTTTCTTTTATGTCCAGACTAAAGTTCAGAATTCATGGGTGAAAATGCTTATTTTATATTTCTCAAGGATCATACAGAAGGCACAAAATAAGAACATTTTATGGAGTGAAGTGACATTTATTTCATCACCTGATTATCTTAAATTTGGTACAGGTTTTTGTAAAGATTTTATATCACAGAGTATTATACAAACTCTTTGAATCTTCCTGAACTATCTATTTTTGACAGCTAGCTGTGCTTTGTAGACAAGCTCTTTACACTGATCCCAGGGTGTTTTTCTATTTTCTATTGCTTCTGTTATACAGTAATCTCTCTATCTCCATTGTGGCCGGTGGCGTGGGCCGGACAGCTGACCACAGGGACGGCCGGCGGCTCGGCGGCTTGTTCTGAGAGCTTCCTCTTCATTAAGTCAGCTTCAGCTAGGGACTTCTTTTCCCCTCGCCGGGAGCCGGGCTTCCCTGGGATGGTTGCCACTGTCCTAAAAACCGGAGAGGTGCTGAGAGAGAGAGTGTTCCTTTGCCCGGAGCCCCAAATCAGACACAGGACACGAGGGTCCGCTCTGCTTGGGCTCAGGGGCAAAAGACCCGGAATCGCCCAACATTCAGACTTTTATTCTGAGGGTTACAACTTATCTCATAACAGTACAGGGGAGGACACGGAGAAGGGTCGAAGGTCAGGATGTAGTCAGGAAGGAGGAAGGGAAGAAAGAGTGAGACACAAGATACTATTGTTGACTCAGGGGGAGGCGGGGGGAGTTCGACTCCCTTTCCAAGGCCAAATTTAACTCTACCTTCAGAGGGGCCTCACTTTCTAGGCCCCCAGAAATTCTTCAGGGGGTATGTCATTCTCTGAGCTTGAACCAGCGCTACATCTCCCCCTTTTCTATTATATAAGGAGAAAGTTTTACTAGTTAGGGACATAATGAAACCCTTAAGACAACTGAGGGAACATAATACAATGAGAATAGTAAACACTGTCTAAAGTAAAGTTAATTGAAATGAGATAATCTAGGATTAAGGAAAAAAAACTTCTTTCCCTTTACCTCTTTAGGGGCATGGGGTGGGAAAAAAGGGGGTAAGGGAAAACACACGAGGGGAGGCAGGGGGGAAGACAGGGAAGGGGGTTCTTCTTTTTTCTTCGGTCGGGTCAGTTCTTTCACAGGTTTTCTGAAGGAGGCTTCCACTGTTTTTCCTCCGTTCAGGTTAAAAGTTCTTTTTTCTTCTTCTTTTCCAGGCCAGATGGGCTTGTTTTTGTTCTCGGCTTTCCGCTCTGGTTGTGCCTGGAAGTACACTCTTGGATATTTGATTAGAGGGCCTGTATGGCCTTATGTTTCTGGCTGGTACCCACTTTGGTCCCTTAGGGGTGGACACACATGCGTACCCTTGTCCCCAGACAATCAGTGGGAGGGGCCCTTCAATTTGATGGGTCTCAGGGTCTTTGACCAGCACCGGCGGTTGTTCTTTTAATTTGGCTGAGGTCGAATTGGAAAAGTGCCGGAATACAGGGGGAATGGGTTCTTCCTGGGTGTTATTTAAAAAATTGATTGTGAAGAGCGCCTTGCAGAGTCATTCAACAGGTGATTTGTTCCCTGCCCCTCCCTGTTGCTGGTGGAGGACCCTTTTGAGGGTTTGGTGTGTTCTTTCCACGATTGCCTGTCCAGTGGGGGAATGAGGGATCCCAGTGGTGTAGGTCACTCCCCACTGCTGGAAGAACTCTTGAAGGTGGGATGAGGTATACGCGGGACCATTGTCTGTTTTGATCTCTTTGGGGGTGCCTAGTACAGAGAAGGCCATAAGGAAATGTTTAACAGTGTCTTTTGCCTTCTCACCTGTGTGGGCAGAGGCAAAAATGGCACCAGAAAATGTGTCGACTGACACATGGACATACTTGAGTCTGCCAAATTCGTTGAGGTGGGTAATGTCGGTCTGCCATAATTGGCAGCTGGCTAGTCCCCGGGGGTTAACCCCCGGGTTCATTGAAGGAAGTTGGTAGGTCTGGCAATTAGGACATGTAGCTACGATGGCTCTCGCTTGGGCAAGAGGTAAGTGGAACATCCTCCTGAGGGCGGGAGCATTTTGGTGAAAGAACTGGTGGCTGAGTTTGGCCTGTGCAAAGGTGTCAGGTGTGTTAGCCATTCGTACGACCATGGCTAACGCATCTGCCCTGCGGTTCCCTTCAGATATGAACCCTGGGAGATCCTGGTGTGATCTAACATGCATGACATGGAAAGGATGTTCTCTGTGGGACAGTAGGTACACTAACCTGGAAAGTAAACCAAACAGTTTGTGGTTGGTTACCTCCTTTAACAAGGAATGTTCTGCTCTGGCAGTGACTCCAGCTACGTATGCTGAATCAGTTACCAGATTCAGAGGTTCCTGGAATTTCTCAAATACTCTGACTACGGCTGCTAATTCTGCGATCTGTGGGGAACCTTCTACTACGTGGACTTCAGCTTCCCACTGTTGGGTTTTAGGGTCCTTCCAAGTCAAAACTGACTTGTGGGAGGACCCTGACCCGTCTGTGAAAACAGTCAGGGCATCTAATGGAGATTTGCTTTGAAGCATTTTGGGTGCCAATTGGAAATTTGTGTTGAACAGATGGTGTTTTAATTTGTGGTAGGTAATTTGGCCTGGGTAACTGTCCAGTGCGAGCTGGAGGTGCTCGTTGGTTTGGAGTAGGTTCTCCAGATCCTCGTCACGCCAGGGGACATGTATGTGTGAAAAATCACATCCAGCTAGGATGCGAAGCCTGGTTCTTGCTCTCTGTATTAGTTTTGCTACTAGCTCCTGTGGTGTTGTGATAGTCTTGGACGGTTGATGAGGAAGAAAGATCCACTCTATGATCAGGAGAGCGTCTTTCAGCCTCTCGTCCCACTGAAAGATGAGACCATGGTAAGATGGTACCTGTCCGAGGATGATGAATCGGAAGGGCAGGTCTGGTGCGATCCTGTGTGCCTGTCGGGAGGAAAGTGCGCGTTGCACCTTACCAATGACAGCCTTGGCGTCTGCGGTGAGAGCCTTTGGTAAGTCCAGTCCTTCTCCCCCCTTTAGGAGTTGGAACAAGGGGGCGAGGTCTGCTGTCGTCAATCCCAGTAGAGGGCGCACCCAGTTAATTGACCCGCAGAGATGGTGGAGGTCTCGTAGGGATTTTGGGTCATCGTTGATGATGAGTTGTTGGGGTGTGATGGTCCTTTCGGCAATGCGAATCCCGAGGTACGTCCACGGGCAGGTGTGTTGTACTTTTTCAGGTTGGATCTCCATCCCGGCATGTTGAATAGCATCTATGGTGGCGGTTAAAGTCGTTTCTAGGTAGGGTTGGGTTGGGGCTCAGACTAGTACATCATCCATGTAGTGGTAGATGATTGCTTTGGGGAAGGCTTTACGGACAGGTGACAGGATCCCTGCCACGTACCATTGGCAGATTACAGGAGAACAACACATACCCATTGGTAACACTCTCCAATGGTAGCGTTTCTGTGGGGCCTGTCGATTTATTGACGGAACAGAGAATGCAAAACGTGGAGCATCTCGAGGATGTAGGGGTATGGAAAAGAAACAGTCTTTTATATCAATGACAGCAAGTGGCCACTGTCGGGGGAGCATCGCAGGCGATGGAAGGCCTGGCTGAAGGGGACCCATTTCTACAATGACTTTGTTTATCTCTCGCAGGTCGTGGAGAAGTC
>JAHLSL010011609.1:5237-22564 GCA_025920805.1 Petroica traversi
GAGCCACCTGTTCAGCCTTGCCCCACACCTGAGTGCCATCTCCCCTCCTTCCTGGTGTTCACCTGTAACATCCTGGCTGAGAAAGAGGGGGAGGTGGGGACGAGACATTCAAGAATTTGTCTGGTGAACCATAAGAAGGATCAGTGGGATTGTGGAGACATAAAGCTTATGGAGAAGCAAATTAAAATGCAAAATATGGGGCACTTGTACTGCAGTGTCTCCAGTGAGAAGTCCAGTGAATATCAATCTAAATTAATTCTGGCCTCTTTAATCAATATCTCTTTATGAAATACAAATAAAGCCACATCAGTATGACATGTTATTAAGAAAGAAAAGGCAGTTGCCCTAAATGTCTGGTGACAATTTACGTAAATGTCATTTGAGGCAGCAAGGTTAAGACCTCAGGCAGAGCATTATAATATTCTAAAGATCATCAGCAACTTCACTGTGTAGAAACCAAGAGACAAAGAGGATTGGTGCCCTGGAACCAGGGGGTGCTGGAGGAGAGAGAGAGAAGGAATTTAATTTGGCATCTCTGCAAATCTTAGAGAGTTTTTAAAGCATAAAAGGAATGTAAACAAGTCATCAGAATATAATGGCCTGAAAGAAGAATATTTAGTGGTTTTGGGTTTTTTTAAGAACTATGATCCTCGACTCATCCAGAAAGATCTGTTTTTGTAAAAGATCTATGTAACTAAGGCCCATGATTGGTGTATTTATTATATTACATTATTACTGTGACAGGATTTGTATTACTGTAACTCCCAAGTCATCAGATGGAAGTGGAACCCTGTTATGCCACACATGCTTGCTATAGAGGAATTTCACATGGGGAATTTCATTTTCTAAAGAGTGGAGAGATGGAAGGAGGAAAAAACTGAACATGACTGGTTAACCTTGATTAAAGCTCAGGAAATGCCATTCCCAGCCAGTGCCCAAGCCAGGGCCCAGCCCAGCTCTTGTCTCTCTGTCTCTCATATTCACCACGGGTTTTCTTCACAGAAAGGTCATCGGATCACACCAAAGTCTCACTCAGAGCCAATTTCTCTCATCAGGTCTCTAATGTGTTTTTTGCTTTCCTTCCCTCCAGCCTGTTTATCATTTATTCCCATTCTCCTGTACAAAAAAATGAACAAAGACACTTTCTAAAGGCCATTTCACAGCTTTAGGGAGCTGTATTCAGGAGAGTAATGTGTGATCTAAGGCAAGCTGAGGAGCATTATTTTCCTATCACCACCCCACAGATGATGGGGAGTGACAGATTACATGCCAGTCACAGCACACTAGGCAAGGGGCCAGGCTGCCAGGAGTTCTGTCCTTTCTGGCTCCAGCCAAAGCATTGTTGAGAAAGAAAGAATGATTTATAAATAGCTCCCACTGAAGTCAGTCTATCATAGAGGCTGCAGATCAGGCTGGTCTTTATTCAGGCTGTTCGAGATGATGTCTGTATGTGCAGGTGTTGCATACAGAGCCTGCAAGGATCTTGTCCCAGAGCTGTTCCCTTCCTAGCTGTCACCTTTCTTTGCAAGGAAAAGGAAACCTACTGCAAGCACATTTAGCTTCACTCCCCTCATTCCCTTTTAGCTTCCCTCTCATTTGATAGATTCCACATTAATTTGTACTCTTGTAGAAAGAATTCTTAAAAAAAAAATGTTCAAGTATCTGTCCCTTCTCTGAAGAACTGACAAAGAAAAAAGAACAATATCTTATTAGCAATCATGTTAACAGATCTCCCACAGAAAGTGTAATATGGAGAGTTAGAATTCAGTGACAGAAGTGAGCAGAACCTTCTGCCAAAACTGAACTGAATCAGTCTGGAGCCTTCACAAATGAGTCATTATTCTCTAACCTTTGCCTGAATTTTTCACACACAAAAACTATATGGTTTTTCAAGGTTTTCTGCTTATTCTACAAATGAATCTATCTAAATCAAAGCATGAATTTCCTCAGTCTGATGAGAGAATTTGTTAGCAGTCCACCTTTATGCAGATTTCCTAAAACTTCACCTGTGGGCAGACTCCAGAAGACAATCCCACCCCAGCATCTTGTGCTGCCCCAGCCTTGCTGTCCCCTGGCTGAACAGAGCTGCAAGAGGTGTCCCCTTCCCCAGGTGGGTGACAGGGGACACTGGTGTGGAGCCAGCTGCACGAGACCTGCAGCAGCATCCCCTGCTTTGAGGTGACCCCTGGAATGCTCTGGGGTGGTGTTTTTACATGAAAGAGCCTGAAATGGGACTGGCTTTCTATTGTGTACCTTCACCTGGTGTATTTTTAAGTAACTTCTCTGAAATTAACTTTCTGTATTATCCATTGAACTCATTCTTGGCACTGCCAAAAGGAGGGAAGATGAATAAGGGCTATTTCTTTCAGAAGAGAACTCCTAAGCTACAATAAAATTTTATTGCCAAAAGCAAAACCAGAACAGATTGGATGAGAATCTGTGCCCACTGAAGATTTTTTTTAAAATTATCGCTAAATATAATTTATCCTGTTTTAATCTTATGCACAGAATATCATTGCTCCTTATATATTGACCAGGAATAAAACCTGACAAGTTGCTCAGGAGCTGAAGGTGTAAGATGAAGACTAATGAATTATACATATGTTTTGGGCACAGCTGAAATCAAGACAGTATGGGTCTAAATGGGTACTTACAGCTACAAAAATCATATAATCTGAATTTTTCACCCGTGTACCTTCTGTCTATTCTGCATGTGTGAGCAATGACTGCCCAGGATATCAGCAATGGTGAAAAAGAGAATTACACTGCAGCTCATCACAATATTTGTGGACTTATTCCTTTGGGGTGGGAGAGGAAGACAGACAGAGAGTCAGACAGATGGGGGGCAACATTTTTGTTCTACTATCTCCACCCATAAATCCCTGAGAGAGACAGTGCCTCTTGCCAGTGGAAGGGTGTGAATGAAACCTGGCTGCCATGGACTGGAGAGGTCCCCACTTTAGCTTCCTTACAGGATTAATTTACTCTAAAAACCCCTCCCTATAGTCAAAGGCTGCTTCTGATATCTGACAGGGAGGCTTTATAGTTATCTGTGCCTCCAAATGCCACAGTCCTGCACGTTAAATCTATCCCCAGTGGAAAATGGATCCAACTCTCCAGTCCTGCAGAATTCATGTTTGAGGTATTTTCCATTTCGTGTGGGTCTGGTTCTGCCAGTGCTTCCCAGCAGGAGCAGTGCAGGGACACGAGCAGGACAATTGCGAGCTGGCACTGCCTGCCCTGTTTCCTGTTCTGTGCCTGCCCGGGGTAATGCTGAGCTGGCAAACACCAGGAAGATGGTGACAAGCAGCTCTTTGTGCAACAGCTGAAAATAGATCTGTCTTAAAAGAGAGCGTAAGTGTTATTCATTGATCATGTCTGTTATTGTCTACATAAATAGCAGCAGCTGATTGCAGAAGTCCTCCACTTTGGGAAAATGAGGCTCACGCTGCCAGTTTAAGGCCAGATTGCACATGGCTGAGCAGCAAAGTAAAGGCAGAGCAATGGGAAGGGCTCTGCCCCAAGGCAGCAGGATATTACACCACTTTTGTGGCTGATCCTCTCCTAGAGGTTCTTCAAAGCAGTGAAAAGTCTAGGGAAGCTTTTATTTATTAAGGATCTGCATTGTTCATGAACTTGAGCCCTGAGAAGCTGATTTACTTGGGTGAGTAGACAGTTGCACTGAAGTCATTGACAGGAAAAACAGAAACTGTGTTAGCAAGGATAACTAAGTCCCAAAAATCTGGGCATGTACCTGATCAGCAGCAGATTTCTGAAGCTTCTGTGCTGCTGGGTGTTTTTGTGATGTACATTGGCAGTTGCAGTGTCAAAGCCAGGTTGGTTGGGGTTTGGAGCAACCAGGGGTAGTAGAAGTTGGAATGGGATGAGCTTAACGGTCCCTTGCCACCCAAACCATTCCATGATTCTGTGATCCTCTGAATACTATTGCAAAAACCAGTTACAAATAAAATGATATGATTAGGTTATTCACCACTCCTGTGGTCATTGTTCTCCCACTGCTCCCCTGATCAGAGGAGGCGCTTACAAAGTTTGGCAGTGATCCTTCATTGTGAAGACTGAAAATTTAATTTTTTTTTCTTTAACCAATAACCTTATTATTGGTTCATCTCAGACAATCAGCCTACGATTTTCCCGGGATCTTGACACAAGATGAATTCTAAAGGTTATTAAGTGCCCCCAAAATCACACCCAGAATTTCTTGCCGTGAGTCCAAAATAATTATGTTTTACTTTGCTCCTTCAGCCTTTTCAGTGGTGGGAGGTCAGGACCTGCCCTACCATCAGCTGGACATTGCAGAGGATGAACTTGGCTTGCAGAAGGAGAAATGTAGAAAATATTGGGTCATTCTCAGCACTTCTGAGAAGCCCACCAGGGCCCCAGCATTATCATTTGGATGCAAAACACTTTTCAAAATCTTCCTTCAATGTTTTAGACTCCCTTAAACCTACAGCATAAAGGACCATATTGTCAAAGATTAAAACAAATAACATTCATCTCAGTGTCCTCTGAGTCAAGCTATTCTTAGAGAAAGCATAAAAAATGGAAAAGAAAAGAAATGAAAGCTGTACCACTTATCTCTTTAGTGTATAGAAATAGCAATGCTAGGCTAATCCAAATATTACTTAGTCAGATCCTGGTTTGATATTCCAATGGTGCCTATAGTTCTAAAACAATATTTTAATATTAAATTCCCTAAATAATTATTCACTGTAAAATATATTCAGTCCATAGAATTCCTCCTTTTATTTTCAGGGATTGAATCTGGAAGTCCTTATTAAGGTAAGATGCTGCAGAAACCCACTGGGTTTACCTGAGTTAAGAGCTCAGGAACTGGTCCTGCATATGCACATAAATTACTTTGGGAGCTGGAAGATTGTAATGTAACAAAAGAAGAGTCCATAATGCATGCAGGCTTCTGATAGTTTCTGCAAACATCAAGGAATATGACACCTACCCTTAATATGTTTCTGCTCTGATTATGAAACTCAGACTGCAAGGAGTCCGTCTTTGCATATGCCAGATAAATCAGTTTTCCAACCCGAGCTGTCTGGCATTTCTTTGAGTGGATGATGAACTTGTTAAAAATGAAATAGAGAGTAATGGGTACTTATAATTTAAATGAACCACTGCATGCAAAGTAATTTCTTTAAACTATGTGCCAGGTAAATCTTGAATCACCAGTGTGACACATTTGAAAATTTAAAAATGTGAACATATATTATTTAAATACGAGCACCATTAATTGAGATTCAACGTTGTTGAGTACAATTCGTTGTTTAAGGGGAAAATCCCAAGATGCCTAAGCAACAAAAACTTCTGAAGTCAAGAGAAGTTACACCTGCAGATGGAGAACAGGTTACAAAGGTCTCAGTCCTCTCTGTCACACAGGCCAACCTAATGTTTACCAAATTGCAAGGAAGAACTTTCAAACTTTATATGATGGAGGAAAATGCTATTTGCCTCATTACTAGAGAACTGCTCGAGGCAGGCTGCAAAAGGCTCAGGAAGGGGAGCTGAGCTGGAGCCCAGAGCTCAGGGGGATGAGTGTGAGCTGCAGGAATTCCCAGTGCTCGCCCTGCAGAGCTGGGTCAATAAAAGTGAGTCTGAAACACCTTGCTCCAAATGCAGCCTGACAGATCTTGAACCTGCCAAAATTGTTTATTTTCATTATGGTCAGGTCAGATTTGAATGGAAAAGTTTTCCATTTAAGAACAGCACATCCTTTTAGGAAGATCTGGGTAAGAACATGGAGGGGTGAGGCTGGTTGGCTGGAAAGGATTTGAGTGGGGAGTTTGTGCTCGGGGAGATTTTCTGCAATTTTGTTTTACAATCAAATTTCCATCAGCCCCAGCAGTAGAATGCAGAAATATTTTCTCCATAGTCGAGTGGAACAGCCAAAGCATCGTGATGAGCAGCTGTGCAGATGCATTAATCTGTGCAAGTTCTGTTCACGTCTGAAGTGAGGATGGGTGAGGTGGAGACGAGTGGATTTTGGCTTGCAGGTGCAATATCCTTCCCTCTGACATTGCGAATCAGTGCTCTGCAGTACCTCAGGAACACTCCCAGCTCACAGGACATGGACTAAGGACACTGGGGGGTGCAGTTCCAGCACAACAGCAGGATCAGGCTCTGATGTATCACAAATTTATCCTTAATTATGTCTAATATTTGCCACTGCTTTCCAGTACAATAAAATGTTAAAAAGTCTGATTGCTGATAGGTGGCTTAAGCCAAACATCCTTGTTCTCAGAAGTGTTTTTCCCATGGAAATTCCTTCTTCTGAAAGGGTGAGAGGTTGAGAGCTATCATGGGTTTAGCTCAGGAGCACCACTGAGACTGAAAAACAGCAATGAGGAGAAAAGAGAAATGCAGTGTGTTCAACACACCACGTTTAGAGATTCTAAAACTCTGTATTTCCCTTGACCAGATCTAAAGCACAACAATATTATGTTCTGCTACGCCTTCATCCCTGGGAAATCAGAGCGGGTTTTTAACGTGCATTAAGCAATAGGATGGGGTAGCATGAGGACTGATGCTAAATTGAAGAAAATTGAGAAATCTGTCTTTAACTGTGGTTTTGTGTTACATTTGAACTTATTCTTCCCATGGTGATTTTGAAAGCCTTGCTCACACTAAAAA
This sequence comes from Petroica traversi, assembly GCA_025920805.1. Lineage (NCBI taxonomy): Eukaryota > Metazoa > Chordata > Aves > Passeriformes > Petroicidae > Petroica > Petroica traversi. The sequence continues at coordinate 11,898 of JAHLSL010011609.1, forward strand.
TAATTAACCTAACACTCAGTAATGCATTTGAAATCAATGAAGTTAAACAGGTAAACAACTGGTGTAATGAGTATCCCCTATTAGTACAAATTCTGAAATTATTTGGATTGCTTTATGTCAAAGGGTAGTATCTCATTGACTTCAATAGGCTTTGAATAAAGCTTTAAAATTCCCAGTCTCGCTAGACTTTGGATTTGTTTAATGAGAACAAAACAAGATGGTTCCACTTAAATAAATGAAGCTACACTTGTAGAAAATTAAGGTAGAATCAGAACTGGGATTACTGAAATTATGTTTTTGGCAATCACAATATAAGAGTTCAAAATAAATTTCCTATTATGGCCATTATGGAATAACATTTTCCTTCTGGGTTTTTTTGTAAATATTTTTAATAAAACAAAAGTATTTCACAGGCATCACTCATATTACCAAAACCAATTTCATTTACAATTTCTTTTTATTACCAATAAGAGCACACTAAGTCAAGTTTTAGATGCCGTGGAACAACAATAATCTTATTTTTATAGTCCTAAACATGTAGAATAGTTTAGGCTCTCTTCTATTAAATACAGCCAAGATATTGCTCTTGGTAAAGGCAACTGACAGCCGTGGTTTGACTTACTCTTGCCTTCATGGTTCTAAAAACAGAAAGGATAAGGCCAATTCTTCAGGCTGCACAAGCCCCCTACACTTTCAATACATTTCAGGTACAAAACTGCGACTGTTTTATTCAGCTTTCTCAGGCCCAGTTACAATTCTCAGAAATGCTGCAAGCATGACAGGTGGAGTCACCCTAACAGAGAGCACTTCAATAATATTTAGGTATTTTCCAAGTTCACTGATTGGCTTTGTTCATACTCAATGCCCATCCTTCTGTTGCCTTCAGTAGCCTTTAAACCAACTCTTTGAAGACTCCACTAATTCAGATCCACTGGGAAAACTCAGCTAAGTCAGGTCAGCTAGGATCCTTGGCTGGAATAAGCTGTCAAATTAAGGATTTTTTAGGAAATAATATTCTCAGTATAAATAACCTGCTCCAAACATAATTGTAAGAAAAGAAGACAAACTATCAAGTCAGAAAATACCAGACTGGATTGAGCAGGCAGAGCCTCCTGTGTTGCCCCAGGAGAGAGGAACTGTGTTTGGAATTGAAAGCTGCTGGAGGGGTTTTCACCCTGGGAGGCTGTGGGGTGCAGGAAATCAGGGTGAGGCTGTGTCAGAGCCTGGACAGCCCCACAGAGACACAGGTGACACTGAGCAGGAAGGTCCGGGACACCACCTGGAACGCCATCCCTGACATTTCCATCCCTAAAGCCCAGATATTTGGCAGTTTTGGCTGGATGACTGGCATGAGGAAGAGGAGGAGAGCAAATCAGAGTGAGCTCCTCAGGTGACCTGCTGGGGAGGTGTCATCAGGGAAATTGGCACACTGAGGCTGCTGCTGGGCAGTTCAGAGCTTGCTGTCCCTTTGCAAAGGAACCTTAGGCTTGATTGTGCCTTTCCAGGTGATTTCACAATCGAGGGATGGCACTGATGAGCAGGGAAGGGATTAAATGCAGGGCAGCTGATGAGAGTGGGACCTGATGAAGATGATATTTCTACCTGTGTTTGACGCGTTTGTTCAAATAGAATTACAGGAGAGAGTTCTACTCTTTTGTAAGCTCTGTTTGATTGATACAATTTGTGTTTAACATCTGCCTTTGATTTCCTGGCTTTATAAAGTGACTCCCATGGCTCCTATTACGCAGCCCAGACACACCACTAAGCTAAAAGTGGCGAGGTGGGAAAGGCGAGATGGAGGCTAACATCAGAAAGCCCTGCCCAGTACAAACTACCTGATCTTTAAACAAAGAAAGCAACTGACAATCTTTTATATACACGCTTGCATGGATATTTTGCCATTAAACTTGACAAAAAGTTGGTCACGGAAAAGCAAAAAGTGCATGAGCAATGTGCCATGGCTGTATTTTGAAGTGTGTGCTTGGGGGAAGTCGCTGGGAGACAGTAGGGGAATGTCACTGTTGAGAAATGGTTGTCTTTGTTCACAGCTGTGTAATTTCCAAGCTGATTGATAGTCTCCACACAGACAGAGCAAATATGTGTTGTCCTGAAACCCTGAACTTTCTTTTTGTTTCCTTTTATAATAACTTTTTTCCAATGTAGAAACCCCAGAGTTCAAGTGTAATTTCCCATTGCTAAAGCAGAGCACCCAAAACGACACTTATGTCCATCATTCTTACCCAGGAAATGCTTTCTTCAGTGGTATTAACAAAATTGACATCTCAAACATTTCCCCAAATGGCAAAGGGGGATATTTTTGGATATAAATTTTATTTATTATATTTTTGTGTTACAGTTTAGCCCTAAGAATCAAATGAAATTAAGACACCAATCATTTACTACACTGAAGAAGTTCTACAAATGGGCCATGGACTCAAATAATTCTTGGTTACATGTGAAAGGGACAAAAGTACTGCTCTTTTTAAGATGAGCCCCATCATTCTCAGGGACTTGCTGTAGTACTCTGAATGCTTCAGCGTGTGTTAGTGAGAGGTGTGAGATGGTGACTGAAGGCAGTGTCTGAGGGACAGAACACAGAAAGGAAATATTTAGAAAATGACGATATGAATATACAGCAAAAAGAGCAGTGAAGGCCTGGAGACTATTCAAAGTGCTCCCCCTGCCCAAGATATTTATGTCTGTAACAAATTCCTGATATCAGTGAAATCACAAGCCTTGGCCTCAGAGATAAAACTGAGAGCCAGTGACTGAAGTGATCTATTGGCCAGATGCTACTCCTGCCTCTGCTCATCTGTGCTCATCACTGTGCTCCACTAGAGTGACTAAATCCAGAACAACTCCACTGGCCCTATTTTTAATTAAACATTTATTAATAAAAAGTTGCAGATATTACTGATATATGATGAAAGCAGGGATGGTCCACTTTCATTATATATCAGTAATTTTCCACATAGCTGGTTCATTGTGTATCATTTTGATGATCTATAAAATGTTTGCAGTTCTTGTTCTGAGGTAATTTATAATACAGAATAAATCATTGCTATACCATAAATGTTTATGTCCACTATATTGGTGACCTAATCTTCCAGAATTTTAAGCAGACACAACAAACATATAAATGTATATTTATGTAATATTAAATGTAAACTTTAAAATAAAGTTTTAAACTTATAGAAATATGGAATCATGGAATGATTTAGGTTGGAAAGGACCTTAAGGCCATCCAGTGCCACCCCTGCCATGGCAGGGACACCTCCCACTGCCCCAGGCTGCTCCAAGCCCCAATGTCCAACCTGGCCTTGGGCACTGCCAGGGATCCAGGGGCAGCCACAGCAAATCTGGGCACCCTGTGCCAGGGCCTGCCCACCCTCCCAGGGGAAGACTTGCTCCCTAACACCCAATCTAAACCTACTCTCTCTGTTTAAAGCCGCACATGCTGCACATACCTAGTGGGGAAAATTATTTACTTGAGACTTGATGCCAATCAGTCTGTGATTTTCTAATTAACTGTAAAATAAATATACCCAAAGATTCTAAAAATATTGTCTACTTTCAATCTCCCTTCATCCATCAGAATCCTGGTCTTGAAAAAGAAAAAAAAAAAAGAGTTTAAAGAAATTCAGTTTCTTTGGTCTTAAAACATTGTCTCTTTCTTTTTAGTAAAAGGCATTTGTGGAAAAAAACCTCATGTATAAGCCACTGTACTTTGTTATTCCAGAAGGATTTCCAGTAAGAATGTATGGTTTCTGACTGCTTTTGCATTTTCTTTTTCTAAGGAGGGCTGTGTTGCTAGCACTGTACTAATAAAGGCTGTTGTTTAAATACTCAGCTGTGCCTTTGGATCAAGGAGAGGATTTGGCCAGCCATCACTAGGTTAACCAATTAATATGCACAAAGCAACCAACATGACACCAGGCACTCCCCCTCAGCTGGAATTATCCCTATTGTGATTTAATATTGTTGGAATTCTGGGTCCTAATTGCAGACGTGGGGATGTGGCAGGTCAGAGTGTCAGTGGAGGATAAATTGGTGCCATGCAGCATGGGGAGCACTCCTGGAGCAGCTGGGGAGTGCAGTCCTGTGTGCAGCAGGGCTGCTCCCTCCTGCAGTCCTGTCCTGTCTCCTGCCACCGACCGAGGGCTGGGCTCGGCCTCCAGCACTGCCTCCAGCCTGACACATGAGCAAGACAAATTCCTGAGCTGCTCACCAGTAAAAACCCCTCAAGCCAAAGCTGAGAAATGCTTCTTCACCAGCTCCACATCATCTGTATGCTATCAAAGCAAGGTGTGGAGAACTGGCCTTCCATCCTGCCTTGGGAGACTTCTAAAAATAATGTAAGTTTTCTTTCCCCAGCGCAGAAAGGATGGCAGGGTCATAGGACTGAATAACCCTTATTCAGACTGGAAAAACAGCTTTTTTTGGAGAAAACTTTGGGACAAATTTTCTCACTGAAGCTATGCATTTCCATCTTGTCCTTTCTGAGAAAAGGATAAAGGTGTGCAATCTGCTCTCACTGCCACTGCCCCAGGCTAATGCAGATGAAGCAGAGAGCTTGGAGCAGTTTGTGGGGATGGGGGAATGATGTAAAATTTAAAGAGGCAGTTCAGATGGGACAAAACAAAAGGAATGAATGAAAGAGATGAAGGATGATGGGTGATGTACATGAAGATAATATTTATAGTATATTCCTCTTAAAAAGGACTTCCTATTGCTCTGTGCCTCCTAAAAAATCTCAAGAGGTTTTTCGAAGCACCCAATTGTGCCACAGTTTGGGAAATAACTCGAGAAAAAAATGCCATTTAACTGGCTTTCTTAGGTAGTTAGATTATTCATATTGGCAATATAACTAATGAAATGAGAAATGAGATACAGCGTTGGCTCCAGCACAATTCCAATGCTGATTGATTGGTTATTCTTAAAAAGGGATTGATTCATTTTATCCCAGAGTGATGTTCACCACCATTTCATTCCCCTGGAAATGGAGGTGTGAAGGCCTAAATATCACCTAGGAGGAAGAAAGCAATTAGCATCTCCAACACAGAAATCTATTAATCTCATGGCTACAATACTCAAGCCCCAAGCAATTTACTAAGATGATGTATCTCTATTTAAATCTGAAAAAAGAATAACTCTATATCAATCTGGCAACTTGTAAGGGTGTGGTTAATAAGAAACACACATATTTATGGGGAGCACTTGGCTTTTATATTGCAAAATGCCCAAGGATAATATTGCCTCCTGATAATCACAGCCCACGCTGGGTTTTATTGCTTATAATTCTCACTTTCTTATTAGAAAAAACATCTTCCATTAAATTTTTTATATTATCAACCAGCATAGACAGTAACTGAACCTTATCTCCTGTCTTCAAAGTAATTATTAGGAGAGTTCAATTGTTGGTTTAGAAATCAATTATTTAGAAAACTCTCATTTTAGTGCTTCTCTAAAAGGGCTGGGGTTTATGGTGTGCTTGCATTTTGCTTGCACAGCAAAGCAAACTCCCCAAATCTATCTGTCAAATTTGTGTGCTGTGCAAATACATTTGTGGAAGTAAACAGGAATGTGTCTGAAAAATGATTATTATATCCAAAACCTAAATAGTTGAAACTATACATGCAATTTTAAAAATGCTTTCTTGCTGTGGCATGCGTTGGAGAACAAGGTTTAGGTCCTTGCCCTAATTCACTGGTTTATGGAGTATGATTTTGTCATGAGGGAAATGAATCATAACCCTTAACACCATTCACAGTGGCAAAATGCAGGAGGACTGTGGCTGTGACATCTCAGGATCTGGTGAAAGGTTGAGTCCCAGACTTGGCTTTCACTGAGTGACGGAATTGTGCTGTTTTCCTACAGCTCAGAATCCTGCAGGAGGCAGAAGTGAAGGCGTTTTCATCCTTTGTTTCTTCTTCTATTTTAAGGCACTCCTTATTTTCAATATTGGTCTGGAAATATTTTTCCTGAGCTTGATATAAGACATGCTCCTAAATTCTTCTGACCTGATATAAGATAGAAAAAAGTCATAGGAAGGGTAGTTTAGCACTGCAACAGGAGTCAAATAAAGGAGTCTCCAAGAGGTGGAAGTTCTCCAGTCAGCCTTGGGCTGGTTCCCTCCCAACCAGACCCTTCCTGTGGTTCTGTGAAATGCTGAGGAGGCAACACAAACTCACTCCAGAAAGGAACTCCCACCTCTCTGGGCCATGGGACTTTGGCTGCTGACTCTGCCATCAGCATTTCTCAGAAAAAAAGGATACAAACCAAATAAGTAATAACTTCTCTACCCCTAAAGCAGAAGAAGCAGACAAACAATAAATAAATGAATAGCCAAAGCTCCAGGGTTTCCATCCTGAGAGATGTACTGTTTGAACTCCACTCACTTATCTGGGAGCTGAAGACTGATAAAACTGTAGGGTTTTGGTGTGTTTAGAGCTTTTTCCTATGTAAAAGAAGCTGTTCAATACCTCGGGCAAATTCCAGCAGGTATTTTGCACAACCCCTGCAGAAAACAGGTTTCATTGCATGGCTTGCTGGTTCAGTCTGTCCTTGCCAAGGAGTCGTTTTTGAGGCATCTGAGTGAACACTGCAGCACAAACACCCTGTCCCAGCTGCAGTGGAGCCAGCCTGCATTAGACAGATGGCAGGAGCACAGGGCTGGGGCCTGCTTTGGAATCTTGCTGTGAGAGGTTTTGGTTCTGCCAAAGCAGAAGCTGCAGAAGCGGCTCATTTTGCAGGATGCAACATCAACATCTTTAATCCAAATACAAAGCTGGGGTTTCTTTTCCAGTCACCCCCTGGTTATAGCACATCACCTGCTGCTGCCACAATGTGCTGCTACCCTTCATCTAAAGCCACAAGGAGTCAGAGAACAAGACTGCAGCTGTGACCTGTGTTCCAGGGAGGGGCTAAAGCAGGAACCCATATTCAAATGCCTGAAATAACCCCCAGCTCAAAATCTGACCTGTTAGATTAGAATTGTCAAGACCAAAACAATCAACGTGGGGTGTGTTGGGGTTTAGTTTTAATTTTTGAAGTTTGCTTCTTTGTCAGGCTTTTAATTACTCTAAAGCAATGATGCCAGTTCTGAGTGCTGATGGTGATGCTGGTGCCCAGATTTACGTGCTGCTGAGATAAACTCAGCCAGTCCAGATCAGGGTGCAATATTAATTGAGGCAGAACTGCGTGAGGAAAATCTGCTCTGCTTACGTTTAGCGCTTACTTGTGGCAAATGTTCTCAACGTCCTATTTTTATCCCAGGGCAAGTGAACAGGGAAAAACTTAAAAAGCATCAGAGCTGTGACAAGAATGGCATTTTCATTTTTCTAAAGAATTTGTAATTTCAAAACCGGTTTCATGCCCATCAGGAAGCAAATCCTATCACTTCAAAATTCGCCATGAAAGAAGATTCCAACCGTAACAAACCAAAATACTGTCTCAGGTCAGCTCCTGACAGATTTTATTTTGACAAAAATCAAAATGCTTCATTTGGTTGCAACTGTACTTTAGTGTGGAATACAGAATAGACAGGAAGGCTTCATTTGAAAGGAAAAATAAAAATATTGTTAGAAAAGATAACATCTGAGAAAATAAAAAAGTCTTTCATCAGCCCATGCCTCTATTTTTCCCAAAATAAAAATTCAACAAAATTAACAATATGTCAAACTGTGGAGGTATGAGAAAAGTGCACTTCCCAATGAAAATTAAGAAATTGATTTTCAATAAACACTTAAAGGATACCTCAGGTGTTTCTTGATCCGTCAGTTCCTGACATCCCACCTCTAGGAAACCAGAGCCAAAATCCCCTTTTTGGCCAGAGCTTGCAGCTGCAGGTGCTGTGCTGCCACAGTTGGTTGCTCTTGGAGTGCCATGGATAAGATTCCAACAGGTAAAACAGATGATCAGAGCCAGCCTTGACAACAGCCCAGAGACTCGCAAGTTTACCGAGCACTTGCTACTGTGAAAGTCTCCTGAGTAACACCCTGACATGAACACCCTTAGGAAAACCAGTGATTTTGTTATTAAATGTGTAATTACCTGAATTCAGCTTCTGCTTGAATAATCTCTTGAGCACAGCATTGCTTTTTGCTTGAGCTGCTGGACTGTAACACAAAATAACCACCAGCCGTTTCTCTTGTCCTTCTGTCCCTTGAAATGGGACCCCTCTGTTCTTAATGCAAGGAGAGGTGTCTGAAAAGGAATATATTGCCATTTAGAGGGTCAGATTTTAACACAGTAAATTGGGAAATGCTCCAATGAGCTGCACGAGTTTACACAAGTAATCTGCTCATACCCTTGCATTCCTAATCAGTGCACAGGACCACAATGGGGAGACTCTTAAAGGTTAATAGCAGCCATTTATTTGTACAAGGATGCAGCAGCACTGTATCCATATTTCACAGGCTGCTGCAAGCAGATGTAAGTCAAGGAAAATATTGCAGGCAGAGAAAATATACTCCTACACAGAAAAAAACCCCCAAAAAACTGCTGGAGTTTTGCAGTCATTTCTGGAGTGCACTCTCAAGGAACACAGCATTCATCAAGCAACTTATTATTCTTTACATTTGACAACCACACTAGAACTGTTTTTGTCTTATTTAAGAAGTTTAATTTCTCATTGACCTTAGATTTGTGAAAATTAGGTAGAATTAGATACAGTATGTCAAACTGGAACACCTGTTTAGTAACATAAACATATTTAAATATCAACCTTTCCCTCTGATTGGTCTTTGTGGGAGCAATTACTGATTAGAAATTTCAAACCATGACCTTCCATGGTAGGAGCTAACACATCGTGCCATTAAGTTCTGATATTGAATTATCTCATTAACTAAAAAGGGCAGCTTTCTTTTTTATTTTTTAATTTAATTTAATTTTAATTTTGCCAAGCACATGACTTGCAGTGCTGTAAAGAAATCTTGAAAGCAAACTTTATGGTCTTTCTCCATGCTTGCACAAGGCACCATGGTCAGCACACATCTTACAAACAGAAATAAACCACACCCTCAGAATGAAAATCTTTTTGCTTTTGGAGATATTTTCAATGACTAATGATTTGGTTTTTTTTTTTTGTAGCACAGCTCTCTCCTCTACACTGGAAGAGATAGAGTTCAGAATATAGGGAAGATTGTTGGTCTAAACAGCACCTGATAAAAGGAAATTACTTTTTGTTGAACATTTTTTACAACAAACACATGCACCAACACCAACTGTTCAAATCCTTGTAATTGCTAATAAATACTTTGTTAAAGTTCAGACTTGGAGAAAATGTAGATTCAAAGAAACAATATATTTTGGGATTTTTTTTTAAACCATAATCTTGTCAGAACAGATTATCAAATGATCAAAGCAGTAACAGAATTAATTTGGTTTTAAACGTTTATGAAAAAGCAGTTATATTGTGGGATCACACTTTTTAATAGACTAAAGGCATTAAACAGACCTTGTATTGGGCTTTGAAATTAATGGGTCACTGTATAACATTCCAGTCTTCATAGATTGATAAGATTAATGCTTGCTTATATAGCAAATTCAATGGCTCATTTAATTTCATATGAATGTTTAAAGTTAAATTGCTTTTGGATTAAGTCTAAACTCATTATTAATTTTAATATCTGAAAGAACTTCCATTTTTCTTTCATTTTATTTAATCAAGTGCATCATCATTAAGTAAAGGCTATGAACTTAGATAGCAGAGAAATAAGGAAGTTTATTAATTTAGTTTTTAAAAGATCTATTTGTTAAAGTTTAATTCAGTGGCCATTTTGGGTTCTATAAGAAGTTAGAAGAAATAGTGACTGTAGCCTATTCAGTTTTCCTGTACTAATTTACAGGGAGAGGGTGCTTTTGGGCAATGTGTTTGCAGAACATGGTTCCCTCTGAGAATTTCAAAGGTACATTTTGTATTCTCATCTCTTTGGCACTTTGAAAGACTGATCCCCCTTCATTGCAGCTCAGCAAGGCTTTTGCCCACACCTGGCCCACAATGCCCACGAATTAATTGATTTCAGTGAATCCCTCCCTAGTTTACATCAGGTGAGACCCTGGCCCTGTATTTCCCACTGATGTTCTTTATGAGAAAGGATTTTTCCTAATTCTTTGTTAAAAGTTCAGAAGTCTGAGTGCCAAGTGAAACCTAGAGCAGATTTTCCAGTGGAAGAGGACCCAGTAAATCACTTATCAAGGGGAGGCACATGGGTTTGTGCTGCATTCTGTGCAGTCACTCTGACACCACACACAGGCACCTGCCTGGCACTATTAGACACTGTGCACTAATTATGAGTTCCAGAACAAATATCTCTTTAAAAACACTCACACATCCTCTTATTATGGAAAACTTAATGCATTTGATGAGGAGCATGGCTGAGGGACCACAAAACCCCTCTCTGGGGTTTACCTGGGACTATCAGAGTTTAAGAGTGTTAGCTAATGAATTATTCAAAATGAATTAATAGCTTGGGAGAGTCCTTCACCTGTCTGACACAACTTCATTTTCCCTAGATAAGGTTTCTCAGCAGAGTCAGACACTGGCAAACAACTTTGTTTTCCCTTTTTAATGTGTGTGAAAATGTGCATTGCAGACAATGAAAAAAAAGATTTCCTTGCATAATAATAATAATAATAATAATAATAATAATAATAATAATAATAAT